>JAZGLO010002833.1:0-409161 GCA_036873155.1 Biomphalaria sudanica
AGATAGATAAGATGAGATAGATAAGATGAGATAGATAAGATGAGATAGATAAGATGAGATAGATAAGATGAGATAGATAAGATGAGATAGATAAGATGAGATAGATAAGATGAGATAGATAAGATAAGATAGATAAGATACGATAGATAAGATACGATAGATAAGATACGATAGATAAGATAGATAAGATAAGATAAGATAGATAAGATAAGATATATAAGATATATAAGATAGATAAGATAAGATAGATAAGATAAGATAGATAGGATAAGATAGATAAGATAAGGTAGATAAGATAAGATAGATAAGATAAGATAGATAAGATAGATAAGATAAGATAAGATAGATAATATAGATAAGATAAGATAAATAGGATAAATAAGATAGATAGATAAGATAGATAAGATAAGATAAGATAAGATAGATAAGATAGATAAGATAGATAAGTTAGATAAGATAAGATAGATAAGATAAGATAGATAAGATATAGTTATGGTAATGATAATGCTAATAATAATAATGACGATAAAGTTTAGTTTGATGTAAAACCTGCGAACAAGATATAATGAGTTTTGTTCAATTTGTGCCAACTAATTATTGCCTGTAGTGTTTAAGTAACAAGAGAGAGAGAGAGAGAACTACAGACAAGCATCACTCTTTCTCTATCCCTCTCTACGTTTCTTGCTCAATACTCAATCTCGAAAGAGGTAGAAAGTGTGTGTGTGAGAGAGAGAGAGAGAAGAGTCAATTAAAGACAAACATCACTCTTTCTCCTTTTTCTTTTCGCTTCTAGCTCTCTCCTTCCCCTCCTCCCAAGAGAGAGAAGGTGAGTAAGAGGGGGGAGGGAAGAGAAAGTAACAGAGAGAGAGAGAGAGAGAGAGAGAAAGTGAGTCTAAACTAAATGTATAGATAAAAACTTACACATTTCTGTCTATTCAACTTCAACTCTGCCAATGAAATTGGAGCAGAAAATCAATAAACATCTGAAGTTACTGGAGATTTCAAATCATTAGACAAGGATGAAAGCAGAGGAGGAAGGAGTGTTTCACCAGAAGTTGGGTTTAACTTTGAAAGTAATTAAACTGACTTCATTTATTGAACTAAATCCCTAAATCCGATAAACACAGATAAACACAGATAAACATAGCGTTGCTGGCCATTCCAAAAACTGCTCACTTGACTAATTATTTCAACACTGGCATGTGATAGGGCTCATTGTAGTCTAACTGAATATAAAATTGCGCCTTCTAAGCACACGAGGTAATCATTGGAAATTATGGACGTGACTATGGCAAAGATCAATTTATTTATTTTTCCACTTTTGTTTTAAAATAAAATGTGAACTTTAAGTGACCTTTTAGCACTTATGCTCACCCATACAACGAGGTCACCCACCCTCTCGATCAAGGCCATTGCAAACGGAACTTTTTTTTTGCGTCTAATAGAGTTTTAAAAATGGTTTTGTATATCCACTTCCGTTATCTGCTCACCTCTCTTATGTCTATATGCCTTACTATCTATAATTATTATTTTAAAAAGAGTTTATCATTCATGTTTAAACAATAAACTAACTTACAGATAAATGCATATGAAGGATTTTAATAATTGAGTTTTGGAATACAAAGTATGGAAGTAGTGATGAAATATATTTATTATATATATATTTATTTATATATATATAGATCTATTAAGAATTTAGTGTTACAGAAATACTTTTACAGCGCTACAGAATCAAATTGTTTCCCCACACTTGTAGTATTTGTCATGACTTAGTTGGCAAGTCCTTGTGTTCTTGTATTTAAAACTGAATCTTCCTCTTTTCTCAATTTTAATTTTCTTAGATATATCTTGAGGTTCCATTATATCGTCTCCATATTTTCTCTCTCTCGATATTTTACTGCTAAAAGAACGTACACAGGATCCAAATGTAGACAAAGGGGAGATGACTGTGACGAACTTAAATAAGAACATCACTATTGTGAAAAGATTTAGACAGTTCAGATAGTGAAAGTATTACAGATAGAAATCAGTCGGCTAATAATCGCTGCATGAATTTCTAAGTGTAAAATGAAATTGTATCAAAAATCAAGTCTTTTCATTCGGAGCAGTAAAAATCAACCCATGAAAACCTTGTAGTGCAAAATAAAAGCTCAATAAAAATGAAAAGTCAGAATCTACAATCATTTTAAAATAAAATCTAATTAGAAAAAAAAAATTACTGAAGTGCCAATCATGTTAAATTAGACATATACTAGATTATGCATCTTCTGTGTGATAAAGCTTCAAGTTAAAAAATATATAGTTCTATGATCTATAGTAGGCTTACAAGACAAAGGCATGTAAGAAAGTTTTCTTTCGGAATATTGGTGCATCGAATTTATGAATGGAATTCCACATGAAGACAAATGAACTTAAATCTTTTACATTCGTTCTCGTGAAGGAATAGACCTGCAGATCTGTAGAGAACAAAGTCTGAAACAATAGGCTACCAGTAGCTTAGAATACAAGACTAGATCTCTCAGGGATTTGCATTTTGCTAGAATAAAACCTTATCATGTGTACAGACCTCAGAATAATCTCATGCACCCAAAATAAGAGTTAAGTCTGATAATCTACTCTTAGCTTATTTCTATAATCTATACTTTAGCTCTGACGCTTTATTTCTATAATCTACACTTTAGATCTGAGCTTGTGATTTTTATAACATTCTCTTGGGCGCTTAGCCTGCTCCCAGTTAATACGTCATAACCAATCTCTCCATCAAATAAACAAAGACGTTAAAGTGCGACTAATCAATCGCCATTTTGTCTTTTTATTTCTGCATTCGAAACTTTGCAGCTTATATCTTATCTTATCTTATCTTATATAATACAGACGTTACTTCAAAAAAGAAGATGATTACGTCCTCGATGTATCGTCTGCTTTCTAAACCTGGTCGCTACGAACAGAACTTATAAGCACGTACTGTTCGTTACAAAAGTTTGGCTTTTTACGTAATCTTCAATCTAGGAGAGTTCGCTGACGATGTCATGGCAACTGACCAAATGAACGTGAGAGCTGAATAAGTTCTAGCCAAAGTGACATTGAAGTCAGGTTGCCGAAATAGTTCCGTCTTTCTACTAGACCTATCTAACACATTGTGTGTCAAAGAAACACTTAGGATATTGGTGGCTAGAAACTTGACATAAACTTACAGCTTATTGACACATTTCTTGTCTACCTTCTTCAAAACAAACTCTACTACTAGAATCTATACTCAGAAAATAGGACACCGGGACGATGTAGAGAGATACCGCATCCCATGTATCAAGAGGATATTGTTTTCTCTCTCTCTCTCTCTCTCTATCACGCGAAACTAATTAGCATTTGATAGCTTCAGAAAAGAATTGTATATGTTAAAAAAAACATGAGAAATAAATGGATTTTTAAAAATATATATAGGCTTAGACAAAGCGACAATGTCCATCCTAACAAGATACTATCAAGTCTATCAAGTCTATCAAGATACTATCAAGTCTATCAAGTCTATCAAGTCTATCCAGCTTAATAAATAAATAAGCATCCTCCCTCCCCCCTCCAGCCCAAACATACATCAACACAAAGA
Organism: Biomphalaria sudanica; assembly: GCA_036873155.1. Classification (NCBI taxonomy): domain Eukaryota; kingdom Metazoa; phylum Mollusca; class Gastropoda; family Planorbidae; genus Biomphalaria; species Biomphalaria sudanica. Next base: position 3,605 of record JAZGLO010002833.1, read on the forward strand.
CAGGGAGAGAAAGTCAGAGGTCGTGGAGGAAGAATGTCAAGGACAGACATGAAGAAAGCTGACACTAACAGAAAATGACAGCGAGGTAATTACCAGAGCCCAAAGATGATTTCACAATTACAGATAAAGAGAGAGAGGGATGAAGAGCGAGACAGACAGGGACAGACAGAGACAGACAGAGACAGAGATAAAGTAAGTGGACAGTGAGGAAAAGAGAAGGGACATGAGAAGGACATGAATAAATAAGGGCACAAAAAACAGTGTGACAAAGAGATGGCCAATGGCTCCATTTATAGCTCTATACATCTCCTGACCGAGCCTCCTAATTTCAATATAGTAATTCACTCTCAATGCCCTGTGTGACCATTGAAAAAAGAGAACTGATTAGTCTAGCAGTATAATTATTCTAATGAATTTAAGTCTTCTTATCATGTATATGTATATCGCTGAGAAAAGAATGACCAGCTCATTGGCTAAAACTCTCATTTTGACCGTTATAATTGTTCAAGTAAAAAAATGAAATAAATTTAAATTTGGCTCTAAATTGGTGAACACAAAACAATGTCGTAGTCAGCCGTGGTGTACCAATAACTGAGTGGTTTATTAAGTTTAAATTGGAATTAAAAGTTATTGATTGATTATCTAAGCTTTGCTTACATCCGTATGTAGATGTAATGTAGTGTAAATGTAATATAGATTATGTCTAGATTATAGAGTTCTAAATCACAAGTCTAGATCTAGTTCTAGATGGCTAGGCCTATATTATAAAAGTACCAATGAATATTTGCACGATTATGCAATGCCCGCTGGCCTGTTGGCATCGTTTATTCAAGTGTCCCTAAGTTCAGTGATTTTACTAAAAGTGTTACTCAATTCAAATTTGAATATTCGTTTGTTATAAATCTCTCTAGTCATCCTTAACATAATACAGCAAGGAACCCAAGTCTATTAATTATTTCCCTTTAACCTAGATTTTACATTTCTTGAATGAAAGAATTTCAAAAATATTATTATTAGCAATAATAATAATAATAATCACCAAATGAATTCTCAGTGAAAACTGATAAAGGGACTACAATGAATTGTGTTTCTCTTTATCAAAACTTGTCTCTGACAGTGCCAGAGAATGAAATACACTCATTCGTTTCTAACATAATAATAATACAAAGAAGAAGAAGATATGTATAAACATGAAGAAGAAGATAAAGAATTTTTGTGAATCAAACTTCGGTCATGGTAGGACCAGATTAGTATTTTGTATTTATTTGTTTTTTACTTTAAAAGTTAACAACAAAACTTCATTGTATAAAATGTCGACTGCGTTACGAGTTGAGTTAAACTAGAAGTGTAAACCCAAAGTCCTACCTTAAATTCAAGTTCAAGTGTAGCAGCCAAGTTTCAGAAATGTGTCCTAGGGTCATAGATGAGCTAAACTAGAGCTCATTTCACCAGACACTGTATTTATGTCGCTCACATACAAGCAGCTCAGGAATCCGCGCGGCACGCGGTTCGCCAATAACCTTGAAAATTAGTCTGTCACGTGGAATACTGTCGTCTATTGCCGTCCGCTCACAATTTCAATGCCACCGAAGCTATGCGAGAGACAGTGCTGCCAATACAGTCATTTTTGTGCTAAATCTAGCTCTTTTTATTGAACTTTAGCTCCTTCCGTCAAATGTTGATTCTTCTTCTTCATTCTCAGTGTTGATGATTTCATGTATTATAAATAAGAATGTTACATTGACCTACTCTTTGTAACATATTAAAGTAACATTTCAATACATATTATAAGCTTCTGTAAAGCAAAAGTACAATAATAGAAAGTGTTAAAGTTTTGTTTGTTTCCAACCTAGTCCCATGTAAGTAGCAAGTAAGTTGATTTGGGTTGAACGGCTGTACATCAAGGAGTATTAGTTGACGGTAATGTAATTCTGACTTTATCGAATTAAGTTTCATTTTAAAGAAGAGCAAGAGTTGCCCTCTAAATTCTTATCTTCTTATCTTATATAATACAGACGTTACTTCAAAAAAGAAGATGATTACGTCCTAAGCGTCATGCATTTAGTCATGCATATTAACCAATGACTTAAATTCTGCCAAGTCACTGGTTTTCCTGGCTAGCTCAGGCTCTAATAGCACTAGGGAAGAAGGAGTATTTGTACAAATTTGTCCTAGCATATGGGACGAGGAATGTGCCTTTATTTTTGTGTCTTTCAGAGTATTTTATTAAATTTTGTTTTTGTATTTGAAGATTATGGTTCAGTGTTTCATGTATAATTGCTACTTTACTTTTGAGTCTTCTGTCCTGAAGGTTTTCTAAATTTAGTGATTTTACTAAAGATGTTAGTCTAGTCAAATGTGAATATTCGTTTGTTATGGATCTCACTGCTCTATTTTGTGTCTGTTCCAGTTTCTTAATGTTTTCTCAATTTCTTGAGTTGAGGGTCCCAAACGGAGGAAGCATATTCTTTTATTGGCCTAATCAAGGTTAAATAACATTTTAGTTTTATGTTCTTATTTGATTTATAGAATTGTTTATGATTGATATGCAACCTAAAAAAAAAAATGGGAAAAGAAGGAATATCTATGTGAAGGTTACCGTGATCGCTTTTTAAATGTACTTTAAAAAAATGGTACGACTTGAATTCAAACTCGAGGGCTCGGGGCTCCTCAAGCCAATACACTAACCACTGTGCTAGCGAAGTGCTTATGAAAATATTTTTTCAACTATCTATTGTTAGCTTTAAACTTTTAAGTGACAAAGTATAAAGGGGACTAATTTAACTTATACCGCATCATCAGTCAAGTAACACTTTTTTCCCTTGTTCGATACCAAAAAAAAATAATTAATTAACAATTATTAATTAACTAATAGGTTAATTTTTTAAATTGATTCTTCTTTTGTCAAGTACACAGTGGCACGATTTTAAAAAAATTAATTAATACAAGATGTTAAAAATTCAAAATTTTACTTAGCTATGCTCTTGGAATTTGGGGATTGTCGTTTGCATATTTTTTTTTTATTTTTTTTTTTATAAAAGAGGGAGATTTAACTGCAAAACCCCATGGTATGGGGTTTTAAACTCAAAATCCCATAGGCTGCGCTGGGGCCAAGTGATGGTTTAGTATTAAAATCTCTCCGAAAATAAACAAAATCAAAACAAAAAATCAATCACAAAATTCCAACTAACCCCCGGCCCCGCAGGGGGGGGGGGGGATTTCATTTCGGGGGAGGGGAGTTTGAACCCATGGCTTTTATTACAATATAGACACATTATTTGATATAAATAAATGTAGTTGACTTTAGTGATGATATAAAATGGTATTTTAAATAAAATCTAACTTACTATAAAAAAAAAACGTCTTTTCATTCTAGCATTCTGGAGTAGTCTGTCATTCCCAAGACAGCTGACGACAATGTATCATTCACACTACCTAACCAACAACCAATCGCTAACCTTTTCCCTCCATCACTATAGAAACACACACATACACTTTATAACAAAAGGTGAAGCCATGGGCAGCCTGGGCGGTTCTGCACTGCATCAGTCATTTTGTGCACACACACACAAATGAGTCAGTCATTTTGTTCATAACTAAACCCTAATCAGGCCTGTATTACAATACTACAAGCATCAGTCATTTTGTACACAATAAACAGAACTAGGTCTAGGCCTGTATTACAATACTACAAGCATCAGTCATTTTGTACACAATAAACAGAACTAGGTCTAGGCCTGTATTACAATACTACAAGCATCAGTCATTTTGTACACAATAAACAGAACTAGGTCTAGGCCTGTATTACAATACTACAAGCATCAGTCATTTTGTACACAATAAACAGAACTAGGTCTAGGCCTGTATTACAATACTACAAGCATCAGTCATTTTGTACACAATAAACAGAACTAGGTCTAGGCCTGCATTACAATACTACAAGCATCAGTCATTTTGTACACAATAAACAGAACTAGGGCTAGGCCTGTATGAGTCGTGTTGTAGGCCTACACACAGATATGATAGCACTGCACTCTTTAGTAAGTTCCACATAAATATTGACCTTTACAAACAAAAACGAGTCGTTCATCGTGTAGGCTGTGGACAAAGGAAAAGAAGCCAAACACATTCATCTCTTGCTAATGAAATCAAATCAAATTACGAATATCTACTGGAAACCGTTTAGAAGAGTTCGCATCTGAAACAAAACATTTTGATTACAATTGATGTATTGACGTTTATATTGATGACATTTACAAATAGTTTTCGAGGTAATTATTTTTGGTCTGTTAATTTCGAAATATAGTGCTCGTACAAAGCAACTATTTTACTGTAGAACTAATAGTTTATTTTAAGGTTATCAACTAAGGGTGTGCCTTGTGTGTGTTTGTGTGTGTGTGTGTTGTGTATGACGTCTAGCTGTTGGGCAAGCCTCGTTTTAATTTTTTTTAAAGAGGTTATTGTCCACACACGTACTTATTATTTAAAAGTAAAAAATTAGTCCAACTATTGGATATGAAAATTCCTACCTAAAGAGTTTTGTATTTGGAGAGTTAGTAACTAATAAATCATCTGATTTTGCGTTCTTAAAGTAAGCCTATTACTAAAAAATCTAGAGATTATACACAATTATAGCAATGTAAAGAATGGAGAGAACAAATATTTATAGTTTTTTTTCTCCTCAATGGTATAATGAAATACTCCGAAAGACACAAAGATAGAGTCACATTCGTGACATTCCTTATTCGATACGCTAGAACAAATTTGTACAAGTGCTCCTTCTTCTCTAGTTCCATTGAAGAATAGAATGGGCTGCCTGAATCAGCCAGGAAAACCAACGACTTAGCAGAGTTTAAGTCATTGATTAACATGCATAACTATATTTCTTGTTTGAAGTAACGTCTGTAGCATATAAGATAAGATAACTTTTGCAGGTTTTCAGAAGTAGTGCCAAGTAGCCGGAGATACAATTTGATTGGCATGAAAATCGTGTGGGCGTAGTGTCTCAAAACAAAGATTAAGACCTAGACTTCTTTATTGATCCTTATGGAAATTTGTTGTGATTACAAGGACTCTTTTCTCGTATAAAGACAACACAACAGAAACATACACTTAAATAGAACAGACACAACATAAAGAGTTCAGGCGGATACATTTTTCGGTACTCTCTGAGCTGCTAATCGTCATGCAAGATATGTACCATTGACTCCACTGACTCTATTAACTCCTCGCAGGAACGTCACAACTTGTCCGGAACCGGGTGAAGTAAGCACGTCCCGGGCAGTGTCTCGTTCCTGCACTGCGCTATTATCGTCTCTTCGTCTATTTAACCTCCACCACGGGTCGTCTCAGTTTGACTGATGTATATGCTGCCAGAAAAGCCTGACCTTTTTGGATTCCTGTCAGATTTCATTGATTTCTCATGTACCCAGTCTCTGACTACTAACAAGAATATCTTTAGGTCTATTCAGGGCTTCGAAGATGTCTGTAATATCTCTTATCACTTCTTGTGTCGGCCATAACAATTAGGTAGTGTTGTAACTCCGCCCCTGTGCCGACACTGATGCGCATAAGAGCACCGTTCAACACAAAGACGATAAGACATGTTGATTCGATAGGAAGGACTTTTGAAGGGATCTGCAGGTTATGGGAGTCTGAACTGTCTGGGGCTAAGTCCAGCGTGATACCAGTGAACTGTTTAGAGGACCTGGAGCGACACTGGGAAGTGTGTCGGTGGTCTGTTCTAGTATTAAGTAGGACTAGTAGAACTTTGGACATTACTCCCCGTGGCTTGACAGCTGAAGTCTATGTCATTGTCTGTTTGTTTTATAGTTGTAACTAAATACATCGTCTATTGTTACCTCCTACCTTTAGTTAAGTCCTCGCATTACTCTAGTATTTTGTTATTTTAATGAAATAAAATATGCAGGTGTATTTTTTCCCTTTCTTTGTTGTTTAACTATTAGAAAAAAAAGTTCTGTTTCTCTATAATATTTGCTGATTTGTTTGGTGTTTGTCACTAATGAAATCAATGTTCAAGTTCTGAAGTGTTTTGAAAATTGTTCGACACAGTTCGGTTCTTATTCTTAATTGTGAACTGAGCTGTTAAATCTATTTCGACAATTTTTTTTTTTTTAATTTTCATTTTTTTTAACAGAAAAAGCTGCTCATAAAATAACAAGATGCAAACATCGCACACGTCTATTGAGCATGTACTTCTTTTCTTTTTGAAAACTGGATTATGATACGCCCTCTCATGTTTCATTTTTTAAGTATTTAGAGAAAAAAAAATTGTTCTTGATGATAATTTGAGTGAATTGAAATTAGTTCAAGCTGTAAATGTGGTTTCTTTATTTCACAAATCAAATTGAATGGAATACTTACAAGTTCTAAAACTTTGTCTAGAGCAGTGGTTCCCAAACTTTTTTGTCTCGTAGACCCCTTGCCATGTTTTCTAGTTTTCGGTAGACCCCCCTGCTTAACATATTTTTGCACATTCGTCAACTCCATTTGTTCAACTACTGTCTAAGTGTAGTCCGACTGAGAGTGAACTAGTCATGTAACATAATCAGTTAGAGAAATAGATCTTTTGATGGATAACATTCTCATTTAAACCAATTAAAATAACAATTAATATGTATTACTTGAATCACCAAACAAACTGTTAGCAGGTCATCACCCGTTGCTACGGATATTATGTTTCATAAAGGAATTTTTTGTTCTATGAAGTTGTCCATCAAACATTAAATATTTATTAATTAATTAATTTGCCTCAAGTATCATTGTAAAAGTTTTCGCTAAAAGAATTTTCTCGTGTATTTCTTGAATATAAAGAAAAGTGTAGAGATAAACAGAGAATATGAAGAAAGAAAAGTGTAGAGATAAACAGAGAATATTAAGCAAGAAATGTGTGGAGATAAACAGAGAATATGAAGAAAGAAATGTGTGGAGATAAACAGAGAATATAAAGAAAGAAATGTGTGGAGATAAACAGAGAATATAAAGAAAGAAATGTGCGGAGATAAACAGAGAATACGAAGAAAGAAATATGTGGAGATAAACAGAGAATATGAAGAAAGAAATGTGTGGAGATAAACAGAGAATATGAAGAAAGAAATGTGTGGAGATAAACAGAGAATATGAAGAAAGAAAAATGTGAAGATAAACAGAGAACATGAAGAAAGAAAAGTGTAGAGATAAACAGGGAATATGAAGAAAGAAAAATGTACAGATAAACAGAGAATATGAAGTAAGAAAAGTGTGGAGATAAACAGAGAATATGAAGAAAGAAATGTGTGGAGATAAACAGAGAATATGAACGAAGAAATATGTGGAGATAAAAAGAGAATATGAAGAAAGAAAAGAGTGGAGATAAACAGAGAATATGAAGAAAGAAAAGTTTGGAGAAAAACAGAGAATATGAAGAAAGAAAAGTGTGGAGATAAATAGAGAATATGAAGAAAGAAAAGTGTGGAGATAAACAGAGAATATGAAGAAAGAAATGTGTGGAGATAAACAGAGAATATGAAGAAAGAAATGTGTGGAAATAAACAGAGAATATGAAGAAAGAAATGTGTGGAGATAAACAGAGAATATGACTAAAGAAAAGTGAGGAGATAAACCGAGAGTTTGAAGAAAGAAAAGTGTCGAGATAAACAGAGAATATGAAGAAAGAAATGTGTGGATATAAACAGAGAATATGAAGAAAGAAAAGTGTAGAGATAAACAGGGAATATGAAGAATGAAAAGTGTACAGATAAACAGAGAATATGAAGAAAGAAAAGTTTGGAGAAAAACAGAGAATATGAAGAAAGAAAAATGTGGAGATAGACAGGGAATATGAAGAAAGAAAATGTGGAGATAAACAGAGAACATGAAGAAAGAAAAGTGTACAGATAAACAGAGAATATGAAGAAAGAAAAGTGTCGAGATAAACAGAGAATATGAAGAAAGAAATGTGTGGATATAAACAGAGAATATGAAGAAAGAAAAGTGTAGAGATAAACAGGGAATATGAAGAATGAAAAGTGTACAGATAAACAGAGAATATGAAGAAAGAAAAGTTTGGAGATAAACAGGGAATATGAAGAAAGAAAAATGTGGAGATAAACAGGGAATATGAAGAAAGAAAAATGTGGAGATAAACAGAGACCATAAAGAAAGAAAAGTGTAGAGATAAACAGAGAATATGAAGTAAGAAATGTGTGGAGATAAACAGAGAATATGAAGAAAGAAATGTGTGGAGATAAACAGAGAATATGATGAAAGAAATGTGTGCAGATAAACAGAGAATATGAAGAAAGCAAAGTGAGGAGATAAACCGAGAATATGAAGAAAGAAAAGTGTCGAGACAAACAGAGAATATGAAGAAAGAAATGTGTGGATATAAACAGAGAATATGAAGAAAGAAAAGTGTAGAGATAAACAGGGAATATGAAGAAAGAAATGTGTGGGTATAAACAGAGAATATGAAGAAAGAAAAGTGTCGAGATAAACAGAGAATATGAAGAAAGAAATGTGTGGATATAAACAGAGAATATGAAGAAAGAAAAGTGTCGAGGTAAACAGAGAATATGAAGAAAGAAATGTGTGGATATAAACAGAGAATATGAAGAAAGAAAAGTGTCGAGATAAACAGAGAATATGAAGAAAGAAATGTGTGGATATAAACAGAGAATATGAAGAAAGAAAAGTGTAGAGATAAACAGAGAATATGAAGAAAGAAAATTGTGGAGATAAACAGGGAATATGAAGAAAGAAATGTGTGGAGATAAACAGGGAATATGAAGAAAGAAATGTGTGGAGATAAACAGGGAATATGAAGAAAGAAAAATGTGGAGATAAACAGGGAATATGAAGAAAGTAATGTGTGGAGATAAACAGAGAATATGAAGAAAGAAATGTGTGGAGATAAACAGAGAATATGCAGAAAAAAAAAGTGGAGATAAACATGGAATATGAAGAAAAAAATGTGGAGATAAACAGGGACTATGAAGAAAGAAATGTGTGGAGATAAACAGAGAATATGAAGAAAGAAATGTGTGGAGATAAACAGAGAATATGAAGAAAAAAAATGTGGAGATAAACAGGGAATATGAATGGAAAAAATGTGGAGATAAACATGGAATGTGAAGAAAGAAATGTGTGGAGATAAACAGAGAATATGAAGAAAGAAATGTGTGGAGATAAACAGAGAATATGCAGAAAAAAAAGGTGGAGATAAACATGGAATATGAAGAAAAAAATGTGGAGATAAACAGGGACTATGAAGAAAGAAATGTGTGGAGATAAACAGAGAATACGAAGAAAGAAATGTGTGGAGATAAACAGAGAATATGAAGAAAAAAAATGTGGAGATAAACAGGGAATATGAATGGAAAAAATGTGGAGATAAACATGGAATGTGAAGAAAGAAATGTGTGGAGATAAACAGAGAATATGAAGAAAGAAATGTGTGGAGATAAACAGAGAATATGAAGAAAGAAAATGTGGAGATAAACAGGGAATATGAAGAAAGAAAAGTGTGGAGATAAACAGAGACTATGAAGAAAGAAAAGTGTAGAGATAAACAGAGACTATGAAGAAAGAAATGTGTAGAGATAAACAGAGACTATGAAGAAAGAAAAGTGTGGTTCCTCCGAGTATGCGACTGTGGATAGATTGGGATGTGGATTCTGTGGTAAAGAATGAAACAGTGTGGATATAATCACATGTCGAGCACGTGCCTTGAGCATCACGAGGAAAGATTGAACTCAACAACATCAGATCAGAACGTCAGGAAGTTTTATTTATTCATGGCCTACTGATGTTCCTGTGTATTTGTGAACTTTAATAGATATAAAACTAGGCCTGTGCTGAATAGCGAAATAAAAGAAACACATATTTACAAAAAAAAAAAAAGGTACAATTAGTGTAGGTCTCACTTTAAACAGTAGTGATATTCAAGTTAGAAGTTAGCTTGCAATCATTGTCATGACCGAATTTATCATTTCGGGACAGTGTTGGGATAGAAGCCATTCATGGAATTCTATGCGGAAATGTGTTTGGGTCAGTTTATGTCATGGGGTAGATGTCCCCAATGTTGATGGTATCATAGATTCGCATTTCCCGAGGCACAGGAGGATAAGTGAAAGTGAATATAAAGTTTAGCCTGAGATGACTCTTGTGATGACCCCCATCCATCTGTGGCGTAGTAATACGTGCATCACTTGCACGCACTGCGTACACATACATTGTCCTATTAAAGGACATTTTTTCAATCATGAGCAAGTCTATCTCAGACTGTCTCGTGAAATCTCTCGTCTCGTTGACACGCTTTAATATTGTGTATTCGAAAAACGATATAATCTCTTCTTTTGATCACGTGATTGAGATTGTAGCTTAGTTCAACGAATAATAGTTTAGACAGTCTAGAACAAGTGGGCTTCTATTTCTGGAGCAAAGTAGATCTAAACTTGAATCACTAAGAAGACATCAGGAAGTTCCTATCTTGAATCTCACACATGGCATGGTTTAGTGGGGGGGGGGGGGGTCTTTTCTAGACTTTAGATTTATTTTTATTTTGTATGAAATGCTTACTTTGATGGAATGTGTGGGATTAAAAAAAACACCTTGACAAACCACAGAACGAAAACTGAGAGCTATAGGCCTATGAGAGATCTGTAGGCCTATATGAAAACTGAAAGCCCTATCAGAGATATGCATATGAAAACAGAAAGTCCTATCAGAGATGTGTATATGAAAACAGAAAGTCCTATCAGAGATCTGTACATGAAAACTGAAAGTTCTATCAGAGATCTGTACATGAAAACTGAAAGTCCTATCAGAGATCTGTATATGAAAACTGAAAGTCCTATCAGAGATCCGTATAAGATTATAGAATCTCTGCTGTTCTACTAAAACCTCCTTGTCTTGTTGGGTCTTAAAAAGTATTCCTAAATATCTCCTACAGCTATTGTTATTTAAAAGTTAATTTTAGTAACATAGTATTTGAATATAAAAGGGGTTGACTAGTGATGAATTAAAAGAGACTGAAACATGGTTCTTTCTAGATACTGGAACTATGTCAATGTTGTTATTTTAAATACTTTTTCTCAACTAAATGTTTCAATGTTACACACTTGCTTTTTGAATCTTAAAAGACTGGCACCATTCTTTGAAACTAACAGCTATGACAGTGAGTCTCATTATAATCAGACCTATTATCTTTATATATAATTCTCTTCTTCCCTAAACAGGTCAAACAAGAAGTAAAGGAAAGATCACTCTCTTATTTCTGCGGACAGTCAAACTGCGAAAAAAACACAAGAGGGGGAAGGGGGGGGGGGGAGAACACGTTTTCACAGCTCGCTACGGATGGTTGCGCGCTGGACTGTCAAACCCTGCCCGCTCCCATCCCATGCGGGAGGTTTCGACTAGGAAGTAAACTATCGTCAACTCTGAAGGAACATCCGAAACATGTAAAACATTTTACAAACACTAAATAGCAGGGCCGGACTTAAGCATTGTGGGGCCCTAATCGAAACGGATTTCGCGGGGCCAAGTTTGGGTTGGGAAGCGGACAATTAGTCAAATTTAAGAGTTTGTATTAGAAAATAAATTCTTCAATGCATTTTATTCATTCTTTACTACGTACAGAATTATTTTACGAGCCTTGCGTGTAGCAAAGTCATACAGTATATCATTATAATTCTGTTTCCCACATAGATCCCGCTCAATAGCAAGAATTACCAAATGTTTAAATCTATCTTTAAGAAATGTTGACCTCAAGTAATTCTTCATTAGTTTGAGGCGCGAGAAGCTTCTTTCACCCGATTACACAATTACGGCTAATGCATAATGCATATCAATAGCGCGTGGCATTGACGTTTTCCATATGACAATTTTTTTCTATGTATTTCCGTATATTTTAAGGACTTTTTCGTATATTTTGCAATTTCGGGAGATTTCCAGGAGCTCCTGGTAAATCGACAGGAGGGCGCGGGAAATCTGTTTTAAGTTATAAAATGGTTTAATTTAATAATTTATACACCTTGAATTAGCGCGGGTTCCGTGAAAGTGCGGATCCTTCGGTCACATAGAATGCAGTGGCCTAAGACCGGCCCTGCAAAATAGCGACTAGTTATCAATATTAATATTATTCATAATATTAGTACAGTAGTAGGCCATACTAGTAGTCATTGTAATCATACTTTTTTAAATCAAGTCTTTCTGTAATTACTATCATTGCTGTTATAATCGGCCTTTTTTTAAAATGATAATCGGTGTAATTATAATCTGTATTTTTATGATAAGATTTTATATGATATGGCCGAAAATACACTTGAGTCTCTACTTAGGCCTGTTATTCTCTGCATGTTCAAGTTTGTGATGAGTTCTATCTGTGTCTTTAAAAACTACGCAGAAACTGTTAGTAATGCTTGAAGAAGCATTAGACACACCTACACATAGGTTACAGAGTGAGAGAGGGAGAGACAGAGACGGAGAAGGCTCAATCTAATATTCTTATGTGTTAATTGTTAAGTTGCAAGATTTATGTCCAAGCGCTTGCGCATGAACTTGGCCAAAAGGAGCCAATGCCAATGTGAGTTGAGTTCACGTGCGCAGTGCCAAGATTTTTTTTTTCTTCCTATCTAAAGAACTTCAATGTCGTTATTCATTGTTGCCAACAAGTTTGTGACATATGTCTTAACTACATGACCAGAAGGAAACTGGCACTCTGTGTATGTGTTCAATCCAATCATTTGTCAAAGGATTCCGTCAGATTCGTTCACGGGACAGAAGCCGATGTCCTAGTCCACGCTAGACCTTTGTCACAAAAAGGCGGGGCGGTCAAGTCGTCTGCGCCAGTGGCATTGTATTTTTTTGGTTCATTCTTTATTTTTTACATTTTTTTTTTGGTTCTTTTGTTTTTTAGCGGGATTATAAAAAGGGACATGACTGTGTACGCCTTCTCTCTTTGATTAAAGACTTTAGCCATCTTTGTAAATGTCACGTCGTAGCTCTTAGTCTACTGCTGGAAATACCAGCAGAAATAACCAGACTCCCTGGCAGTACTAACTTATTCATGACCTTTATGAGTTTCATCATTGATGTCTTACTTTCTTATAAAACTAACACGAATTCTCTTTTCATTTTAGGTTTCAAGTTTTCGTTTCTACACAAAATAAAAATGCATCTCGCCCCTACCCACAACCCAACACACACTTTTAAAATATTTGCATCTACTTAATCTACTGAAAGACTTTTGATGGTTTGAGGAACTAGGCTTTTGGAGGTATTCATGGAGAAGAGAGTCTAAATAGAGATCATTGCATAGTTCTTATTCCATATGACAGGAAAGACTTTTACAAATGTCTTCTCACTAGAGACATTAAAACATACAACGCTTTGCCCGAACAGCAGGAAAACAAATAACTTAGCAGACTTGAAGTCTCTAATTAATATACACGACTAGATTGACATGTAATTACGAGTGGTACGTAATTATCTTCTGTTTAATCTGTTTCGTGTTTCTTTGTTCAAACTTGTACATGTTTCCGTGGAACCTAAGGACTTTGCTCCTATGGAACAAGAGGAAACTAAAGGATTCTGTGTTCCCATGGAACCACATGGAACGTAATGACCCTGCTCCTGAGCCATAAATCAGTTGTGCCCACAATATATACCTATAAAAAATAAATATATTAAAATAATTGTAAATATCTCTATAAATGTTGAAACTGTCTCATTATAAAAAGTTTCAAGTAAACAAAGATTATTCTTAGTGGCTATACTTCAATACACTCAGTCCATGACACAATCTCAGGTCAAAATGTATTCAATGCTATGAAGAACTGTGTTGGGTATTAGGTATGCTTGGAACAAGATGGCAATTGTAACAACTGATGAAGCTCGATCTTTGACTGAGAAAAACTTTTTTTTTTAAATAAAGAATATCCCAACGATTAACTCAAAACATGAAAGTTTGCACAAAGCGGCATAAAATATCATTAAATTATTGGTTCAGATTTTTCAGTAATCAAACTTATCAGAGCTAGGTGTCTTAACCACAGTTCCGATAAGTACTTGAAGGAAATTGACTGTGACTTTGTTGCTAATATTTCTAATGCAGAGTGAAAAACAGATACTTCATGTTTTTTCGTGATGTCTATTGCAATGGGTTGTTTCCATATGAAACTTAAGTACATGTTAAATCTTTTCAAACCTAACCTCTCCCATTTCTCCCGGCAAGCAAGTGAAAACAGGTTTTGTCATTTTCTTTGGCTGAAAAGTGAAACTATTTCTAGTTTTATGGGTACCAGAAGCTGTAAAAAAAAACCACTTTGCAGCTAAACTTTCACATCATTTGGGGACATATACGAAAACAATCATTTTTTTTGGAAATTAAACAAGTGTAATCACAGGTCGTTGGTGACTGTCTGTACTTTGACAGCAGTCAAAAGGATAACAACTAGTAAGCTAGTTCCACAGTTCTGAAATATTACGCATGAGCGTTAAAAGTTAAATACTTCACACTAAGTACAACTGAACATTTGTGGTGAAATGTGATGTAAAAGATATTAGCAATTTTTTTTAAAAATCGAAAAATTAGTTTAAACTATTGCTAACTCTTGTTGTAGGCATAATTCCTCAATTGGGAGTGTGAAAAAAATGAAAAGTGAATTATAATACAGTATAAATATGAATTAAAAGACGTTATACACTTGTTAGATAGCGCATTTTCCTAAGTTGTAAGTATATTATATATATATATATATATGTATATATATGTCACAGTGTTGAGTGTGTGAGAGTTATTAATTAGTTTCAATGTTGTTATCAAAGCTCACCGATAGACTTGACAGAGACCAGACAAAGGTGAGGGCAATGTCAGTTAGATGTTTGTCTGGTAGAGAGACTGATATGTGGGTCGGGACAGACACAGACAATTATTAATGTTAGTTTAGGCGTGGGCTAGATACTCAGCCTATATAGAGAGACGTTTGGGGCAGACCGGGATACAGCGCCATTTGGTGTCAACAGGCGCGTGTGTCGTGTGCCTGAGATGCTGTAGCATGTAGGAAGTAGTTCTAAAGGACCAGGGTAAGAAAATGATTTGTATTAGTTATTGCATTGGAAGGTAGTTGATTAAGAATAAATAGAATTATCGCTTTAGCTAGCTGTTAGCAATATCCTGGTTATTTCTTTATTTAGAGTGACAGTCTTGGCGACAGTCTTGACGACAGTCTGAGTCGGTGACAGTCTTTGAGTCAGCGACAGTCTGGAGAGTCCGTGAAGTCAGTAGAGATAGCCTGCGTAGTTTAAGATGTAAATCATTGACGACAGAAGGTAGAAGCTAGAAAATGAGCGACAGACGATAGTCTACACAAATGACAGAAAGTCAACAAAAGTTGAACTCATGTAGCCTTGTGATGTTGGATCCAGGAGCGTGCATTGAGGAGGGAACTGGTTGGTCTGGATGAGCATGAGTGAAAGACTATTTCTCTTGTTGTTTTATGCTATTCATTCTTCATGTATTTATATTGTATTATTTTGTCATTTAGCAGTCATAGAGTATCTAATTAATCAATCACTTATTACATTTATTACTTGATTTTAAAGAGGCCATTGATGCCTTAAATAGAATATTAAATATTAGTTTTAGTTAAGAGTTGACTTTACGAGTTTTATATATATGTTGTCATTTTGATGTTGTGAATAAGTTAAGACACTCTAAAGTAATATTAGTTTAAAGTAATGAGTATTATTAATAGTAACTACTTGCACCAAACGTGAGAATCATTGCTAGATGAAAGAGCCAAGATAATGAAGTGAGGGGGTTCGTGACAATATATATATATATATATATATATATATATATATATATATATATATATATATATATATATATATATATATTATGCGCCCCCAATTCTCAACATTTTTTAATGCGGCCCTCGATACAAAATGGTTGCCCACCCCTGTTCTACTTGATCTATTTCTTGTGTATAAAAGTAAGTTGCTCCCTGTTTACAGTTTACAGTCTGGATTTGGCAGGCTTTATTATTAATTATTAGGCCTATATCTATTATCATTATTTTACTTATTACATCTAGATCTATATGATCTAGAACTAAATAAATAAGTCTAATTAGCAAAATAGATTTAAAAAGAATTAGATTCTAAATGGCATAACATAACATAACAGTTGACACCTGACGTATTATAGAAGCCGATGATATTCATTTCATTAATTTGAGAAACGCTGATGTAATGACATTGTATACTTTTGGGGTCAAGGTATAGATCTAGAAAGAAGATGGCTGCGCCCAGTAATCAACAATATTTACCATGCGATGATTTTATGAAGTTTCAGGCTAGTAGATCTATAAATCTATATTATATCTATTTGACTACTTTTATATTATTATCAAAATTATGGAAAATTATTATGTGTATGATCTACTCTAGTCTACTTCTAGACTCAAGACGAGTCAAGACACTGAACTCAAGTGTAGTACTAGTAGTAGTAGTAGACTTAAGACTAATAAGACGGACTTAAGTTAAAGTCTTAAGTAGACTCATACTCAGTCTCAGTGAAGTCAATGACTCATAGTCTACTCTTTTACTTTTAGACTAGATTCTAATTCTAGACCTGCCTAAGAGTGAAGAGACTTTAAGAGTCAGAGTAGAGTCGGTAAGACTAGTAGTGACGGTAGAGTCTAGACAAGTACCTCAAGTAGATCTAGATCTAAATAATCTAATCTAGATAGTCTAGAAATACAAAGTAAATGAAACTGAAAGTAGAATAGATGATATAATCTAGACTAGATCTAGACATCTAGATCTGATTCTATGATGATCATCTACACAGTACATTATCATTATCGTAAAAAAAAAATCTCTATCGCAGTATCGGATCATCATGATTACCTACTAACTAGTCACCATGACTAACTTAGTGTACTAGTCTATAATATATAGATCAAGAATAAATTGTCAAGATCATAGTAGATCTAGATTCTACTACTAGGGCCACTATGGGTTGACTATAGAGTAGAGTCATCTAGTACTAGACTCTCTAGTTGTAGAGGTACTAGATCTAGATTCTACTATACTAATAAAAAAAAAAATTACTTGGGTTTACTATAGTCTATAATAATATATTAATTATATAAAGAGATCTAGTCAATTCTATATAGATCTTGTCTAAATTTAGATTTTGTATATATATGCAGGGCTTTTTTTGTGATGGTACGCACCAGTACAGCGTACTAGCACCTTTTTGAATGTGGAGAACAAAATATTACTTTTATTTTATTTTAACATATAGAATAGAATAGATCATACTTTTATAGTTTTAGATCTAGATTTATCATCTAGAATAATCTAGATCCTATATTTTTAGTAGATCTATACATTTATCTTAATCTAGACTCTTGACTATTAATTCTAGATCTAGAGTAGATGCCTTAGCCTTAGTACTCTAGAGTAGACTAGATCTAGAATCTAGCTTACTATTCTAGCTGAATAATCTAGAGATCTAGACTCAAGAGATCAGTCTCTAGATCATCTTTTACTAGAGTGAGGTAAGTAACTAGAGTAAGAGTAAATCTATAGATATTATATATTTGGGGTAAAGCTTGCCTTGAGAAGAGAAAAATGCTTTCCAAAATGATACCAATTTTATTTTCCATGTCAAGTTAACTGTGAGGGAAGTTATTAGATGATCTCCGATTTTAGTTTACAATAAAAAATTAGCCTTCTTTTGTTGTTTTTTAAAGAGGTTTTCAATTTTTACTTGTGAATTCTTACAGGATGCTTTGAAAAAGCTGCGCCTTATTGATGATAGAATCGTCCATGCTTTGAATACAACAATTCCTACACAGTCATTCAGAGACAAAGTGAATGTTACTTCAGAATGTAAACGCTTATACGAAGAGGTCTGTTCTTAAAGTGGTCTACACCAATAAAATTATCGGTTGATTAGTTTTTTGTTTTTAGTGTTGACTGAGGTCATTAAAAGAGAAGTTTTGAGTGACTGGTTTACTAGTGCGCCACACCATAGGATCCTTAGGAATTAATTCTGCTATTTATTTGGAACATGTCTCAAGCAGTGGTACCCAACCTGCCTGGGGGAAGGGGGGGGATACATTTTCTGGATGAATGGCTGCATTACAGCTAATTCGATTAAAAAACATTGATTCCAATATATCTGAGCCTCTTCAGCTTCATCATGGACTGAGAGCAGACATTTAGAGGTTAGGATAGCACTGCGCCATGGGTTGGATATCATAAGGCCTTCAGATTGGGTATCACTGGTCTCATCCAGCAGAAAAATGTCTTTTGTAAGGACAGCAACATTTTTATTTCACTTGGCATTAGCTTAAACCTGGCTGACATAATTTGAACCATGCATATATCTGAAACAAGTTTTATATTCTTAACATACAGATATTTTGTGCCTACTAAACTTATTATAATTTTTATTTCCTTTGAGTTCAAAAGAAATTTTTTTTTCAGTTCAACAATTTCTAAAACTAATTATTATTTTGATATTAAATAGATGCAAATATCTTATGATCAACGAGACAAATCAATTCAACATTGCATAGAACTTGTGAATGATGATGTTAAGAAATTAAGGCAAAGAAAACTTGAGGCTCCAGATGATGTAGAGGTTCTCAGAGCTTTGAGGAAAGAACAAACTAAGGTTTGTTGGAATAGAAGAAAAACAAAAAAGAAACCAGTTTTTCTTTTCTTTTTTTTTTTAAATTTATTTCATATTTTTTATTAACTGTGTATTTAAGTTCCCATAAGTTACCAACATGTTTTTGTCCTTAAATGACACTACAACCTAATTGAAGGACTAAAATGTCATTTTCAGGAAATTTACTATTGTTCAGTAGAAAATTAAGCCATCTTGGGAGAATGATTTCTTATTTAATCATCTTATTAGTTTCCCACTCAAGCTTTGTTATTTCAAAATAGGTCATAGTTGGTGGTGTGTTTAGGAATTAAATGATGTATTTTTTAAAAACAGTAACTGCAAGTGGTTATAATGACACTGTAGATAGTTCTGGCCTAACCATAGCACATTCTTCTTTTAAATGCCCAAATATAAAGATTTTATCATTGAGTGAGTTCAGCACTACAACCAGGGCTCCCTTGATTTACATGTACTTTTATCAATGCCTGAATCTATTAAACAAATGGTTTTAATGGTTTTGTTATTTCTGTCTCATTTTATGTCTTGAAAGATAATCTTTTCCCTTTGCTACTTCTCATGTGACTTGAGATGCCAATCCTTCATTCTCAACTGCAGTCACTGGTTTGGCATAAAATCTGTCAACTCCAGATGCCGCTGCATTTTCACCCTTTTTTTTTTTCTTTTATGATATGGTTTTGTTATATTTCATCCTAATTTTGCTCTAAAATGATAAATTGCATGCATTGAACACAGAATGTTAAGTCCCATTGTGAGTTGCTTGTACACTAAGTCTTTACTTTGGTGTTCTAACAAACTAAACTTATATTTCACAGCTGAGGCTAATGCAGCAAGAAATGAGTATAGAGGAAGTAGTGAAAGATAGAACATTAAAGGTAAGATTTTCTCTGAAGAACATTTTCTTTGATCAGAGCACTGTTATTGTTTGAGTTACAACACTCTAAGTGACTCTCAACAGAGATGCCTATCTTACAACACTCTAAATGACTCTCAACAGAGATGCCAAACTTACATCACTTTAAGTGACTCTCAACAGAGATGCCAAACTTACATCACTTTAAGTGACTCTCAACAGAGATGCCAAACTTACATCACTTTAAGTGACTCTCAACAGAGATGCCAAACTTACATCACTTTAAGTGACTCTCAACAGAGATGCCTAACTTACATCACTTTAAGTGACTCTCAACAGAGATGCCTAACTTACATCACTTTAAGTGACTCTCAACAGCGATGCCTAACCCTACAAGCCACATTTAGCATGTTATTTGACCCTTTAACCCAATTGCGCTTATTGAGGTAGGATGTGTTAACAGTTTTAGCCTAAGTCGGATGCATTAGAAGTTTAGGACACTAGCAGTTTATTTAATTTTTAGATATGAAGAGATCATCATGCCTTCTTAAGAATTGTCAAGGTAATCTTTTCTCGCCTGGCTAGTTAGGGGTTACTCAATAACAATAAAGTAATACTAGATTAAAGTCAACTTCAATTCCAGATATCCTTGGAAATACAAATAATACTTTAATATCCAATAGAGCACAAATAGTGACATAAACTCTCAGAAATTGATAATACACAAAACACCAGTCCAGGAAGCAACCGTCCAACCTTCCTGGACAGGGAACAAGACCTCACTGACTAACACACTCTCTCGCACATTCAATGAAGACTAAACCATTCAACTCATAACACGTGCAAGACTATTAACATTCATATCCTGGGCCTGGGAGTACATAAACAAAGGGATTTAAATATCATACCAAAATAACAAATAACATTCTCTCTCTTCATACCCTGACAAGAATGATAATAAGAGCATGACAAATTCTTTTTTAAAGTGAAAATCAGATTTGTATAGCTTTTTTTTTTTTTTATATTTGGAACAAAAGTTTCGCAAATTGAGTGTTTTTGAAGCTTTTTTTTATTCTAAAGGTATTAAAATATTTTTTTTTTAAACTAGACATATTTTTCTATTTTTTAAAGTTGTTTATTTCTTTATTTTTTTCAATTAACTTTTTTTTATATTCCAAGTTATCTCTCTTTGTTAAGAAAATATAGGACAGATTTTTTTCTACCGGAAATAGATTTAAACATCTGCTCACTATTAGTATTTTTGTTTTCAAGACTTTGTCCCTGACCCAAAAGTAGGAAATTTATTTAACCACTTGGTCGATAAAGTCAGGTCACCATCTTAATTCACTATATTAGTATCTCATCCATCAAATATTATCAATAATATTTAAAATGTTCACTCAGAGAATACAATGAATAGACATTTATTCCCACAAACATAGTGTCAAGCAAGTCTAATGGCAAGACAATAGGCCAGTAGAAACAAGTGCACAACATCTCTAGGTGGAGAACTAACCTCACCTTTTTTTTTTTTACATCTCCAACCAGGCTGTAAACAAACAAATAATGCTGTAGTTTTGTATTGTTATATCTGGCAATTAAACTTCACTAAACCGTTATAATATAATAGTCTTCATTTGCCCTCCTACGACACCCTCTTCTCAAAACATTTCTTAACTAGAGCCAGGGCCTATATATAGGAAAAGTTAACAGAGAATAAATTATTTGAAATATGCAAGAATCTATATATATATAATTTTCTTAATGGCTCAACAGTTTGGACACCAAGAAGTAAAGGAAAGATCAACGAAAAAAAAGAGGGGGGGGAACAAGTAGTATTCACCCGTCACTAAATAGCAAGGCTGGACTTAACCATTGTGACCAAGAAGTCATGGGAAGATCACTCTTTTATTTATTTCTACCCCACTTAACTTTAGTGGCAAAAATAAAAGGGGGAGAACAAGTAATCTGTATTCACCCGTCACTAAACAGCAGGGTCGGACTCAACCATTGTGAGGCCCTATGCGAAACGGATTTCGCGGGGCCCAGTTTGGGTAGGGATATGGATAATAAGTGAAAATTAAGAGTTTGTATTAGAAAATAAATTCGTCTTTGCATTTTATTCATTCTTTACTACATACAGAATTACTTTAGCAAAGTCGTACAGTACATCACAAAAATTCTGTTTCCTACATAGATCACGCTCAATAGCAATAATTACTAAATGTTTTAATCTATCTTCGAAAATTAGTTTAAGGCGCGAGAAGCTTCTTTCACCAGATTCCAAAATTATGGGTATTGCATAATGCCATTTTTTTATTGCGCGTAGGATTGGCGTTTTCCATATTGAATGACACCCCTAGGATGGTAGCAGCTAGTGCTAGTGCTTCCCTTTCTGCTCTGTGACTGTCAGAGAATTGAATGACACCCCAAAATGACAATTTTGGTCTAGATATTTCAGGAGTTTTCAAAAGATTTTAATAATTTTCGGAGATATCCGGGATTTTTTCGTATATTTTGCAATTTCAGATTTCCAGGAGGTCCTGGTAAATCAGGAGGTTGCGGGAAATCTGTTGTAAGAAGGTTTAATTTAATAATTTACACCAAGAATTAGCGCGTGTCCTTACTGCGGTCGCATAGTTTTCAGTGCCTAAGGCAGGCCCTGCAAAATAGCGGCCAGGGCCAGTCCTACAGGTTGCGGGGCCCTATGCAAAATGGATAGATCGGGGCCTTATTTGGGTTGTGATAAAGATAATAAGTGAAAATTAAGATTTTGTATTAAAAAATAAATTCATCTTTGCATTTTATTTATACTTTACTAAGTACAAAATCACTGTCAAATTAACTTTACGAGCCATCTACAATATGTAGTTGTTTTCCAACAAAAAGCTGATAAACATTCAGATCTGCCTTTTAGATTTAGAATCGAATAGCAAAATATCACTTTTGTTGTTGTTTTTTTTATATAAGAGGCCGAGATAGATTTCAATCTTTATTTGTATACCAATGACTATTGAAGTAAATTAAGTATTTGAAGTTCTTGTTTTGGTTAAAATTTGGCTTATTATTACATTTTTTTGAGCTGGGATCCATTGAATTACAGTTTTTTTGCTGTTGTTGTTGAGCTTTGTAAGTGCTGTTTTGAGGTTATTAATATATGAGGAATCAGAGTTTTGCAGGCCTTGGAGGGTTGTTTTTGCATCGGTTAGTAAGACAATCTGACTGTGTGGGGAATTTGGATGATTTGCTAGGATGGTAGCAGCTAGTGCTAGTGCTTCCCTTTCTGCTCTGTGACTGTCAGAGAGCTCTCCAGTTGCAATAGATCCCAGCTCATATAGAACTAGAAGGAAATGAGAAGGCTGACAAACTCGCCAAGAGTGGGAGAACTAACACACTAATAAACTCTGCACTCTATCCAGAAGAATTGAAGTAATTAATAGTAAATAAAATAAATGAGAAATGGACGAGCTCACATCCAAATCACAAGAAAGATGACGCTTACTATAAGCTATCCCAACAAGACCAACGTCTAATCTTTCGACTCAGGACCGGACACAACAGAATGCGACAACACATGTACTGGAAGCTCAAAATTGGAACCAGTGAAATCTGCCCATGTGGAGAATCACCAGAGAATACAGACCACGTCCTCCAAAACTGCTCTCTATACCAAGAGGCCCGTATAAGACATTGGCCCCAAATCACCCCACTAGAAAGGAAACTATATGGAGAGCTCCCTGATCTGGAAACCACTGCGCATTTCATCTCATGTATTGGTCTACTCATCTGAACATCCAACATAACAATGAGAACGAGGAAGAAGAAGATTACATTTTTATTAAATGAAAGCTGACAATGCCTTTTTTTTTATCGCGAGTAGGATTGGCGTTTTCCATATTGAATGACACATTGAAATGACAATTTTGTCTGTTTTAATATTTGCATCAGTTTTCATCATTTTTATAGTATCTGGACATTTTCATGACTTTTTCTTATATTTTATAATTTCAGTAGAATTCCAGGAACCCTTTAATAATAAGTTAAAATGATTTAATTTAATAATTTACAACTAGAATTTGCATCACGCTGGGCCTATTAAAGTGCGGGGCCCACTGCGGCCGCATAGGCTACAGTAGCCTAAGACCGGCCCTGATAGCGGCGTATGCTACGCAGTGGATCGACTAGTAGGGACTAATAGAAACTGTACTATTTTACCGAAAGTTTTTTTTATTAATATTTTAACTGCAAAGAAATTTTATTAGTATCAATATTATTACTTTTTTCAGGTTTTCTATGAAAGATGTCGAGACAACTACACACCACCTGCTGCTCCTATTGTATTATAGTGCTATTTAGCTGTAGTGTTTTCATGTCAACAGATTTTTTCATTTGGTGGTATTAGCAGATTTGAGTAATACATTGGGCTTTTAAAGACTACCGGTACATAGATTCTGTCTGCGTACAGTTTTGTAATCAAAGTTATAATTAGTTTTTACAAAAATTTGTTTGTATGTTTGTTTATAAAAAAAAAAAAAGAAATGGACTTTGAAAGATTCGTTTCATATTAAGATTGTATCAATGCTGTGTCGAGACTGCTGTATCATTGCTGTATAGAGACTCATGTAGACTTGTGCATACATCATAGATATGAATGAGGTTGTATGGTATGGTTAGTACTTGGTTTTCAGATGTGATATTGTCGTATTGACCAAATGATGCAGTTAATTCAAAAATATCTTTTTTTTAACATTTATATCTGATATGAGAAATGATTTCATCCTAATAAACATGTATAATTTGAATGATGCTTTGTAAAATTATTAAATGATGTGATTACTTTTCATGTTTGTTGTAATTAACTACAAAAATATATTAATTAATAAAAACAATTCAATTCCTATTATGGATAAAATAAAGAAGTATCTATAATTGTAGTAGAAAAACCTTGGACACATGTAACACAGGACTTTCAATACTTTAGTCCTGTTTGGTAGAGTATCATTTATTTTGAATTCAAGAGTTACATGCTATAATGTTGTGCTATGTAACCCAAGCCAATTGTCCCACTTAAAAAGACCCAAGAAAAATCACTAACTCATTCTTGGCAAATAATGAAATTATTGTTTGGGTTAACTTATTAATAATTGATTGATCTAGCTAGTTTCCAATTTACTAAATATCTTTGTTTTCAAAGTTTCAATTGTGCGTGTAGGCCTATAGTGTTTCATCAAGGGAAATAATCATTGTTCCTAGTTTGTTCTCAAAGGGAAAAGACACAAATAATACATTTGTCTGATATTTATTTAAATTTCTCCAATAGTGCATCCCAAATATCTATAGCAAAATTTACTTTTCTTGATCAATAGCTTCATTTACTAATGTACAGAAATAGTTATCATATAAAACAAGACTATAACATCAATATTAACCAGGTCATCTTACAATAGACCTACATATAACATCTAGCAGCACACTGCACTCCATACGAGGACACACTTTAAGTATAATAAATTGTTTCTATATAATTGTGTTATGACAGTAGTACGTCTGCCGCAAATACTGTGAATTTTTTGTAACGACAAGTGTTCAAGAAGAGATTGAACACTGCAGTTGATCGTGTTAGCAAGGTTACACACATAAGAGTGTTACCTACATCTCTCAGGAATGGGGGGGGGGGTGAGACTAGTGAGTACACCAGCCAGCACTCCTACCTGTGGCCACAACAGACAGACAAGTGACGTAGCCAGGTGAGAGTGGGAAATGAGAAAGTCTAATGCTCAAGGAAGGATTGAAATACATACATAAAAACAAAACAGAAAGGTTGGCTGGGCTCGCGCTGAACTTCAATGTGAAGTTCTCATTGAGAAAACTCTCTAACCTATAGGGGATATGACAACATTATTCCAACTCTCAACTCATTTTTCTTTTCACCAATGAAAAAGAAAGAGAGGAAAAAATCAGCTATGTTAGCAGCTCAGAATGGGATGGTTGAAAAATGAAGCCATCACTGTCTTCAAAGTGATTTGGAGGAGTAATAGAAATGTCGGGAAGTTGGCGCTCTGTTGTTGTAGACCGACGGGATTTAGAATGTTGTTAGACATTAGTGTTTGATGTACAGCAAGGGCGGACTGGCTATATGGGCAAACGGGCAAATGCCCGGTGGGCCGGTCTGGTCTCGACCTTAGGAAAAAAAAATTCAATGCAAAAAAGTGACGGCAGCAAGACACAAAGGCCCAAACACGTTTGTTCTTATTATTATAGCTTTTATATAGCGCTACTTTCATGCTTATAGCATGGGAGGGGGTATCTAGGAGTTGGTTTTCCGTGCTGCCTTTAGGCGCGCAGTAAACGCAACTCTGCCCGAGTCGGGTGTCGAACCTCGAGCCCCCTTCTAGGTAGCCGAGACAAGCCAAGTTCAAGCGCACTTAGCCTCTCAACCACGCTTCCCACTATTACAATTAATTTTGTTTGAAATTCAACAAGAATATCAACAACAAAAACAATACACTATACGTATTATCATTAGCAAAACGTTAGTCCGTACTTTCTGCTATGCACGAGCAGCAGGAACTGCTTTGATGTCTTCGAGGTTGTGTTTGGCCTAATCATTTTGCTGCTCGGCATGGACCTTTGATGGCACTCCCATTTTTTTGCTCCTTCCCTCCCCCGTCTTTTAATGGTTCCAATGAAATGGAAACCAAAAGAGGGATGAGAGAGGTTAAGTTAGAAAACATTGATATAACTCAGAAACAAAAATTAAAAAAAAAAGATAGGCGCGAGAATTAGCTCTTTAACAATGCTTAATAGAAATTCACTTTAACACATACACACAGCCGCGAAATTGCAAACCACCCAACATATTCACAGCTCAATATGGGTATAAAGCTCTACTTTCTGCGATTTGAAAAGAAAAAGTAAGGTTCTTTTTGTTTATTTTTAATAACAGATTTAAAATACCACTCTTAAGGCTAAGGCTTACAAAAAAAAATTATTAAAAAATAAATCTTGATCTAAATCAATTTTTATACAATTATAATTAATGGCAAACTTATGCTTAGTATGAAGTCATTAATGATGAAAATAATTACAATAATTTATATAGCGCTGTCACATCCGATATTTAATGAAAGGAGATTTATATTTTAAATAATAGGTCATGGTATATTCATATACAAATCGCGTTTTTGAGAATGTACTTGGAGGAAGCAAGAGCTTTTCACATTAAGTAAGTACCTGAGTCAGCCAGGAAAACCAATGATTTAGCATATTTTAAATCACAGATCAACATGCATGACTAGATTGACACATGAAATGCCTAAGACGTAACAATCTTATTTTTTGAAGAAACGTCTGTAATCTATAAGTAATACCAAAAAGTTTCAAACTCAGTAGGCTGCTATTGTATTGTTTATAGTTTTCAGACTACATACATGTATAAATAGAATACATTATGTCATCCTAAGAATGCTTACATCCAGTTTTCGATGCGTTATCAAACTTTATATATTTTGTAGAGAATTAGGATTACACCTATAATATAACACATGGGCGTAGCCGGGAGGGGAGAGTCTTCAAACCCCACTTGCCTCAGACCTCATTGTCTGAAAGGGAAACTTTACTTACTGCCCCACTGTATGGATTGTGTGTGTGGAGGGAGAATGTAGTCCCCATTAGATCATCTCCTCGGACACTCACTGTATGGATTATGTGTGTGTGTGGAGGGAGAATGTAGTCCCCACTAGATCATCTCCTCGGACACTCACTGTATGGATTGTGTGTGTGTGTGTGGAGGGAGAATGTAGTCCCCACTAGATCATCTCCTCGGACACTCACTGTATGGATTATGTGTGTGTGTGGAGGGAGAATGTAGTCCCCACTAGATCATCTCCTCGGACACTCACTGTATGGATTGTGTGTGTGTGTGGAGGGAGAATGTAGTCCCCACTAGATCATCTCCTCGGACACTCACTGTATGGATTGTGTGTGTGTGTGGAGGGAGAATGTAGTCCCCACTAGATCATCTCCTCGGACACTCACTGTATGGATTGTGTGTGTGTGTGTGTGGAGGGAGAATGTAGTCCCCACTAGATCATCTCCTCGGACACTCACTGTATGGATTGTGTGTGTGTGTGTGGAGGGAGAATGTAGTCCCCACTAGATCATCTCCTCGGACACTCACTGTATGGATTATGTGTGTGTGTGGAGGGAGAATGTAGTCCCCACTAGATCATCTCCTCGGACACTCACTGTATGGATTGTGTGTGTGTGTGGAGGGAGAATGTAGTCCCCACTAGATCATCTCCTCGGACACTCACTGTATGGATTGTGTGTGTGTGTGGAGGGAGAATGTAGTCCCCACTAGATCATCTCCTCGGACACTCACTATATGGATTGTGTGTGTGTGTGTGGAGGGAGAATGTAGTCCCCACTAGATCATCTCCTCGGACACTCACTGTATGGATTGTGTGTGTGTGTGGAGGGAGATTGTAGTCCCTACTAGATCATCTCCTCGGACACTCACTATATGGATTGTGTGTGTGTGTGTGTGGAGGGAGAATGTAGTCCCCACTAGTGCATCTCCTCGGACACTCACTGTATGGATTGTGTGTGTGTGTGTGTGTGGAGGGAGAATGTAGTCCCCACTAGATCATCTCCTCGGACACTCACTATATGGATTGTGTGTGTGTGTGTGTGGAGGGAGAATGTAGTCCCCACTAGATCATCTCCTCGGACACTCACTGTATGGATTGTGTGTGTGTGTGTGTGTGTGGAGGGAGAATGTAGTCCCCACTAGATCATCTCCTCGGACACTCACTGTATGGATTGTGTGTGTGTGTGTGGAGGGAGAATGTAGTCCCAACTAGATCATCTCCTCGGACACTCACTGTATGGATTGTGTGTGTGTGTGTGTGTGTGGAGGGAGAATGTAGTCCCAACTAGATCATCTCCTCGGACACTCACTGTATGGATTGTGTGTGTGTGTGGATGGAGAATGTAGTCCCTACTAGATCATCTCCTGGGACACTCACTGTATGGATTGTGTGTGTGTGTGGAGGGAGAATGTAAACTAATGTAAACAATATATTCTAGGACAAATTTGTACAAGTACTCCATCTTCCCTAGTGCTATTAGAGCATGGAATGGGTTGCCTGATAAGCCAGCCAGGAAAACCAGTGACTTAGCAGAATTTAACTCATTGGTACCTACTATACATGACTAGATGTATGACGCGCAAGACGTAATCATCTTCTTTTTTGAAGTAAAGTTTGCATTGTATAAGATAAGATAAGATAAGATAAGCTATAATGTGACTAAAATGTTATTTTTAGAAGGTAGAAAAAAAAGTGGACAGCGTATAAGACAAATTAATGGCGTAGATTTAATTAAATGAGCTCAAATTAAAGCCCTCTGGAGGGTGTTTTAAACACAGAACTCCTTTTGGCTACACTCTTGTACGAGTGTCCCCAGCTCCGCGAGCTAAGGGGGGACCTGTCTGTGCAGTCACTCGACTTGTATGGTAGCTATGAGGCACTACGCCGGACGGCTAAGTTTCTTGCCAGAGCACTACGGGAGGATTAGTCCTTCCTGCTCTGATTTTTCAATAGGAGTTCATCTCAGGTGACAGATGTATGCTTAAGTCTTATATTGAAGAGGGGATTTTATCTAAAAAAAAAACCATTTCGGAGGGGTTTTTAAAATCAAAATCCCCCATGGCTATGCTCTTGGTATTAAAGGATTTTTGTTTGTTTTATATAAGAGGGGGGGGGGGCTGCGCTGGGGCAAGTGATGGTTGAATATAAAATCTCACCTAAAATAAACAAAATCGAAGCTAAAAATCAGTCACTAAATCCTCCCTCACTTTCTGAGGGGTGTTGGTGAACCCAAAGAACCACCCCTGCTACGCCCATGCACTTCACTATGTGATACATTATTGCCCTGGGGTGTACGACGAGAAATATGGCAGCGATCGAACGGCGTTTATTGTGTCTTGGGAATGGGAAAGGTGTGCGCTCGAAGGTACTTTAAATGATATCTCACACCGAGAAATGAAAATTCAATATTCGATGTTGCATACATCGATACACACACACACACACATAGAGCACTGACAGTCAAAGACATATTGTAATAATACACAGACAGACCACTGACAAAGACATATTGTAATAATACACAGACAGACCACAGACAGTGACAGTCAAAGACATATTGTAATAATACACAGACAGACCACTGACAGTAAAAGACATATTGTAATAATACACAGACAGACCACTGACAGTCAAAGACATATTGTAATAATACACAGACAGACCACAGACAGTGACAGTCAAAGACATATTGTAATAATACACAGACAGACCACAGTCAGTGACAGTCAAAGACATATTGTAATAATAAACAGACAGACCACAGACAGACCACTGACAAAGACATATTGTAATAATAGGCCTACACAGACAGACCACTGACAGTCAACGACATATTGTAATTGCTTTTCATGGGCGTACACGAAGGAGAAGATTAATAGAGGTAACAGGAGTGTAGCTGGGGTATTGAACAGTGTGTGATTTTTAGCGCCCACTGAAAGGGGAAAAGATGCTTTTAGTTTTGTGTGGAATGTCTGTCCGTCCGTCCATCCCGTTTAGATCTCGTAAACTAAAAAAAGATAGTGAAAATCCGACATCATGATATTTTAGACCTTTTAAAGTTCTATTTTTTCTTCTCTGAAAGTGAACAATTTAATTTTTACAATCAACTATGCAGGCAGTTTTTTCATAAAAATACACCATTTTTTACAACTATTTACTATTAATAGTAACAAACACAGGAGGCTATTTAGTATGGGAGATCGCAATTTACGCAAAATGTTTTAGATTTATTGTAAAAAAAAATATTTTCTTTAGCGGCCCCCGTAAGGGGAAAAAGCCGTTATTAGGTTTTTGCAAAATATCCGTCTGTCCGTCTGTCACACTCAGATCTCGAAAACTAGAAGAGAAATGAAAAATATTATTTCATCTTTAAATACGGCTTGAAAAGTTTAGGTGCAACGGCTTCTTTTGGTTTTCTAAAAGCAAACCGTTCAATTTATAAAATTAATTATGCAAGCGATTTTTTCATAAAAATACACCAATTCTAAAACAATTACGTAAATATAAGGGAGGCAATGTTACAATATGCTAACAATGATTCACAACTGATGTGTATTTTCAGTAACACTAAGTCAAATATATTTATAAAATGTACAGGAAATGTTTACAACAAATATAAAAAATAGTTAAAGATGTTTTTTCTGGTTAACTAGCTGCTAAAATTTTCGGATTTTTTTATGAAAAATAGTTTAACTCTATGTAAAATCGCGCTTCTCTCTTACACTACATTTAACTTTCTAGCTAAAACGTTAGTAAATCTAATTATCGATCATATTGTGCTCCGATTTATACGGAAAACAACTTCCTAATACCTAAGTATGGTTTGAAAAATCTCCATTAGGCTATGGTACATCTAATTTTCATAATAGATCATCCCACAAATTTAATTAACGGCATTTGATCAATCTGGAATTTTTATTTTCTCTCACTATAAATATATAAACATCCGGAACAATTTATTATAGAAACTTAAAACTAATGCGATGTTTCAGAAGGGAAATTTAATTTTAATCAGATTTTCAATAGTTTTTAGTCTTTTTTTCTCTCTCTATTAACATGACAGACTGACAGACAAAACAAAAAAAAAGCGTCTTTAATCCTTTTATATATATGTTATAT
Source organism: Biomphalaria sudanica (assembly GCA_036873155.1). NCBI lineage: Eukaryota > Metazoa > Mollusca > Gastropoda > Planorbidae > Biomphalaria > Biomphalaria sudanica. The sequence continues at coordinate 34,938 of JAZGLO010002833.1, forward strand.
GCATTTATGCATATTTAGTCTAACTAGCCCATCAAATGAAATGCTAAAAGAACTCACTCGGTGCACCAATGTCTATGAACCCTCGAGAAGCTGCTCGTATAAAAGACATTTTTTAGTCTAACTAGACCGTGTGACGTAGTAGATTTTTTTTCCTTTGACGTCATATGGAATAAATTCTTTAAATGCTAAAACAACTCGGTATAGTAATGTTTATTAAACCTAGTAATGTGACTCGCATTTTAAAAAGACATAATAGCTAGATTTAGATCTAATCTAGATTTTTTACACTAGAGCTAGATTTTTTACACTAGATCTAGATTTTTTTCTTACACGAGCTTGATTTTTAAAACTAGATTTAGATTTAAGTTCTAATTAAAATCATTAAGGAATCTAGATCTAGAATTTCTTGGTCTAGTTTAGAATGTTTGTTGTTTTACATGTTTCGGATGTTCCTTCAGAGTTGTAGTCCAAATCTCCCGTAGGAAGACGTGGGATGGGAGCGGGCAGGGTTTGAACCTGGGACCATCGATGAATCCAAACGACAGTCCAGCTCTCAAACCGCACTACCAGACAGCCATGATTTAGACTAGATCAAGATCTATAATTTTAATTTCTAGGCTTAAAGTGTAGATTTTTATTTCTTAAGTCTAGATTGTCAATATTGCAATGTTATAAAATACTAAAACTAATCTATTTTAATATTTCATATTGCAATTAGTCTATTAATTGATTATCTAGTGTGTTTTTTTAAATAAAAATCTTATCTAAATTACATCTACATTATCCCAAATATATATTTTAGGTCTAGATCTAGTAGATATAGATATATTTAGAGTGCTAAATTAGTATTTTAATTTAGGTAGATTTAAATCCCCATTCTAGTTCCATTTAAATGAAAATGCTCAATACCAAAAGATTATATAAAATCGTTCTTCTGGCATATTGTACATATCCGGTAGTTGTCATTCCGTAATGTGTAGGTATATTATCAATAGTAGGTCTCGGTTTCATACCCTGCTCGATGCCATCCTCAGTCGACCAGCGAATATGCGGATCCGACAGGGATCCGTCTCCCCTTGTTTATATAATGAATGGCTAAGTTACGCAAGTTCTGTCACAATAACTACTACATTTACAAAAAAAAAAAAAAATGGCTACTATTTTTTTCAAAGAGAAAAAATCTAATTAATATGCATATAAGTGAAAGATAATTTAAAACAACAATTAATAAGTAGTTTTTCATACTATCGGGTGAACAGCAGCTACACATCGGAACTATAGACTATAGCACACTTAACTCATTTTTTTTTTTTTTTTACGAAATCTTTTTTAGCTATTAGTTTTGTGTGAAACGTCTGTCCGTCCGTCCCGTTTAGCTCTCGTTAACTAAAAAAGATATTGGAAATCCGACATCATAATATTTTAGTCCTTTCAAAGTACTGAGGAATTACAAGATTTATCAATTTCTGAAACGAATTTTGCGAATATAGATTTTTAGCACTACCCAAAATGGGAAAAGACGCTATTAGTTTTGTGTGGAATGTCTGTCCGTCGGTCACGTTTAGATCTCGTAAACTAGAAAAGGTAGTGAAAATCCGACTTCTCAATATTTTAGACCATTTTTTCTGATGCAACGGCTACTTTTTTCTTTTCTAAAAGCGAAAAGTCTAATTTTTAAAATCATTTATGCAAGCAGTTTTTTTTTCTCATAAAAATACACCACTTTTACAACTATTTACTATTAATAGTAACAAACACGGGAGGCTCTTTAGTCGGAGAAAAGCTATCTACCATATGTCTAACAAATTTATGCAAATGGTTTTAGATTTTTGTCAAAATTTTTTTTTTACATTTGTATTGCTACGTTATGTAAGTTCTGTCCTACTAATTACTACATTTACAAAAAAAATGTTTACTTTTTTTTTAAGAGAAAAAATCGATTAGTATGCATATAAGTTGGACATAATTTAAAACAACAATTTATAAGTAGTTTTTAATATTATCGCGTAAACTGCAACTGCCTGAAATATAGATAGATGACAGAACACTGAACTAAAGGAATTTTTTATTTTTTTTACGGAAAATGTTTTTTTCCTGAGGAATAAGAGATTGTCCCTTTACAAAACAATATATTAGAGCAATTATATATTCATTATAAGACATTAGTTAGGCCATGTTAACCTAACTTCACTTTCACTTATCCTTTGGTCTGCTGGACCGCTGGTGCACCACACAAGATCCGTTAACCTTCTTTCTCCATTCTTCTGTCATTTGTCTTTTATAGAATTTCATTCTGATATTCTTTCTGAAAATATTGATACCTGCCTTTTTACCTGCCTGGGTGGACCACTTCGGGGCCGATTTTGAGTTTGTGATTACACACAAACTATCTTTGTAACCTTAAATTGTTTTTTTTTTTTTGAGGCTTTATAATAGATTTTCCCTTTACAAAACAATGTGAGCAATTATGTATTCATTATTAGAAATTAGTTAGGCCAGGTTCACATCTAACTTCACATTCACTTTCACCTATCCTTTGGTCTGTGGACCGCTGGGGCACCACACAAGATCCGTCAACTTTCTTTCTCCATTCTTCTCTGTCATTTGTCTTTGATAGAATTTCATTCTAATGTTCTTTCTGAAAATATTGAAACCTGCCTGTGTGGACCTCTTCGGGGGCCGATTTTGAGTTTATGTTTCCACGCAAACTGTCCTTGTAACATTGTTGATATTAATTTCATTTTTTATAAGGTTTAATTGAGTTGTTCCTAATTTAGTTATGGCGAAGAAGAGAAATTTCGTTCCTGGTTGCCTGGCTAAGCCTATAACCTTGAACTTATAACTTATCTTATAAAACACAGACGTTACTTTCAAAAAAGAAGTCCTATAGATAGAGCTAGATTCCAGTCCATGCTACGTATACAATGTCATACATGCTCATGATCTGCTCATATTTTCAAAGCTGTAGCCTAGATTACATGCATACAGAGTGGACTAGACAACATGGTCAACTTCATCAAGTCTGCAAAACGTAGCTCCTACTTAATAAGTCTTTCGTCCCTAATATCAGCGTAGTGCACTGTACCATGTACATAGTCACATAAGTGGACTAAATGCAGGGCCGGACTTACGTCGATGCAAGGCAGTGCAGCTATCAAGAGTCTCACTCTTTAAGGGGGAGAGGAATTTCCACATTGCAAAAAAATATACATATATTAAAAAATAAAATATGAATATTAAATTTAAAAAAAAATTACCGGTATATAAAGTTTACATGTAGGCTACTCTTTCTTCCTTCACCAATATGACATATGCTTTTCGATTTAATAATATTATTAGGTGCGTTTAAGTTTAATATGGGCAGGAGGCCTCCACAGAATCATGCCCACGGCTTCCACTTGCTAAGATCCGGCACTGACTACATCTATATTCTAATTGTGTTCAATTGTTTGATTGATGTATTGTGAACACAAACCAGGTCATTAGTATTTCACACGTTTGCTGCTGACTTTAATATTTTGGGACACGTTAGATCAATAGTTAATTAATAATCCAGTGCATGTACAGAACTGTCCCGATCAATTGACACATTGGCCCACAAAATTCACAACAAATAAATACATATTACAATGCCACTACTTTGGACATTGCGCTGTGTGTGTGAATTATTGCAGGGAAAACAAGAGTTGATTCGAGTCCAGACAATAAGCTCCTCCCCTTGGCTACACGACTGTATTAATTGTACAATTAGCACACCAAACATTCATCAATCCAGACACATGTACTCAGTATGTGTGTCAAATACAGCCGCTCAGGCCTGACTGCCTTAGTGTTGAATTAACATTGTTCGGGGGGAACATGGGGGACAACTGAGAAGATAATGTTTTTACGAATCCTCTCCCCTGAGTCCAGTGTACATAAGAATTGCACGAATATAAAAAAAAGAAATGCTTGAGGGAAAACAAGTTAGGGAGGAGCGGGGAGGAACTTGTTATTATGGCGTGAACTTTCCTTGTATCATCCTCATTGGCCAAGCGTACACCTTCGTCCCGCTTGCTAAGTCGAAGAAGTAGGCTTTTAGGATGAGCACGCACAAACAGGCCAAGCACACGTGCGCTATCTAGGTGAGATGCGGTGTCAACAAGGAGGCGCTACGGAGTAGACTAAAGCGCAGTATAGAAGCACACACACACACACACTTTCTTGTGAGCTCCTCGTGTGGCCAAAGGAGCAGAAGGGTTAAGCCAGTTGTGTGTACCAACAGCACAGTACACATCTAAGTTTGTGTGTACACCTTCAGACTGTGTTGTTTCAATTCGCGAAGTGTATCATCGTGTGCTCAGTACACAAGTTGAATAGTTAAATTACAATTTAAAAGTTCATTAAGTGCTCGACATCATTTTGCAAGGTAAGTCAGAGTTCATTCTAGACTAAAGTTAACCAACTAGATTCTAGATTATATCTATAGTCTATAGCCATAGTCACATAGTGATCTTCGTTTTAGTTGTTTATAGAGTCTAGATAGATTCAGATGGATATCATCTATAGATAGATAGATATACATTTAAATTAAAAATAAATGACATAGTCTAGATCTTTTTTTTTTTAAGGGGCATCCGCTCTAGACGTAGAATGAGCTCTAAATGTCTACTCTAGAGACTCACGGAACACTTCAAAACTAGATCAAGAATGTAGCGTAGGCTAAATCTGAATTAGAAGTGATTTAGACTGTACATTTTAGAATTAGAGTCTATACTATAGGCTACATTTTGTTTGTTTTAGAGTCTATACTAGAAGGCTACTGTCACGTATTACGAATTGAATTCTACTTTTAAATGGCTTGCCTAGGGGAACGTGACAATAGAGTAGCAGTTGTGTCACTTATAATAAGTCTGAATTTAATCAAAGACTTACAATGAATAACAAAAAAAAAAATGACACAAGAAATCGGAAGGTAAACTATCAACTTAATGTTTAATCAAATATAAAGTTACAAGAAAGTAAAAATAAACATTTACTCAATACACTAATACAGAATTGATGTGTTGACCAAAACCCTTTTACAAAAATGACATGTAAAAATATTACAATACAAGAGTTTGAAAATGTAATTACAAATACAAGCAAGCAAGGCCTTACATAAAAAAAATATTAACTTACACGATCAAGTGGTTAACCACGCACGGGTCACGCAATGTCTCCGCTATTCTGTCTCACGGCTGTCTCCGTATGTCTGTCTGTCAACGTTACGCGAGCGGTCTTATATAATCTACCGCGCGTCGATCTCTCGTAATTTCTAGAAAGTCATCAACACCCAGATCTAGAACGCTCTTCAAAGAGACAGAAAAAAAAACACCCTCCTTTCAACCAGAGGTACACACACAGGTCAAGGACCGGTCACTGTCTGTGTGGCTTGACGAATAAAAAAGAAAAAAAAAACTTATTACACAAGGGGCAGACAACCTCCCCGTCTCTCGACCGCAACAGGTCAAAGAAGAAAAAAAACAATGCCTAGATACGTAACACCTCCCTCCTAAAAATAAAAAGTTTACATTTCCACGAAATGGAAATCTTTTTAGAACTACAAAAAAAATATTTACATTACAGAATGTATTTATCATGATATATATAAAAAAATATACATCAAAATACTTTTTACACTCTAGATAAGGCATCGGCGATAACATTTTCGCTGCCTTTTATGTGTTTAAGATCTAGGTTGTACTCTTGTAAAAATAAACTCCACCTGAGAAGTCGTTGGTTCTTGCCAGACATTTTGTGGATAAATGTAAGGGGATTGTGGTCAGTAAATACAACCAGTGGCCATCTGGACCCACTGATATAAAAATCAAAGTGTTGTATAGAAAGAATCAACCCAAGACATTCTTTTTCCACAGTAGAATAATTTCTTTGATGTCTATTAAATTTCTTGGAAAAGAAACAAATAGGATGCTCTACTTGGAAATTATCTTCTTGGTAAAGGACTGACCCAACACCTGTGTCACTGGCGTCAATAGCTAACCTAAAAGGTTTTCCGAAGTCAGGAGCCATCAAAATGGGGGAGCTAGATAATATCTGCTTAATTTGGTTAAAGGCTTTCTGACATTCATCCGTCCAAGTAAATCGGACGTTCTTTCTCAGGAGGTTTGTTAAAGGACTGGCAATGACAGCAAAATTTTCGCAAAATTTTCTATAATATCCAGACATTCCCAAAAATCTTCGGAGTTGTTTCGATCAGCAGGGATAGGGAAAGCTTGGATAGCTTCTACTTTGGCCATTACAGGTTTCACCTGGCCTTGTCCTACAATATGGCCTAAGTATTGGATGGAAGCCTGGCAAAAATCACTCTTACTCAGGTTTACAGTAATTTTTGCATGTAAAGTTTAGTAAAAAGACAATGCAGTTGTTTACAATGGCTAGAAAAATCTTGGCTAAAAATTACTACATCATCTATGTATGCGTGGCAATTCTCCATGTCAGCAAGCAGGGCATTTATCATTCTCTGGAAAGTGGCAGGAGCATTCTTCATGCCAAATGGCATCACTTTGTATTGGTACAGACCATCAGGGGTGACAAAGGCGGAGATTTCCTTTGCCCTATCAGTCAGGGGAACCTGCCAATAACCTGAAAGTAGGTCTATTTTGGTGATGTACTTAGCGTCACCAATACGATCTATGAGATCGTCTATCCTAGGGATAGGAAACGAATCGGTCTTTGTGACAGCATTTACCTTACGGTAGTCTGTACAAAAACGATAAGTCTTGTCCTGTTTAGGTATCAAGACACATGGGGAGCTCCAGCTACTGGAACTTGGTTCAATGAGGTCATTTTCAAGCATATACTTGATTTCTGACCTACGTATGGCAAGTTTTTCAGGGTTAACCCTGTAAGGATGCTGCTTGACTGGAGTAGCCTCGCCAACATCTACATCATGCATTATAACATTAGTCTGTTTTGGTACATCAGAAAAAATGTCATTAAATTCATTAATGAGCTTCATGATAACTGGCCGTTCTGTCGAAGACAGATGAGACAGTTTTACATCCAAATTCTGTAATACAACAGAATTAGGTATTTTGTATTGTCCAAATTTCTCCTTTACAATATCATCATCAATAGGAGAAACATGGCTATTTGAACAACCTTTGACTGTATTTAAAACACAATTACTCTTCTCTGAGTGATCTGGCCGAGATACATAAGGCTTCAGCATGTTTATATGACATAACTGAGTCTTTTTCCTACGGTCAGGGGTTTTGATTGTGTAATTGAGGTCACTAATTTTGGTCTCAATTTCATAGGGACCAAAATATCTGGCTTGCAAGGGTTGACCTGGTATGGGCAAAAATACAAGCACCTTATCCCCGGGAGAAAATTCTCTAACACGGGCCTTTCTATCATACCAGCGTTTCATGCTGGATTGGGTGTTTTGTAAGTTATTTTTGGCCAGAACACAAGCATCATAAAGTCTAGTTTTAAACTTACTTACATAGTCTAAAAGTCCTTCAGTGGCTGTTGGTGACAACAAAGTCTCTTTATACATTTCAAGGGACCGCGCACCGAATGGCCAAAGACTAAGTCAAAAGGGCTGAATCCCAACGATTCCTGGACGGATTCACGGGTTGCAAACAGCAGCATGTGGATTCCTTCGTCCCAGTCTTTTTCGTGCTCAAAGCAATAGGTTCGGATCATGTTCTTGAGAGTCTGATGGAATCGCTCAAGAGCGCCTTGCGACTCGGCATGATACGCACTCGACATGCAGTGTTTGATGCCCAACTGAGTCATGACTTGCTTGAAAAGATTGGCCGTGAATTCGTTCCTTGGTCCGATTGGATGGACTTTGGTAGACCAAATAGAGTAAAGAACTTGATTAAGGCCTTCACAATGTTTGATGCTTTTATGTTCCTTAGAGGAATAGCTTCAGGAAAACGAGTTGAAGCACACATAAGGGGTCAACAGGTATTGGTTGCCAGCTTTTTGTCCTTGGGAGAGGACCAACACAGTCAATAAGTACTCTGCTGAAAGGTTCTTCAAAGGCTGGAATCGGCTTCAGAGGAGCAACAGGGATCTTTTGATTTGGCTTGCCAACCATCTGACAGGCATGACATGATCGGCAGTACTGGATGACATCTTTCTTCAAACATGGCCAGAAGAAGTGTGTCATAACCTTGTGGTATGTCTTGTGGATGCCGAGATGACCTGACATTGGTGTGTCATGAGCCAGATTCATGATGTACGCTCGGTATCTTTCTGGTAACACGATTTGATGGCATATTCTCCATTCTTCTTCGTTGGATGCGCCTGGAGGTTTCCATTTCCTGAAGAGCATATCATCTTGGATGTAGTAGCACGTTGATGCTAGCTCTGCCTCTTGTGATGTCATTGCGGTTTCTCGGAGTTTGGCGAGCTCTGGATCCTTCTTTTGGTCCTCAATCAACTGTTTTCGAGTTGATGCCGGCTTTTCAGAATTTGGCGTTGGTTCTTCTTCAAGAGAAGCAAAGAATGTGGTGCTCAAGTCCACATCATCTTGGTTACTGTTGGCCTTGACGACGTTCTCTTCTTGAGATGCTTTCAACCTCATTGCCCTTGTTACTGCACACGCTGGATATAACTCTAGGTCTTCCTCGGGTGTGGCAGATAAGTCGGGTGTTTGAGTGACGATGGGTTCGGCTATCACCTTTCCACCTGCTAAGTCATTGCCTAACAGCAACGAGATGCCTTCCAATGGTAATGTTGGTCGGACACCTACAACAACCGGTCCAGTAATGAGATTTGACTTTATGTCAATTAGATGTAGAGGCACATCTATACATCCAAGCTCTACGCCTCGTAACAGGATGCTCTTCCCAGTCGATGATGATTTTGACAAGGGCAAGATACCCTCTAAAAGTAACGATTGTGAGGCACCTGTGTCTCTCAAAATGGTGATAGGTCGTAGACTTGTAGAATCACCGGGTAGTGATACGAATCCTTCCGAAATGAAAGGCTTAAAATCCTCTAATAAAACATCAATTTTGGTTGATGCAGACTGGACTTGGGGTCGAACTCTCGCTGGAGTCATTGACATCTCTAGGAGACGCAGTGGAGAAACTCTTTCTTGAGTCAGTAGAACATCTTGTGGATGTATTTGGAGAACTCTTGATGGAGTCATTGGAACATCGGGGTGATGTCTTATGGGAACTCTTGATGGAGTCATGGGAACATCGGAATGATGTATTATGGGAACTCTGGATAGAGTCATTGGAACATCGGGGTGATGTATTATGGGAACTCTGGATAGAGTCATGGGAACATCGGGGTGATGTATTATGGGAACTCTGGATAGAGTCATGGGAACATCGGGGTGATGTATTATGGGAACTCTGGATAGAGTCAATGGAACATCGATGTGATGTATTTGAAAAACTCTTATTTGAGTCATTGGAACATCGGCTTGATGTATTTGAAAAACTCTTGTTTGAGTCATTGGAACATCGGCTTGATGTATTTGAAAAACTCTTGTTTGAGTCATTGGAACATCGTAAAGATGAATTTGAAGAACTCACTGTTGAGTCATTTGAACACCGTGGAGACATTTTCGGAGAGTCTTGTACAGTCAATACATTTGAAACAGGTGATGTCGAGGTATTCTTGATATGACTTGAGGATGAGGGAGTAAACCTCGACGACCACTGTACTGTGCAAGCGCTGACTTTTGAAGGAGCTTTTTCGTTTCTCTTCCTCAATTTCCAACAATCGTCAACTTTATGGCCTTCTCGTTTGCAGTAGGAACAAGTAGCTTTACTTGTAGTAGGTTTTCTGTCATTTGTACTGCTGTTCTTGATGGAGTTGCTAGCAGTGGACTCAGGCTGTTTGACTTGTTTTGGCTTGACATCCGTCGTATACTTGGCAAATTGATGTGATATTATATAATCGTCTGCCAACACTGCAGCCTTGTGCACATCTTCCTCGCCACGATCAGCTATATGCGTACGGACGTCCAGCCGCACACAACTCTTGAACTCTTCCATCAGCATTAGGTTCTTGAATTTGGCAAAGTCGGTGCCGATTTCCCTGGAAGTGAGCCATTTCTCAAAGCGTCGCTCCTTTTCCCGCAGGAATTCTACATGGGTTTGGCCATCCGATTTGCGACAATCCCTGAACTGCTTTCGGTAAGCTTCCGGAACAAGTTCATATGCCTTAAGAATTAAGGCCTTAACAACATTATAATCTTTTTGTTGTTCAATGGTCAAAGAACAAAATACCTCTGCAGCTCTACCAGTCAAAACTGTTTGCAGCAAAGTGGGCCACAAAGTTTCAGGTACATTAAAATTTTTCACAGAAAAGTTCAAATTGTGGAAAATAATTGTCAATTGTGGCTTCATTAAAGCGTGGAATTATTTTCAAAAATTTTGTTGCTTCAGCAGTATGACTGGCAGGGGAAGAATCTGGTCTTACATTAGCCGCTAACTCTAATTTTTTTAACTCTATTTGTAATTTCATTTCTATTTCTTTCTGCTCTCTAGCCGCTGCAAGCTCTAATTCTTTTTGTTTAATTTCCTTCTGGGCTTCTATTTCCATTTGTTTTAATTTTATCTGAAGTTCTAAATCTGATTTACCCTCATCGGGTCTAAGGGTTTCTAAAAGGTCTTCAGAAAACACTTCCTCGTCTACATAATGGATTACAATGTTATCTCTGATTTCTTGTTTAAGGGCATTTGATTTTATTTTTAACCCTAAATGTTTAGAAATAAGGACCAGTTCCTTCCTAGTAAAAGCATCAAGCTCTTCCACAGAGGGATTTGCAAGAAAAACCTGAATATCCATGACTAACTAGCAAACTATCAAGCAAAAATATGTATACAATGTAAATATACAGTACAAAATCAGTACAACAAAAAAAACCTTAAGAGAGTTTGGTCAATACTATTGATACTTTACTTCCGACTCTTTGACACAAAAAAATTTTTTTGTTAAAGTCAACTTCGCCTTTACAAAATTACTCAAGTAAGACGAAAATAGGTTCAGAAAAATATCCGGGACGAAAGCCCTCAAACTTCTTTTGTCACGTATTACGAATTGAATTCTACTTTTAAATGGCTTGCTAGGGGAACGTGACAATAGAGTAGCAGTTGTGTCACTTATAATAAGTCTGAATTTAATCAAAGACTTACAATGAATAACAAAAAAAAAAAATGACACAAGAAATCGGAAGGTAAACTATCAACTTAATGTTTAATCAAATATAAAGTTACAAGAAAGTAAAAATAAACATTTACTCAATACACTAATACAGAATTGATGTGTTGACCAAAACCCTTTTACAAAAATGACATGTAAAAATATTACAATACAAGAGTTTGAAAATGTAATTACAAATACAAGCAAGCAAGGCCTTACATAAAAAAAATATTAACTTACACGATCAAGTGGTTAACCACGCACGGGTCACGCAATGTCTCCGCTATTCTGTCTCACGGCTGTCTCCGTATGTCTGTCTGTCAACGTTACGCGAGCGGTCTTATATAATCTACCGCGCGTCGATCTCTCGTAATTTCTAGAAAGTCATCAACACCCAGATCTAGAACGCTCTTCAAAGAGACAGAAAAAAAAAACACCCCTCCTTTCAACCAGAGGTACACACACAGGTCAAGGACCGGTCACTGTCTGTGTGGCTTGACGAATAAAAAAGAAAAAAAAAACTTATTACACAAGGGGCAGACAACCTCCCCGTCTCTCGACCGCAACAGGTCAAAGAAGAAAAAAAACAATGCCTAGATACGTAACACTCATTTTGTTTGTTTTAGAGTCTATAGGCTACATTTTGTTTGTTTTAAGAGTCTATAGGCTACATTTTGTTTGTTTTAGAGTCTATAGGCTACATTTTGTTTGTTTTAGAGTCTATAGGCTACATTTTGTTTGTTTTAGAGTCTATAGGCTACATTTTGTTTGTTTTAAGAGTCTATTGACTACATTTTGTTTGTGTTCACTCTGTTTTGTGTTCATTCGAAACCTATAAATGCATTTTATTATTACATGCAAGCCTAGATATAAATAATACACCTATAGACATAACTAGCCTTTTAAGTCTTGATAAATTTTGTGCCTAGACCTACTTGTTTAATTTGGAGTTTGATCTTGCCCACAATCGGCTAACCCAAATCACAATCATTAAAAAAAAAAACTTAAGTCTTTTAATGAAAGTTATGTTGGGTGTAAATACGTAGATGTGGTGTGTAGATGTGGTTTTGTCAAGCCGAGACTGTTGCCTGAAACAAGATCTAGTGGATATGGACTTGTTATATCACTCTGGATCATTTCTTAATATAGTATGTGCATGGATTTTGGGGTGTGCCATTGTGGATATCAAGTGCTTGACTGTGGATAGTGTTCTGTGGATGCAAAACTTTATACAAACATGTGTCAATATAGCTCAATATATATTGTGTAGAGTGTAGATAATACATGTGTGTGTGTGTGTGCATGTTTTTGTAAATTGGGGAAAAACAAATGTTATGAAAAGAATATTCAGATTTAGACAACCAGACAGGAGAAAGTAAACGAATATGTTTTAAAGTGAATTTTACAAAACATTGGACACACTCTCACTTGATCTGACTGGCTGTTAAATGTTTACACACATAACTTGATCTGGCTGAGTGATAGGCGTTTACACACATTACATGATCTGACTGGGTCATAGATTTTACATGACTTGATCTGACTGGGTCATAGACTTAAATGACTTGATCTGACTGGGTCATAGACTTTACATGACTTGATCTGACTGGGTCATAGACTTTACATGACTTGATCTGACTGGGTCATAGACTTTAATGACTTGATCTGACTGGGTCATAGACTTTACATGACTTGATCTGACTGGGTCATAGACTTTACATGACTTGATCTGACTGGGTCATGGACTTAACATGACTTGATCTGACGAATTGATAAATGTTGCCCGTAATCTGACTGAATGACGTTACATAATACATCAGAACATGATTACTTAAACTTTTAACTATTTCTGTAATATTACAATTTGATGTACTGAACATTACTGTCTCCTCTGTCTGGTTGTCTAACTCTCAAGTTATGTATTCCTTCTCGTTCTCTCTCTCATATCCCCTTCTAGGTTCAATCCCGCACTGTATCTATCGCGTGTTGGCCTCCAGACTTCAGTTGTTGGGTTTCTGAAGACTTCAAAGACAGGTAACTTCCGCTTAAGTTACTGTCAAGAGTTATTGTTCCTGATGCTGGCCACATCATTGAGAGCCTGCTACTAAGAAGATCTAGATAGTAGATATAAGTATAATTATAATAGAAGTAGATGTAGATCTAGTCTAGATTTAGCCTAGTTAATTTAGTATTAGATCTAGTTATAGTGACGACTATTATTAGTAGGCCTATTATACTACTATTATAGTCATTAATATTATAGATCTATCATCTATGCATCTTAGGTCTTAGTATAGGCCTAATAAGTAATCTAGATATATCTAGATCTAATCTAGACTCTAATTCTAGAATAGTAGAATCTCTAAACTAATAGATCTAGTCTAATAAAGTACAGTTAAGTAATATAGATTTCAATTAGTAGATCTATATTATTGACTTATAATTTTAAATTTACATCTAGATCTAAGACTACTAGAGTTAGACTACACTTAAGACTAAGAGACTAAAATAATTAAATATAGACTATTATGACTATAGATCTAATAGTAGTAACAGACTAAATACTAATAGACTAGACGTCACTAGACTCTAACTCTAGATCTATCTAGTAAAAAGTTTTTAAATAAAAAGAGTCGACATTTCTTTTAGATCTATAGTCAAGCAAACTTCTTTGCCTGCAGCTATACAGGAACACACTGGTGTTTAATAAAAAGCAGCAAAATGTAGATCTGTAGAAGCAAGGAATTATCAGGATTTATCAAGCAGCGAAACTTGCTAGAAATAGAATGAACACGTTTATTTTTCTCGCCTTTCAAATACCATTATAGGGTAAAGGTCAAAAGGCTTTCTAGTGACCTGTGCACCCTCTAGTTTATTCTCCTCTCTATTATTCACTATATATATATTCTCCAAATTACATAGATCTAAATATTTATTGGTATGTATGTTAAAAAAGTTTATAAAATTTGTAATTAAACTTTTTAGTTTGTAACTAAAAAAAATTAATTAAACTAGGATTTTAACTAAACTTTGTTTTTAAATTAAACTTTGGCCTTAACTAATTTTTTTTAGTTAAACTAAAAGTTAGCAACTATTTAGTTCACTTTTGCCCATCACTACAACTAACTGGAATCTTCTATGTCAAATCTCTAACTAGATCCAGTATTTTCATCTAGGCTACTGTCTTTTAATGTTACCATGTCTGGATCTATATCATTTTTTAGTTTGGTTGGGGGGGGGGGGATACAAGTTTGTCCTTTTTATTATCTCAATGTTGCATCCATCAAAAGGTTATGAGCTTCAGAGAGAAAGAATTGTCTTTTTCTATGCTCTACTTAGTCTAGTTCTTGTTCATTTGTATCATTTCTCATTTTGTTCTATTTCTCTGTCACAATCTTCTCATTTGCTCTCTCTCTTTCTCTCTCTCACTCTTTCTCTCTCTCTCTCTCTCTCTAGTTTCTTTAATTTATATATTACCTGTTTTGGTTCTCTCCCTTTCTTTCTGTCTCTTTTATTTGTCTTCTACGTTCACTGTTTCTTCTTCTACTTCTGTCTACTGAGTAGTAAGTTATGAACTCATAGATTCATACAATACATACATACATAATAGATTCATACAATACATACATCATAGATTCATACCATACATACATCATAGATTCATACAATACATACATCATAGATTCATACAATACATACATCATAGATGGAAAAAAAAAACTATATCAGAAGAACCAGAGATAGACCACATGAAATGGAATGAAAACATAATAAACTATATCATGGGCGTAGCCAGGGACCCCCCCCTTCCGAAATGAAATTCCCCCTGCGGGGGGGGGGGGGATTGGAATTTAGTGACTGTTTTTTTGCTTTGATTTTGTTTATTTTAGGTGATATTTTAAGACTAAACTATCACTTGCTCCAGCACAGCAAAGGAGGTTTTGAGTTTAAAACCCCTACCAGGGGAGGTTTGAGTTTAAAGCCTCCTACCAGGGGAGTTTTGAGTTTAAAGCCTCCTACTAGGGGGGTTCGAGTTTAAACCCTCCTACTAGGGAGGTTTGAGTTTAAAGCCTCCTACTAGGGGGGTTCGAGTTTAAAGCCTCCTACCAGGGGAGGTTTGAGTTTAAAACCCTCCTACCAGGGGAGGTTTGAGTTTAAAACCCTCCTACCAGAGGGGTTATCGCAGTTAAATTCCCCTCTTCACAAAACAAACGACACTCCCCCCACAAATTTCACGAGCAAGATTTGAGGAAGATTTTGATTTTTAAACCCCCTCCAAAATTTACGATAAACCCCCTCTTCAGTATAAAAAAAGAAAACTACACATTCAAAGTTTTATGAGCGTAGCCAAAGAGGTTTTGAGTTAACCCCCCACTCCCTCTTCAGTAGGGTTTGAAGCTAACAAATTACCTCTTCAATACGGTATAAAAAAACGCTAATTACGCATTCAAAATGTTATGAGCGTAGCTAAATGGGTTTTGTCTAAGTTTTGAGTTTGAACCCTCCTTCAGCCGGGTGTGAAGGTAAAAAATATCTCTTTAATATTAAAAACAAAGCAAATTATACGCTCAATATGTTATGAGTGTATTCAAAGGGGTTTTGAGTTTAAATTCCCCTCCAGTGTAGTTTGAGGCTAAAGTATTCCTCTTCAATATAAAAAAAAAAAAATTACACACTCAGAAATCTATGAGCGTAGCAAAAGGGGTTTTGAGTTTAAACCTGCCGCAAGCGGGGTTTGAAGCTAAAAAATACATCTTCAATGTAAGAAAAAAGCAAATTACACACTTAAAATGCTATGAGAGATGCCAAAAAGAGTTGAGTTTAAACCCCCCTTCAGAGTGGTTTGATGCTAAAAAATACCTCTTCAATATAAAAAAAGCGAATTACACGCTAAAATTATTTTAGCGTAGCCAAGACAATTGGGGGTTTTGAGTTTAAATCCATTTCCTACAGAATTTGGCAGAATTTAAGTCATTGGTTAATATGCATGACTAAATGCATGACGCGTAGGACGTAATCATCTTCTTTTTTGAAGTAACGTCTGTATTATATAAGATAAGATAAGATGGCTTATTTTTTAAGTTTAAAACCCCTCCAGAGGGTTTTGAGTAAAAAATCCCCCTACAGAGCGTTTTGAGGTGGAAAACCTCTATCTTCATTATTATTCTAAAGCAAACTACAGTTACCAAATTCTATGACCGTAGCTAAATGGGGTTTTGAATTTTAAAAAAAAACACAACTCCAGAAATTTTTTAGTTCAAAACCTCCAACAGATGATTTTGACGATAAAACTTCCCTTTTCGATATAAAATCTAAAGCAAACTACAGTCACTTAATTCCAAGAGCGTATTCAAGATAGGTTACACATTTCTACCAGTGGCGGGCTCCATTAATAAAGTGCTGTGAATAGTCATCTGCCGAAATTTAAAAACACTTAATGTGGCTCAACAAAGATGTCTAAGACAGATTTTAGGAGTCAGTTATAGAGATCGGGTGTAAATCAAGGTAATCCTATGCCGAACTGCGAGTCGACCCCTTAGTAAGATTGTGGCAGAGCGTGAGATGAGGTTTGCGGGACATGTTCTCCGAACAAAATGAATTAGGCATAGGAAGAGTTGCGATGACATCCTAGTACAACTTGGCGCCACACATTCATGGAGGTCTTCAGAGCAGGTGGGAAGGGGCTTCAGACATTACCAGTGACAGATTTTTGTGGAAACAGCTTGACGGCAAAGGCGCCGAGCGGCGCGGGAGGGTCTATGTCAGTAAGAATAGCACATTAGGTTTTTAAAATAAAACTTTTTAATTGCAGGAAAATGCACTGTAAATACCTCAGAATATGCTTTTGTTGGCGTTCAATATCAGAAATAGTGCTTGGCGGCGGGGCTCCGCTTCGCGCTGTGGGAGCTCATAGCGCTCCCCCAGACCCCTTACTGGCAATGGCGGGGAGTCTACAATAGGAAGAACCTATCCTAGGGCACAATAAGCGTCTTCTGAAAGAATGATGGGTCAGAATGTAATAAAGATTATATACACACACATACATACATATAAATATATTTTTTTCGCGGGGGGGGGGGGGTTCCTCCCGCCTACCCCCCCCCCCCGAAAAAAAATCCTGGCTACGCCCATGAACTATAGCAAAAGAACCAGAGATAGACTACATTGAAATCTAATGCAAACAAAATTATTTTTAATTAAATCGTAGAATGTACAAATCGGAAAAGAAAAACCTATTAAATTATATTAGTCTAACAAATGCCCTTATTAACATCAGAATAGCTGAGTGTTTGAGTGACAGTTGACAAGATACTGATTGTCAGGATGACTTGGTTGATGTTACGATGAGATTGTGTTGAACAGACAATGCGTTTCTGATGTTCTAATTTTGTATAGTTCTCTCTCAAAACGGAATATACTAGTCCTTAAATACTACCTCTCGCCCCCCCTCCCCTTCTAGCAACGTCCAAACTATTTTTAGAGCTTATGGAAAAACTTTCATCATTTTAAATAAACTTGTCAACAACATACAGCCATGACCTTGCACTGCAAATATACATGTAAAACAAAAACTTACTCCATCACTTCTTAACGTTACATGACAAATAACATTGCAGCCCGGCTAAACTAAAGGTTTACAAAAGTGGCGCCCTTTTCAAGTCGGGAACTTATAGACTAATTATCTAACAGTGCCACTTCAATATTTAATTCGCCAAAAGATGTTTCTGTTTGATTGGTTAGACAGTGTAATTAGATGATCAATCACTAACTTTGTGTGTTTCTAAGTTTGATAATTGAAGTTTTGTTTATTAAAACCATTGGACTCGTGATTCACTGCTAGTCTAATAGATGCAGAGATTCAGGAAAATCAAATCATAGACTTCGATAATTAAATTTGTATGATTTCTCGTTCCAAACTTTTAATTTAACATTTGAAGTAATTAAATTTTACTAATATATTTTCAGAAAATAATTTTATGTAGTCATGAATAACAAAATGTTATCAGAGTTCCCCTTTCATTGTGTGCCAGTCCGCAGTAACTAAAGGCGTTGTTGAAGTAGAGAAAATGTTATGTATTTTATTTTCTAAAACTTAGGCTTTTAGTACAGTTCTAATAGAAGAGTAGATCTGAGGTAGACTTTCATGACAGTTGGGGTGGAGAAATACACATAAGATTGATTCTATTTGGCTCGAACTTGTGTATTACAAATCACATTGATTCTTTTAGACTCGAACTTAGGTAATACAAATCAGATTGGTTCTTTTAGACTTGAACTTAGGTTATACAAATCAGATTGATTCTTTTAGACTCGAACTTAAGTAATACAAATCAGATTGGTTCTTTTAGACACGAACTTGTGTAATACAAATCAGATTGGTTCTTTTAGACACGAACTTAGGTAATACAAATCAGATTGATTCTTTTAGACTCGAACTTAGGTAATGCAAATCAGATTGGTTCTTTTAGACACGAACTTGTGTAATACAAATCAGATTGATTCTTTTAGACTCGAACTTAGGTAATGCAAATCAGATTGATTCTTTTAGACTCGAACTTAAGTAATAAAAATCAGATTGGTTCTTTAAGACACGAACTTGTGTAATACAAATCAGATTTGGATAACAAGAATCAGATTAGTCTTATTAGGCTCAGACTTAGGTAAAACCATCAGATTGTTATATTATATCGAAAATTAGTTAATACAAACCAAATCGATTTTTATCAGAACCGAATTTAAGTTTGCGCAACATCTGTGGTCGCCTGAGGGTTGAATGGCCTTCATGTGATTTTTTAGGGAACCAAGAAATGCAGCCTTTTATATAAAGTTCCCCTTTCAGACCTAGCGCTCTATAGGGCATATGATGTCAAGGTCATCTGTTTCTGGGGCAAACGGTTAACGAGCAGGCTGGTTAGTGTTAGAAGCTGGTCTAATGAACTGTCATCTGTTTCTGGGGCAAACGGTTAACGAGCAGGCTGGTTATGTGTTCGAAGCTGGTCTAATGAACTGTCATCTGTTTCTGGGGCAAACGGTTAATGAGCAGGCTGGTATGTGTTAGAAGCTGGTCTAATGAACTGTCATCTGTTTCTGGGGCAAACGGTTAACGAGCAGGCTGGTTATGTGTTAGAAGCTGGTCTAATGAACTGTCATCTGTTTCTGGGGCAAACGGTTAACGAGCAGGCTGGTTATGTGTTAGAAGCTGGTCTAATGAACTGTCATCTGTTTCTGGGGCAAACGGTTAACGAGCAGGCTGGTATGTGTTAGAAGCTGGTCTAATGAACTGTCATCTGTTTCTGGGGCAAACGGTTAACGAGCAGGCTGGTATGTGTTAGAAGCTGGTCTAATGAACTGTCATCTGTTTCTGGGGCAAACGGTTAACGAGCAGGCTGGTATGTGTTAGAAGCTGGTCTAATGAACTGTCATCTGTTTCTGGGGCAAACGGTTAACGAGCAGGCTGGTATGTGTTAGAAGCTGGTCTAATGAACTGTCATCTGTTTCTGGGGCAAACGGTTAACGAGCAGGCTGGTATGTGTTAGAAGCTGATCTAATGAACTGTCATCTGTTTCTGGGGCAAACGGTTAACGAGCAGGCTGTCACGTGTTAGAAGCTGGTCTAATGAACTGTCATCTGTTTCTGGGGTAAACGGTTAACGAGCAGGCTGTCACGTGTTAGAAGCTGGTCTAATGAACTGTCATCTGTTTCTGGGGCAAACGGTTAACGAGCAGGCTGTCACGTGTTAGAAGCTGGTCTAATGAACTGTCATCTGTTTCTTGGGCAAACAGTTAACGAGCAGGCTGTCACGTGTTAGAAGCTGGTCTAATGAACTGTCATCTGTTTCTGGGGCAAACGGTTAAAGAGCAGGCTGTCACGTGTTAGAAGCTGGTCTAATGAACTTCTTTATGGACCCTTGCTGCCGCCATAACGTAACCTGGTCGCGCGGTAGGTGCGCTGGACTGTCGTCTCGGTGGTCCCGGGTTCATACCCTTCCTTCTGCCACCCCCGTCGTCCTGCGGGAGGTTTGGATAAGGAAGTAAATTATCTTCAGCTCTGAAGGAACATCCGAAACATGTACAACATTTTATAAGCAAACCTTTTAATTTTGTAATAATAAGGCTTCCATTTCTTATGTGTCCTGTGCCCCAATGTTCCTATCCGAGCTTAGCTATATAATCACACATGTTCCTGTTTTCAATCATACTTGTGATGGGGCAAACAGATCAATACCAGTCAATACAGACAATATAAGCACAAATATAGATCCAGAGAATGAGGGAATGTTAAAGTGTCTGATAGGGAGAATAGAGTTCACACTATAGAGACGGATGATCATGCAAGATTACGGGAGGAGTTTTGAATGAAAGGAGGAGATAACAAATAACTCATACCCAAACCATTCTTCTCCTCTCCAACATTTTCAGAAAGACTTTTAAGTGTTCGTTCACCAGTTTTAAGTACAAAATATACTTTGTAAATGATTCCATGCTATATTGTTCATGTCTATATGTATATTTAAAACTCTTAATTTCAGGTGTAAGTGTCAATAACATCAACTGTATTATACAACTAGGTCTGGACCTACTGTTCAAACGACAACTTTATTACATGTGTGTGTGTTTGTTTTGAGTTCAAATCCTAACCTTTCATTCCATTCAGAAGTACTCACTAGAGAATCGAACCCTGTTCCACTGGGTTTAAAACCAAATGTTCAGATTTGAACACTCCTTTACAATTCACTTTGACCTCGGTGTCACACCTGTAGTACTTCCGGGATAACAGTGGGCTTGCTGACGGCCTTGACATTACGAAACCGGGTTCACTAGGAATGGTTCTGTAGTGCTCACGTGCGCCTGATAATGTAGGACACGTCTTATCTCGTGAACAGTCTAGAGAAAAATAAAGTTGATATTTTCTTCTTAAGTAAGGTAGATCTATTTATCTTCTTTAAAAAAATAAAAACAAAGGTAATCTTCGTTACCTGGAGAGTTGGCATTATCTTGAAAAGTTACTTATATGTGGCAGTTGCATCGGTTTCTTGTCAGGGTTAATTTATTCATTATCTGACTGGCTACACCATGACGGCTAATCCTATCATCTTGATCTCATTAATAGAATATTGTTATTCTCACTGACTTACATGGCAACTTATAATTATTGAAGCTAATTCTCCTAAAAGGCTTTGGTTCTGTAGAAGAACTTAGTTAATCTTTTTGTGAGTTTAAAAGAAAGCGGCTTTTATTAGAGTCTAGACAGTTGCCAACTTTTGACATGGACGGTAACTTAATTTCTCCAAGGAATTTAAACCCAAATTCAAATAAAGTGATCGGCTTTGGGTTGGATCTATAAAGCCTCTTTAGGTAGTAGAGGCCCTAAGCACTTTGTTTCATTATCTCTCACCTAGAATTAACTTAATGGAGATCAACAAAAGTGTCATATGCTGTCCACATGAGCTTATAGAAATGTAGAATCCAAATCGAATCCATTCCTTGATAAACATTGAGATATATGGATACGTTTTCATTGCCACATTAGCCTATTTTATGACCATACTTAGATATTGTGTATAAACAGTTCAGTATGCAGTAACAAGGGGATATGGCAATGAGAGTGGCGAAAGTGGAATAAATCTGAACACAATAAAAAGACAAACATAAGTCCTGACAGGAAACAAACAGAGATAAACAGAAATAATTAACAGAGATAAACAGAAATTAACAGAGATAAACATAAATAAACAGAGATAAACATAAATAAACAGAAATAAACAGAGATAAACATAAATAAACAGAGATAAACATAAATAAACAGAGATAAACAGAGACGTGATAAACGCGAAACGATAACTCTAATCCACTTCGTACGTCTGGAAAAAGTAATCAATACATTTTGCAAAATTGTTTTGTCCATTAAAGTTTGGACAGTCGTTGACGTGTGGCACCAAACTGCTGGTAGACAACAAAACCGCTGTAGGCGTATTATATCATAACTTCTAAAATTTGAAAGAACTTGAATAACTTAGTTGTGAACAGTACTAAATATTACTTTTAGTCTAATATTGACAAAATCAACTTGCGATGAAATATTAATTTTATTCTAATATTGACAAAATCAACTTGCTATGAAATGAAAAAAAAAATTAGACTTTAGTAATAAAATGGTATTTTGGACAAAATCTAACTCACTACAATAACACTTCTTTTCAGTTTCACGTTCTGGAGTCATCTCTCCTAACTAAGACCGCTGACCACGATGCTACTTATCTTGCATCATTCACAACCAATCGCTAACCTCTTCCCACCGTCACCAAAGAAACATACATACATAGTAACTCCATTACATATATCATAGATGGTTGTTTAATATAGATGATTACCATGGTTTGTTTAGCCGTTCTTTACCAAGAAGTGACCTTTCAACTATTTGCGTAAGGTTCATTGTAGAGCTGTTTACGTACAATACTGAGAACAAGAAATGATGGAACGGATCAATACTTAGGTTCAAAGGTCACCCGATAGACGCAATCGTCTCCATTGGCTGAGGTCACTGTATACCTTATAAGATGCCCATCGTCTAGTCTAGGCGTTGTCGTTGCTTTACACAAAACTGTGTCATCATTGATCATGTGACCTCGTCTATGCTATTTTCTTTTTTTTTTTATTACCCTTGCCTGTTTGGGGGGAGGGGTGAGGATTTTACTAAATCTAATAACTTTATAGTATTTTTGTATCCATATTATAGTCGTATAAAGGTTTAGATGAAAAAATTCAGCTGACAGAGTGTACACATAGAAATTCAGCTGACAGAGTGTACACATAGAAATTCAGCTGACAAAGTGTACACATAGAAATTCAGCTGACAGAGTGTACACATAGAAATTCAGCTGACAGAGTGTACACATAGAAATTCAGCTGACAAAGTGTACACATAGAAATTCAGCTGACAAAGTGTACACATAGAAATTCAGCTGACCAAGTGTACACATAGAAATTCAGCTGACAAAGTGTACACCTAGCAAATTTTTAACATGTTTTCAACGTGTTCGGATTTGAAAAATGTTTTGAATGTGTACATGTACACACGAGCTGCCTGGGCTAGTTTTAAAAGTACATATGGGCTGCTTGGGCATGTTTTAAATGTTCACATGGACCAGTTTTAAATGTACACATGGACATTGTTTAAACATACACAGATATACATAATGATTAAACAAAACGAACAGTGGACATGAGGTACGCAAGAAAGAAGATAAGTCCTACAGAATTTAAACATGGCATATGCTATGACTAGTGGGAGGAGGAGCAGAGTCAACGCGGAGACATCAAATACAAACAAATACTTTAAACATAAAGTTATATACCGTAAGTAAGGGAGGTGCTTATTGTGTATAGTTGTACAACACATATACATACAGTTCAGTATATTCCCAAAATACAATTTTATAAAATATACATATTTATTTATGTTTTATTTATTTTCTTTTTAAGAGATACAAAAAAACGGGATATCTATTTATTTGTATTTATGATATTGAAATATAAAGAATATATTTACACACACAAAAAGCATTTATAGGGAGTCTTGTAATGCTATTTATTACACTCGTATCTTAAGGCCATCTAGACACTTGATAGACCTTAAAGGATTTCTTCCAGAGACGGAATGATTGGCCATTCACCAACCCTCGTCTTGTCGGTAGGTCTAGCTTCAATTAGATCAGGGGTGTTCAATCTTTATCTATCCAGGGAAAAAGGGAATATAGTTATGTATAATATGTACTTAAACTTAGAAAAATACGTTTGCTGTGTCTTTTAATTCTCATTTAATACTGTATTGTACATTTACACTTCATTTTTGTACACTTTTCATTGAGGAATTACAAGAGTTATCAATTTCTGAAACGAATTTTGCTAATATAGATTTGTAGCGGCACCCGAAAGGGGAAAAGACGCTATTAGTTTTGTGTGGAATGTCTGTCCGTATGACCCGTTTAGGTCTCGTAAACTAGAAAACGTTGTGAAAAATCCGACATCATAATATTTTAGAACCTTAAAGTTCTGATGCAACGGCTACATTTTTCTTTTCTGAAAGCGAAAGTCTAACTTTTTAAATCACTTATGCAAGCAGTTTTTTCATAAAAATACACCACTTTTACAACTATTTACTATTAATAGTAACAAACACGGGAGGCTCCTTAGTTGGGGAAATGGCAATTTACCACGTGTAACACATTTATGCAAACGGTTATAGAATTTTTGTCCAAAAAATTATTTTTTTTTACATTTGTATTGCTAAGTTAAGTAAGTTCTGTTATACTAACTGATACATTTACACACACACACACATTTTTACTTTTTTTTTAAAGAGAAAAAATCTATTTAGTGTGCATATAAGTTGAACATAATTTAAAACAACAATTATTAAGTAGTTTTTCATATTATCCCGTGAACCTGCAGGCAAATATGAAGGTGATAAAACACTGAACTAAAGGAATTTATGTTTTTTATTTTCTTTTAACTGAAATGTTTTTTTCTTGAGGAATAAGAGATTTTCCCTTTACAAAACAATGTGAGCAATTATGTATTCATTATTAGACATCAGTTAGGACAGGTTCACATCTAACTTCACATTCACTTCCAACCATCCTTTGGTCAGTGGACCACTGGGGCACCACACCAGATCCGTCAACTTTCTTTCTCCATTCTTCCCTGTCATTTGTCTTTGATAGAATTTTATTCTGATGTTCTATCTGAAAATATTGAAAGCCTGGGTGGACCTCTTCGTGGGCCGATTTTGAGTTTGAATCACCACACAAACTGTCATTGTTACATTGTACATTTTGTTATTGTCTTTTTACATTACAACATTTTACCACTAGCGTACTAGTTGTTATACTTTTGAATGCTGTCAAATTACAATCGGTCAGCACATTGGCCGGTTCTTACCTGTTTATTAAAAAAAAGATTGTACACAGGTGTATGTGGACCCAAATAATTTGAAAGTTTAGCAGCAAAGTTATTTTAAATTTTGAAAATACAACTTCTGTCATCCATAAAACTCCCGGAGGTCATAATTTATTTGGAAGTATAATCCGCTGGAGCTGAATCAGCTTCTGCACTAAATGGTGAACTGAGGGTATTGAAAAAGTTCTCGACGTCTTGAAATTTGATAATTAATATAACTTTGCTCAGACTTTCCCGTTTAGAGCTTATGGTTGGGTTATTGTTCTTTAATTTATTAAAACCCTATTTTTCTCAGTCAAAGCACAGGCATCTGATCAGTTGCGACGATTGCCATCTTGTTTCCAGCCCACCAACACTTTCAACACAGTTTCTTCATAGAATTGAATAAATAATGGCCCGAGTTTGTGTCTTTGGCTGAATGCTTCGAAATATATTGCCAATAATAATAATCTTCATTGACTTTAAACTTTTAGAATGACACGTAGAGACAATGTGTATCTTTATCATAAGTGATAAGAAAGAGAAATTTCAATAACTTATTTAGATATTTAAAATTTTTAAAAATATATTTACATATTTTATATGTATAATCTGTGAGCACGCCTAATTTTTGTAGGTGTCCGCGGGCCGCATAAAACATTCCGGCGGGTCGTTTGTGGCCTGCGGACTGTAATTTACCCCCTCTCCCCCCCCCCCCCCTGAATTAGGTGATTTATAAATGGCATCCGTTTGGCAAGGCTCACACTGAACCATATCTTCTTCGGCTAAATAAGACAACAACATCAAATAATACTAACACATCAGATAATACAACGACATTGGCAACACTTTGGGGGGGGGGTAAAATTATTGTTGTTCACAGTTTGTACTTCATAGCTTCAGATATTTGTAAGGAGAATATGGAACCCTGCTTTGTTACTCATATTGCTTACCTTACCGATGACCTGTGGGGAGACCTTACAGGAGCTGCATCAAAGTTAGTGTGAAAACACACACTCTATTCGAAATTATTTTTTTTAACTGGATGTTGTTTTTTCTGTAAAAAAAACTCTAAACTTCAATCAACCCTGTAACTATCAAGTATTCAGCTATCTATACATCTTCATGTAATCTACCTCTTCATCACGCTACGTGTCCAACTCGCGTTCAGTAGTGACATTGATCCTAAACACCTTCTTATTCCTGATCCCCAAACCCAACCCTTCTTAATGTGTAATATTACTTTTGACTGCTGGGTCAAAAGACTAGTCTAGGTCAGTGTTTTGCCGGTGCCTCGTTCCCCCCCCCCCCAAACATTGAAACATTTTGTTCGCACCCTGCTTAGCTAGCTGGGGACCTTGGCGAGCGCTGTAGACTCTCACAGTGGGGGGAGGGGGGCTTTAAGAATGTAACGAAAAAGAACAGACATAAACACTTTGTTCAGGTTTTAGTGTCCCTAGACACTTGTACTATGTTGAAACTCCAAATTTACCTAATAAATCTCTCTCTCTGTCTCTCTCTGTGTCTCTCTCTCTGTCTCTCTCTCTTAAGTCTTTCTTTCTCTTTTTCTCTCTCTATCTCTCTCTCCGCCTTCTCCCCTATTCCTCAGGACGTTACGCCCACTATGAGAAGACCTCGCGCGCTCCACATTTTGAGAACCACTGGACTGGGTCAGTTAGAAATAAAGCGTTATCAAATTGGGACCAGCAAGTGTTTATATAATTAAGCAACCTGTCCTAAAATTAATATTAATTAATCGGTCTAGTTTAATTGCCAGATAAGACATTTGAGTGCCATTAGGATCTTTTTTGTTTCAATGCCTGATTTGAATTCAAGCTATTTTACTATTTGTTGGTCTAGTAAAAAAAAAATGTTGCATTCAAAAGTGAGCCGAGTGTTTACAAAATAGGAATGTCAAAAAGCTATACAGCAAAAGTGTACTATCTATTATGCTTTGGCCTCCATGACCTGGTACACCGCTGCTTTTTCGGTTAACAATAACATATTTTTAGGTAATGAGTCTCAAACAGCTTAGCTCTAACATCGAATGTAAAGGGACAGTACATAATAAAGCCTACTAGGTAATTGTACTACCAGAAACAGAGCCTATAACAATTGATGAATTAAAAGTCATATGTATTACTTGGAAGCTTGTGAAGTTTTTGTTTAACTCGACGACGATTAATATGCACGATTAATACAATATTTCGATTTATTTTTTGATCCATGCTAAGACCGGTATAGATTATAGAGAAAGCAATTTAAAAACTGAGGAGTTGGGAGGGGGGCGGGGAGAGAAAATATCACATATGTATCTTGTAGCCTATTTTTGTATCTTCAAATCGTAACAAACTTTGCACCTATGAAAAGTAGCATTACTACAGAAATATTAACCGGCACTTTTACTAATGGGGGGATAGTACATCACGAACGTCCCACTAGACGTGTTCTTAATCAAGTCGAGATTTGTCTCCTGCCTAAGGCTGTTTGCTGTTTGACTTGAAACACATTGTTGTAATCCATAACATATGTACATATATGTCAGTGCATCGGCCATTATCGTCTGGGTTGTCACGTGAGCAATGTGCTAACTAATCTTACCTTCAACCAGTTCTTTTTTTTTTTTTTTGAGGTGAAAAAGGTGATAGTGACATCACGAAAGTCCTGAATGAAATTCTTTATTTTAATCACATCTTTAGACAAAGTAATCTTATCTTATTAATGATTATTAAAAAGAAATGATAACATAAAACGATTTTTTTTTGTTTCGAGGCTTAACCAAACTTGTAATAAGACAACCAAAGTGATACAAATAAAGTTACTAACTGAAATCAAACTTGACAAAGTTTTTCCCATCAACACAAATATTTTAGAAGTACATCTCTGTAATATATTTTAATCGCATGCATATACATGTACACTGTCCTTGTCTCTAATTGAGTTGGGTATTTACAGTGCTAGTAGCAATGTAGCCATTTGAATGGAGAATAACCACGAACTGCAGAATAAGACTTGTATTAATGGAATAAGACTTGTATTAATGGAATAAGACTTGTATTAATGGAATAAGACTTGTATTAATGGAGTAAGACTTGTATTATTGGAATAAGACTTGTATTAATGAAATAAGACTTGTATTAATAATTAATGAAATTTTAATGCCATATTAGTCATTATTTTAATATGCCTTAGACATTGACATTAGGCATATTAATATACCACTCTTTTTACAATACCTCTGCTCAAGTCCTAACTTCATGGGGATTTCAGGAACCTGCTTGGGACTAGCCTCGGCGCTCATCTCAAAAATGACTCTCTAACGATTTCCCTGGAAATTTAACGTTTATACATGTCGCTGTGAAAAGAATTACTAGCTCGTTAGAGTCTCATGGGTAAAACTGGTTAGTCTCATGGGTAAAACTGGTTAGTCTCATGGGTAAAACTGGTTAGTCTCATGGGTAAAACTGGTTAGTCTCATGGGTAAAACTGGTTAGTCTCATGGGTAAAACTGGTTAGTCTCATGGGTAAAACTGGTTAGTCTCATGGGTAAAACTGGTTAGTCTCATGGGTAAAACTGGTTAGTCTCATGGGTAAAACTGGTTAGTCTCATGGGTAAAACTCGTTAGTCTCATGGGTAAAACTCGTTAGTCTCATGGGTAAAACTCGTTAGAATTGTTCAAAGTAATAAATAAATGTAAATTTGGCTTAAGTACTAGAGTTAGAATAATTTAGATCTAGAGCCAACATCGTTTTTGAAAGGAATATAGCGTTCTTGAAATGACTATCGCGTTCTGGACATTCCAAATGAAGACTTTATTGATTCAAGACTATAATAAACTGATGTTCAGGAAAATAATACGCATCGTCTTCCAAGTCTCTGGACTAAACAAGTTTTAGTTTGACTGTCACTCTGTAAGTACATCGTGAAGATGCATATAAATAAGCGTATAAAATAAAAAGAAAATCCACGCGCTCTCACAAATTAAATTTGTTCTTTATTTGTTATGTAACTGACATAAATACCATTATTTGTTTACATAATATAATGTGTAGTTTTTTTATAACCTCTATGATTTATGAATGATTGTACAAAGTTGTTGTTTTTTTATAACCTCTATGAATTATGAATGATTGTACAAAGTTGTTGTTTTTATAACCTCTATGATTTATGAATGATTGTACAAAGTTTTTTTTTTTTTATAACCTCTATGATTTATGAATGATTGTACAAAGTTGTTGTTTTAGCTTGTAATTACTAGCAAACTTCAGTTGACATTTATGGGCCGAATTATAGCAGAAACTCTTTCGTCTAAACAATGAGGCTCCTAGAGACTTCCACTCAGTGGGGAACATATTCATCTAGTTCAACAGACTTCCACTCAGTGGGGAACACATTCATCTAGTTCAACAGACTTCCACTCAGTGGGGAACACATTCATCTAGTTCAACAGAATTCCACTCAGTGGGGAACACATTCATCTAGTTCAACAGACTTCCACTCAGTGGGGAACACATTCATCTAGTTCAACAGACTTCCACTCAGTGGGGAACACATTCATCTAGTTCAACAGACTTCCACTCAGTGGGGAACACATTCATCTAGTTCAACAGACTTCCACTCAGTGGGGAACACATTCATCTAGTTCAACAGACTTCCACTCAGTGGGGAACACATTCATCTAGTTCAACAGACTTCCACTCAGTGGGGAACACATTCATCTAGTTCAACAGACTTCCACTCAGTGGGGAACACATTCATCTAGTTCAACAGACTTCCACTCAGTGGGGAACACATTCATCTAGTTCAACAGACTTCCACTCAGTGGGGAACACATTCATCTAGTTCAACAGACTTCCACTCAGTGGGGAACACATTCATCTAGTTCAACAGACTTCCACTCAGTGGGGAACACATTCATCTAGTTCAACAGACTTCCACTCAGTGGGGAACACATTCATCTAGTTCAACAGACTTCCACTCAGTGGAGAACACATTCATCTAGTTCAACAGACTTCCACTCAGTGGAGAACACATTCATCTAGTTCAACAGACTTCCACTCAGTGGGGAACACATTCATCTAGTTCAACAAATTCTTCAGTGAGTAGAAGAGTAAGAATGTCAACTACTAGACAAGTTGGCATCGTCCATTTGACCTCCCCTGTTCAGCCTTCATGCTATCCACCTGGATCTGTGAAGTGTCGAGCTGCATGTACATTGATAGGATGCTTAAGTATCTGGTTGACTTAACGCGCTGTTCTGTCTGACATAAGGCACTGTCCTTTAAACCTGGTATGAATGTTCCATTGAGACTAACAATCATTCTCTGTGTGGGACAAAACAAAACAAATATCAACAAGAAAAAGTCTAACTTTTCTCAAAAGTGTGTGGGAGTTATTCCCCACTACGCCAGTGCGCAGTCATTACCATACACTTACAGATAGTTAATTAGTGTCCATAACTCAAATGTAATTCTACGGGTCGCACATTTCATTTGAATTTGGTGTAGCCTAAGACTTATAATTCACAACCATAACAACGGTACTGAAGTACAATACTTTTAGATCAACTTGTATATAAATGTGAATAGAGACATGTGTATGAAGTTACAAGAAAGTAACACTAGGAACTCAATATAAGGCCCTTCCCCCCAGTAAACAGTAGTACCAGATGTTTTGAGAGACAACCTATGTGCTAAGAGACAATCTATGTGCTAAACTTCAGATGTGCTAAGAGACAATCTATGTGCTAAGAGACAATCTATGTGCTAAACTTCAGATGTGCTGAGAGACAATCTATGTGCTAAACTTCAGATGTGCTAAGAGACAATCGTTGTGCTAAGAGACAATCTATGTGCTAAACTTCAGATGTGCTAAGAGACAATCTATGTGCTAAACTTCAGTTGTGCTAAGAGACAATCTATGTGCTAAACTTCAGATGTGCTAAGAGACAATCTATGTGCTAAACTTCAGGTGTGCTAAGAGACAATCTATGTGCTTAACTTCAGATGTTCTGAGAGACAATCTATGTGCTAAACTTCAGATGTGCTAAGAGACAATCTATGTGCTAAACTTCAGATGTGCTTAGAGACAATCTATGTGCTAAACTTCAGATGTGCTTAGAGACAATCTATGTGCTAAACTTCAGATGTGCTAAGAGACAATCTATGCGCTAAACTTCAGATGTTCTGAGAGACAATCTATGTGCTAATCTTCAGGTGTGCTAAGAGACAATCTATGTGCTAAACTTCAGATGTGCTAAGAGACAATATATGTGCTAAACTTCAGATGTTCTGAGAGACAATCTATGCGCTAATCTTCAGGTGTGCTAAGAGACAATCTATGTGCTAAACTTCAGATGTGCTAAGAGACAATCTATGTGCTAAACTTCAGATGTGCTAAGAGACAGTTGCTCAGCCCTGCCCAATCTAGACACGTGTAACTTACTCAATACTTTTGTACATTTTATATTTTAAATAACAATACAGTTTCAGAAACATCCAGAAATCCTCTTTAGAAAAATCCAGAAATCCTCTTCAGAAAACAAGTTACAATCTTTAATATTAAAGATCAAAGTTTATCTCGTGGGATTCATCCTTCACTGAGGTAATTACTGTCAGAACTTCCTTCCCACTAGGATCTGTGCGGTGTATCTCACTTGAAATCTGAGGACAGCTCAACCAGACTGGAATTCTAAAAGAAGTCCTGGTCCACACATTGAGTAACTGGCATCCATTTAACACTCGGGCACTGATCGCGTATTTAGATTTGAACGCGCTTTGTTTGTGAACAGCGGCGGCGCATGAGGAACAGGATTAACCATTTAACCAGTTAATTTCATTTTATGAGATCTTTGTTCTGTCTTAATTGTTTCTTTTACATTCTACGCGAATACGCATGGCGCACGCACGCGATCGCAATGACACGGTTTTACATACAATGGGACAGTTATAGGAGAGACTTTTTTGTTCAAAACAAGGCGAAAAGTAGAAACCAGGCTGGATGTAGATCTGTTCAATTAAAGGATACTTTCTAATAAATGATTGATGAAAAGTAGAAACCAGGCTGGATGTAGATCCGTTCAATTAAAGGATACTTTCTAATAAATGATTGATGGAAAGTAGAAACCAGGCTGGATGTAGATCCGTTCAATTAAAGGATACTTTCTAATAAATGATTGATGGAAAGTAGAAACCAGGGTGGATGTAGATCTGTTCAATTAAAGGATACTTTCTAATAAATGATTGATGGAAAGTAGAAACCAGGCTGGATGTAGATCTGTTCAATTAAAGGATACTTTCTAATAAATGATTGATGGAAAGTAGAAACTAGGCTGGATGTAGATCTGTTCAATTAATGGATACTTTCTAATAAATGATTGATGGAAAGTAGAAACCAGGCTGGATGTAGATCTGTTCAATTAAAGGATACTTTCTAATAAATGATTGATGGAAAGTAGAAACCAGGCTGGATGTAGATCCGTTCAATTAAAGGATACTTTCTAATAAATGATTGATGGAAAGTAGAAACCAGGCTGGATGTAGATCTGTTCAATTAAAGGATACTTTCTAATAAATGATTGATGGAAAGTAGAAACCAGGCTGGATGTAGATCCGTTCAATTAAAGGATACTTTCTAATAAATGATTGATGGAAAGTAGAAACCAGGCTGGATGTAGATCTGTTCAATTAAAGGATACTTTCTAATAAATGATTGATGGAAAGTAGAAACCAGGCTGGATGTAGATCTGTTCAATTAAAGGATACTTTCTAATAAATGATTGATGGAAAGTAGAAACCAGGCTGGATGTAGATCTGTTCAATTAAAGGATACTTTCTAATAAATGATTGATGGAAAGTAGAAACCAGGCTGGATGTAGATCTGTTCAATTAATGTATACTTTCTAATAAATGATTGATGGAAAGTAGAAACCAGGCTGGATGTAGATCTGTTCAATTAATGGATACTTTCTAATAAATGATTGATGGAAAGTAGAAACCAGGCTGGATGTAGATCTGTTCAATTAAAGGATACTTTCTAATAAATGATTGATGGAAAGTAGAAACCAGGCTGGATGTAGATCTGTTCAATTAAAGGATACTTTCTAATAAATGATTGATGGAAAGTAGAAACCAGGCTGGATGTAGATCTGTTCAATTAATGGATACTTTCTAATAAATGATTGATGGAAAGTAGAAACCAGGCTGGATGTAGATCTGTTCAATTAAAGGATACTTTCTAATAAATGATTGATGAAAAGTAGAAACAAGGCTGGATGTAGATCCGTTCAATTAAAGGATACTTTCTAATAAATGATTGATGGAAAGTAGAAACCAGGCTGGATGTAGATCTGTTCAATTAAAGGATACTTTCTAATAAATGATTGATGAAAAGTAGAAACAAGGCTGGATGTAGATCCGTTCAATTAAAGGATACTTTCTAATAAATGATTGATGGAAAGTAGAAACCAGGCTGGATGTAAATCTGTTCAATTAAAGGATACTTTCTAATAAACGATTGATGGAAAGTAGAAACCAGGCTGGATGTAGATCTGTTCAATTAAAGGATACTTTCTAATATATGATTGATGGAAAGTAGAAACCAGGCTGGATGTAGATCTGTTCAATTAAAGGATACTTTCTAATATATGATTGATGAAAAGTAGAAACAAGGCTGGATGTAGATCCGTTCAATTAAAGGATACTTTCTAATAAATGATTGATGGAAAGTAGAAACCAGGCTGGATGTAGATCTGTTCAATTAAAGGATACTTTCTAATAAATGATTGATGGAAAGTAGAAACCAGGCTGGATGTAGATCT
Source organism: Biomphalaria sudanica (assembly GCA_036873155.1). Classification (NCBI taxonomy): domain Eukaryota; kingdom Metazoa; phylum Mollusca; class Gastropoda; family Planorbidae; genus Biomphalaria; species Biomphalaria sudanica. The sequence goes on from JAZGLO010002833.1 coordinate 68,854, forward strand.
GTTCAATTAAAGGATACTTTCTAATATATGATTGATGGAAAGTAGAAACCAGGCTGGATGTAGATCTGTTCAATTAATGGATACTTTCTAATAAATGATTGATGGAAAGTAGAAACCAGGCTGGATGTAGATCTGTTCAATTAAAGGATACTTTCTAATAAATGATTGATGGAAAGTAGAAACCAGGCTGGATGTAGATCTGTTCAATTAAAGGATACTTTCTAATAAATGATTGATGGAAAGTAGAAACCTGGCTGGATGTAGATCTGTTCAATTAAAGGATACTTTCTAATAAATGATTGATGGAAAGTAGAAACCAGGCTGGATGTAGATCTGTTCAATTAAAGGATACTTTCTAATAAATGATTGATGGAAAGTAGAAACCAGGCTGGATGTAGATCTGTTCAATTAAAGGATACTTTCTAATAAATGATTGATGGAAAGTAGAAACCAGGCTGGATGTAGATCCGTTCAATTAAAGGATACTTTCTAATAAATGATTGATGGAAAGTAGAAACCAGGCTGGATGTAGATCTGTTCAATTAAAGGATACTTTCTAATAAATGATTGATGGAAAGTAGAAACCAGGCTGGATGTAGATCTGTTCAATTAAAGGATACTTTCTAATAAATGATTGATGGAAAGTAGAAACCAGGCTGGATGTAGATCTGTTCAATTAAAGGATACTTTCTAATAAATGATTGATGGAAAGTAGAAACCAGGCTGGATGTAGATCTGTTCAATTAAAGGATACTTTCTAATAAATGATTGATGGAAAGTAGAAACCAGGCTGGATGTAGATCTGTTCAATTAAAGGATACTTTCTAATAAATGATTGATGGAAAGTAGAAACCAGGCTGGATGTAGATCTGTTCAATTAAAGGATACTTTCTAATAAATGATTGATGGAAAGTAGAAACCAGGCTGGATGTAGATCTGTTCAATTAAAGGATACTTTCTAATAAATGATTGATGGAAAGTAGAAACCAGGCTGGATGTAGATCTGTTCAATTAAAGGATACTTTCTAATAAATGATTGATGGAAAGTAGAAACCAGGCTGGATGTAGATCTGTTCAATTAAAGGATACTTTCTAATAAATGATTGATGGAAAGTAGAAACCAGGCTGGATGTAGATCTGTTCAATTAAAGGATACTTTCTAATAAATGATTGATGGAAAGTAGAAACCAGGCTGGATGTAGATCTGTTCAATTAAAGGATACTTTCTAATAAATGATTGATGGAAAGTAGAAACCAGGCTGGATGTAGATCTGTTCAATTAAAGGATACTTTCTAATAAATGATTGATGGAAAGTAGAAACCAGGCTGGATGTAGATCTGTTCAATTAAAGGATACTTTCTAATAAATGATTGATGGAAAGTAGAAACCAGGCTGGATGTAGATCTGTTCAATTAAAGGATACTTTCTAATAAATGATTGATGGAAAGTAGAAACCAGGCTGGATGTAGATCTGTTCAATTAAAGGATACTTTCTAATAAATGATTGATGGAAAGTAGAAACCAGGCTGGATGTAGATCTGTTCAATTAAAGGATACTTTCTAATAAATGATTGATGAAAAGTAGAAACCAGGCTGGATGTAGATCTGTTCAATTAAAGGATACTTTCTAATAAATGATTGATGGAAAGTAGAAACCAGGCTGGATGTAGATCCGTTCAATTAAAGGATACTTTCTAATAAATGATTGATGGAAAGTAGAAACCAGGCTGGATGTAGATCTGTTCAATTAAAGGATACTTTCTAATAAATGATTGATGGAAAGTAGAAACCAGGCTGGATGTAGATCCGTTCAATTAAAGGATACTTTCTAATAAATGATTGATGGAAAGTAGAAACCAGGCTGGATGTAGATCTGTTCAATTAAAGGATACTTTCTAATAAATGATTGATGGAAAGTAGAAACCAGGCTGGATGTAGATCTGTTCAATTAAAGGATACTTTCTAATAAATGATTGATGGAAAGTAGAAACCAGGCTGGATGTAGATCTGTTCAATTAAAGGATACTTTCTAATAAATGATTGATGGAAAGTAGAAACCAGGCTGGATGTAGATCTGTTCAATTAAAGGATACTTTCTAATAAATGATTGATGAAAAGTAGAAACCAGGCTGGATGTAGATCTGTTCAATTAAAGGATACTTTCTAATAAATGATTGATGGAAAGTAGAAACCAGGCTGGATGTAGATCCGTTCAATTAAAGGATACTTTCTAATAAATGATTGATGGAAAGTAGAAACCAGGCTGGATGTAGATCTGTTCAATTAAAGGATACTTTCTAATAAATGATTGATGGAAAGTAGAAACCAGGCTGGATGTAGATCCGTTCAATTAAAGGATACTTTCTAATAAATGATTGATGGAAAGTAGAAACCAGGCTGGATGTAGATCTGTTCAATTAAAGGATACTTTCTAATAAATGATTGATGGAAAGTAGAAACCAGGCTGGATGTAGATCTGTTCAATTAAAGGATACTTTCTAATAAATGATTGATGTAAATGCACGACAAGAAGTGCACACGGAATATGAAATAGTGTCTTCTCTTAACCTTCGTTGTTATTAGATTGGGTTAGGGTTAGGGTTATGGAATAGTCTTTAGATTAAGATATGTTTCATAATCTTATATCATGATATTATTTCATAATCTTTATATGATAATATGATTTCATAATCTTAAATCATATTATTTCATAATCTTTATATGATAATATGATTTCATAATCTTATATCATGATATTATTTCATAATCTTTATATGATAATATGATTTCATAATCTTAAATCATGATATTATTTCATAATCTTTATATGATAATATGATTTCATAATCTTATATCATGATATCATTTCATAATCTTTATATGATAATTGTCAGGGTGGGATTTCAGATTAGCTAGGGTATGATATGATATTACGGTCCCGTATCCCCAGCCTGAACAGAGTAACACAAGAACCTAAAGATAATAGCATGTAAACTACAAACATTGCATAACCGTTCTTCAACTGAACATTTAGTGAACAACAACAGTTGTCAACAGGAACAATATTTAATTAAACTTAATTGTAAGTTTCAAACATATTTGCATGTACATCAATATCCTTGAAGTTAGTATTTGATACTAATTAATCTAATATCACACCAACAGGTTTCCGTAACACACCTTCATACTCATCTCGGCGCCCAACAGAAGCTCAACTCCCTACACCTCAACACCGATAGTTGCTACACAACTCCAAGGGCAGAAAGACGACACACTTTCCCATAGCCCAAACCTAACACCCTGAAACGAAAAGAAAACCTAGATCTAGCGCTGCCGCTACAAGAAAGAACTTTTCCAATAGCGACACCCGTACCGCAAGATCAGCTTACTTAATAAAACTATGTACTTACGTACCCTTACAAGGGGAACCAAAAAACCAGCTACCCAGCTCACACAAGCAACTCTCTCTTGCGGAAACTAAGGATGACGTAAACACACACACACAATATTCTAGACAACAAAACGCACTTAGAAGAAACTACTTCCTATACCCTAAAACACCACTATTAAATGCAAAGAAAAACTACAAGCGCGCACGACATCCCCCCTCTCCCCCTAACTGGATCTTGCGAAGACAAGTCCAGTCTTCAAAAAAAAAGAAATTGAAAACTGAAGTATATAGACAGCAAAAGGAATTAGGAAACATTGCCCAAAACTGAAACCGAAGAATACAACCTTCATAAAGTCAAACTGACATAATTATTCAAATAGATGATGTCTCAAAGAACAACATCCATCATACAACTATTATAACATTGCAATGCATACTAAAAACAAGCAGTACATATTACATAGATATATACATACAAATCAAGCAATAGCTATAATAAAATAGTCTTTTTGTGCGAATCACACCAGTCTTGAGCACAAGTCTGCAAGTATATTGTCCTCTCCTTTTATGTGACACACGTCGAAGGTGTAGTCCTGAAGCATCAGAGCCCACCTCGTAACTCGGTGGTTCGTAAAGTTCGTGCTCCGAAGGTAAGCCAAGGCCTTGTGGTCCGTCTGAAGGTGAAACGTATTCCCACGCAGGTATCTGTCCAGTTTTCTAATGGCAAATACGATAGCCAAACCTTCTCTCTCGATGATGGAATACCTCTGCTCCCGAGGCAATAACTTGCGACTCACATACTTGACGGGATGCAGAACACCATTCACGCACTGACTCAGTATACCGGAGATTCCTTTGTCCGAAGCATCGGTCTGAAGAACAAATGGCAATGAAGGATCAGGCAAACGAAGAATGGGGTACCTACACAGATACGTCTGCACCCTGCTTAAAGCCTCCGCGCACTCACGATTCCAGTGCACCTTAACAGACCGACCCCGACCCAATAGATCGGTAAAAGGAAACAACTCCGCGTACCCTGGCGAACCTACTGTACAAAACCTCCAAAGCGATTAAAGATTACAGGTATCAATTTTTTCAACCCTCTAGACCACTTAAAGCCTTAAACATTCCTCTACCCTAGATATCTTTAAAAAAGAAAAACAATTGAACAGGGAAATGCTAATATTATACCCCCGCGGTACAATTATGCATGACATTAGTATCTTAATCCTATACGACAGAAAATGCAACTAGATTCGTAACCCAGATCCAATTGCTAAATTCAAACAGGATAAGATTGTACTATTACGATGGTATATGCTCTATTACATGAGCTTCATCATGTACATTTTACTCAACCAAATAATAACGCAATACTTTCATGTGTGTGCTAGCCTATCAAACCAAGCCCGCAAAATTTACCGATGCGACCAGATTACTATCTTAATCATCACGTCAACCTCTCGCGCTCACACGATGAGGGACCACCACAATACTTCTACTACCAAATTTCGACCTGTCCAAATATCTAACCGCCCTAGCAACGTCTGCTAAGTTCTTAAACCTTACATGTCCAATACCCATGGACTTCCCATTTGCCTCTAATACCTCCACAAAACCAAACAAACCAAACTCCCTAAACCTATCCTTAAGCCTTTGCCAGTTAACATTGAATGGCAAATTCCTAATAGTAACTGTATAGCGATCCGGCATTAATTTATACCTACGGCGACTTTCCGACTCGCGACGACTCTCTAGTCATCTATGTCTAGATCGCTGGTCTTGGTCATTGCCAATATCATTGGGATTTACATCCTCAACAGTAGCCTCATTATTTTGGGTAACAAATTCATTAGAGCACTCAGCTGCTTTATGACCCTGCTCCCCACAACTGAAACAAACAATTACCTTTCTTTTAACCACTGGACTCTGCTTAATCACAGGCTCACATGCTGCTGCCACATACACAGTTTCTTCTTTACTAATTGATACATTCGAATCAGCTACCTTAAAACCTTCGATTACCTCCAGCATGTTCTCCACAGTATTTTGCTTGTTTAGAACAAGTTGTCGATAGACCTCCCCTGAAACATTTTCAAGTATCCCGTCTTTAATGAAGAGATCTTTGATCTCATCTACTGTCTTTCCTACCTCGGCCATTTTGCACCAGTTGTCAAGTGCGGTCCTCCGCTCAGTCACATACCCACGGAAGTCATTCTGCCGTGGTTTGACCCGGTGAAACCTTTTGCGGCATGTCTCCGCATTGATGTCTGCGTGGCGGAGAAGTGCCGTTTTGATATCCTCATACTTATCGCTAAGGAACAGACTGTCCCTCAACATAAAGTTTTTGAGCGATGTCGTCAACTTGTACGACAATAGCAGGGACCACTCCTTACTCTCAATCTTACACCTTGCTGCCACGGCCTCAAAGTGCGTCAGGTACGCCAGAAGATCATCGTCTTCCTTCATGCCTTGGAAGTTCTTGTCTAGCCTGTCCAAGACACTCTTTTGTCGCACATCAACTGCCTGACCTGCCACTGCACCTGCCTCTGGCGCCGACTTCTCTTTAAGCCGTGCCAACTCCAGTTCATCTTTTCTCTTGAGTTCCTCTCTAGCCTCTCTCTCCTTCCACCTCTCGTGCTCCTCACGCCTAGACTTCTCCTCCCTTTCATGTCTAGCGGCCTCCTCCGCCTTCGCCTCTCTTCTCAACCTCTCTTCACGCTCAAGCCTGGCTTTCTCCTCAGCCTTCGCCTCTTTTCTCAACCTCTCTTCCTCTGCCTTCGCCTCTTTTCTCAACCTCTCTTCCTCTGCCTTCGCCTCTTTTCTCAACCTCTCTTCCTCTGCCTTCGCCTCTTTTCTCAACCTCTCTTCACGCTCAATTCTGGCTTCCTCCGCAGCCTTCGCTTCTTTCTTTAATCTCTCCTCTCGCTCAAGTCTCGCCGTCTCTCGTTCAAACTCCTCCTTCTTACGTTCAAACTCCTCTTTCTTGGCTCTCTCGTAGTCAACCTTCTGCTCTGCCATATACCTCTCCAACCTCTCACCATCATACCCGAGAGCACGGCCGTCACTGATGAACTGGGCGGTTAGAGTCAACCTCGTCTCCATTACATAGACTATTAAGCCTTAATTAATAATTACAGTCTAACTATCACTAACAAAACCCAAAGTCAGATCATAGAGAGAAACAGAATATATATCATTACTTAATTATAACGGGCGAACTGAAATCACGGGCGCATCGACAAAAACAGGGTCAAGGACTTATCTGCTCAGTATCCCGCGTCGGAGGGAATCGCCTCACTCCAGGCTCCGCAGAAGAGAAAAGCCACAGGCAACCACAGCCACTGGAACAGACCAACGGTTCTAACTTCAGGACGGTTCCGGTACACCAGCCAACAAACCGCACAGATTCAGGTCGATCCCGTCGACAGGCAGTCGATCCACTCACACGTTGCCGCTCAGAGTCAGAGGATTCAGGCGTTGGTGACAATAAATGCAAAAACAAGTTACAATAGTTTCAAAGAGTAATTACACACTCTAAGTTTACCGAACAAATAGGAACTACTCACATTAGGCACAATACAAGGGATGCCCAACGAATATATCGTGTGCTGTACATAAATCATCAGACCGCTCAAACGGCTTAAATGTATTTAATTTTATTTAATACATAAACATTACATATTTATATATCTTATGATGGTTATAACGGTCAAATCAAGGACACAGAGGTCACAAAGTTGACAATTACATATTGTTTGGACGAGCCCCCATTTCTGTCAGGGTGGGATTTCAGATTAGCTAGGGTATGATATGATATTACGGTCCCGTATCCCCAGCCTGAACAGAGTAACACAAGAACCTAAAGATAATAGCATGTAAACTACAAACATTGCATAACCGTTCTTCAACTGAACATTTAGTGAACAACAACAGTTGTCAACAGGAACAATATTTAATTAAACTTAATTGTAAGTTTCAAACATATTTGCATGTACATCAATATCCTTGAAGTTAGTATTTGATACTAATTAATCTAATATCACACCAACAGGTTTCCGTAACACACCTTCATACTCATCTCGGCGCCCAACAGAAGCTCAACTCCCTACACCTCAACACCGATAGTTGCTACACAACTCCAAGGGCAGAAAGACGACACACTTTCCCATAGCCCAAACCTAACACCCTGAAACGAAAAGAAAACCTAGATCTAGCGCTGCCGCTACAAGAAAGAACTTTTCCAATAGCGACACCCGTACCGCAAGATCAGCTTACTTAATAAAACTATGTACTTACGTACCCTTACAAAGGGAACCAAAAAACCAGCTACCCAGCTCACACAAGCAACTCTCTCTTGCGGAAACTAAGGATGACGTAAACACACACACACACAATATTCTAGACAACAAAACGCACTTAGAAGAAACTACTTCCTATACCCTAAAACACCACTATTAAATGCAAAGAAAAACTACAAGCGCGCACGACAATAATATGATTTCATAATCTTAAATCATGATATAATTTCATGGGTACCTGGCTTTAGTTGTGGAAAGTAAAGGCGGTTGGTCATTGTGCTGGCCACATGACACCCTGCTCGTTAAACGTTTCCCAAAGAAACAGATGACCTTGACATTATCTCCCCTAGACACCGCATGGTCTGAAAGGTGACCTTTACGTTTTACTTTGCTAAGAAACTTGGTTTTGAAATCTTTTTAACGTCTTTGTAAGTTATTTTTAGCTCTGCCCCAAACTTTCAGTTGTTTCGATAATAAAACTTTAGAACAACTTTTGATACATTATATCATTTGACGATATGGAACTAATCTTTGAGTACCATGATGAACTATTTTTAATTGGACTGGCCCTTTATTAGGACCGAAATGATCGCGTCCTGATGTCCGCTCAACAGGAATGAAACATTATTTGGTTCTTAAACTTTATAAAGCCATATACAAATCTAAATACCTTCAAAACAAATATAAAAAAAACATCTGTTAAGGTGGTAAAGCGATGGACTACCCAACCAGAAGGTCGAGTTTGAATCCCGACCGTTATCGTTTTTTATTGTAAAAAATGTTTATAAAATGTTTGACGTGTTTCGGATGTGCCTTCAGGGCTGAAGAGTTGAAGATAGTTTACTTGCTAGTCCAAACCACTTCCGCAGGACGACGGGGGATGGGAGTGGGCAGGGTTTGAACTTGGGACCATCGATAAGTCCGAATGACAATCGAGCGCAAACCGCACGACCATGCAGTCGTGTCACATCTGATTGGTTAAGGAGAATAAAAGCAGTCCGTCGTTGTGCTGGCACATGGCACTTTGCTTCAACATGGAATTAGCCCTGTGTTATGATGTGTGTGTGTGTGTGTGTGTTTATATGGTGACGTTGCGAAGAGGTTAGCGATTGGCTGTGAATGATGCAACATAGGTGGCGTTGTCATCACTTGGTCTTAATTAGGAGACCACTCCAGAACGTGAGACTTAAAGGTTGTGTTATTGTAGTGAATTAGATTTTGTTAAAAGATAGGCTTATTATTATTAAATTCTACTACATTTATTTTGATTTCATATTAACTTATTATTATTATTATTATGCCTGTGTGTAGTCGCTGAATGAACTCTTTATGTTGTGTCTGTTGTATTTATGTGTATGTTTCTGTTGTGTTGTCTTTATATGAGAAAAGAGTCCTTGTAATCACAACAAATTTCCATAAGGATCAATAAAGCAGTATTATTCTTATTAATTTTGTATGTATTATAATCGTCTACCAGCAGTTTGGTGCTACAAGTCAACGACCGGTAACCTCACCCAGTTCTGATAGGAGAAACCTAACTGAATTTTTCTTGTGTGTGAACCATTTCTCCACCAATCGGAGGCCCTAGGCAGCGGCTCAGTTTGCCTATGTCTAAGGCCGGCCCTGATTAGAGTACGAAATACATGTCACCTTTCCCTAGCTGTACATTGGTTATAACTGACAACAAATCTAACCATATAGGTCATAGGTTAAGTCGACGACATAATATTGGCCTGATTCAAAAATAACTAGTCACCACTGGATCTAGATCTATATGCAGACCTATATGTTTTGTATAGCAGCTAGCTTCCCGTGTACACGTATACACATTAAAACGTTAAGGATAGAATACTTGTAAATTAAAGAAAAGAGAAAGCTGTTTAAAAAAGAGAAGCCAGGAAATGAGATGCAATATAATCTGATAACAGCTTTACAGTATTAAAAAAATACCTGTTGAATAAATGCATGAATCATGAAAATATACAAATCGGTTATACCAGAGAGAGCTAATCTATATATAGCACCCCCTGACTGCAGTAACGTTAGATAACTCAAGCCTCCGAAAAGGTTAAGGTATTGCGCAACGTTCTGTGCCCTCTTCATGCGAGTTCCTATTTGTATAAAATGTACAATGATAAATGAGAGAAAATCTAAACAACAACAAAATATATAAAGTAACGTGCTTCGTTATTTCACTGGAAAGCTATGAAGTAAAAAATAGCAAAATTCTTTAACGATAACCGGTGTGGTCTGGTTTTGGTTTTAGGCACATCGGCACAATTTTAGGCCATGTTGTGCCTAACGATATCCGGTAATTTATAAAACATTCCCATGACACTCTGCGGTCATAATATCTTCCACTTTCATGTTTGAAAACATTGCATACTTATATAGCCCTATATAGATATAGATATATTCCTGAATAAAAAAAAATGATGCTGGAGATGGCTAGCGTATTTCAAACTAAGCGTTATTATTATTTTTTAAAATAAGTTATAAATTAAATTTCAGAAATGACACACACACACAAATTTGCTTTAAATATTCGATAAAATAATTTTTTACTAATCGCCTAATTTCCTACTTATAAAACCACAAAACAGAATCAGTACAAGACACACTGAAAGGGATGTACCATTTTCTGTACCTAATTCCCTGTACATTAATCTCACACGGTTAGAGGGACACAACCTAACGATGGTGACGAAGACAATACGGATCAAAATGAAACGTATAACCAGGAGCGTAGCTAGGAATTTTCCATCATTTAGGGGCCCGGGGTGCTTGACCTCTATGGGGGCACCTGCATTTTGCGTGATATTTATTTTATAATGTGAAAAACACTTATTTGACACCCCCCCTCAACTGGAGTCCCTGGGGTTTGTCCAATTCTTTCCCACCCTAGCTTTGCCACTGTGTATAACCCAATTCCTTAGATAAAATGTTGTCTTCATTTCCACTATTCCATAAGATAACGGGATGTAGAACACAACTAAGAACCGACACATTTTCATGACTCCGCCGCTAAAACAGCTTTCTGACTGCGCTACAGTTCAATCTTATCCAAGTGGGGGCGAGATGCTTCCGTACCACGCTTAGACATTTGAGTTAACTCTCGACACCGGGATTTAAACCAAGACCCTCAGCCTAGCACTTTAGGTTATTTATCCGCCCGCCAGTTAAACGATAAAAGAAAACGAATTGTGAACATTGAATCTACATTGTCATACATGAACGCAAATAGCCTTTTTGGAGTATCCGGTGTACAGAATATGGAAAAGGGGGTGGCGCTACATGTATAGCTAAGAGTCTAGTATTTTACAATAATCGTTGTGCAGATTCAAAATTCTAATCTATTTCGCTTGTAATTTTAAGTAGTTTTTATTCTGTAGTTGGCAGCATTGATCTTTCCACAGGGCGTCTTTGACATCGTTTAGTTTGTATTTCCTCTTACCATTTTTCTGACGTTTTTCCTTTGAGTGCATTCAATTGTTCCTACATTTCTTTATGTTGCTTTCTTTTCTTCTTTTATTGAATGTTATTGCTTGAAGAACATATACTTTTTTTAAAAATTCATAGTGATTATTGTGGTTAATTTTAAGTGTGAAAATCCCCGATTGAATTAAATCTAATTTATTGTTGTCATGAACTTAGATTTTATTGGAATATCCACACAGCATGAGATTAGAAACTTTTGATTCCCAGCTAAAACCATTAGGGAGTAACAAAGAGAAATGTTAGTTCCTTCGATTTCAACTCGATATATTACAAATACACAATTTCTTCGCTAACAGAAAAGTTATGCATACATCCTCACTGCAAGTACTCATGTAAAAAAACAAGTCTGACCCTTTTTGAACCATCGTGCCCTAGAAGCAGTTCAAAGTTTCTAGTTTTTTGCTTTGGAGATTAGTCTCTTATATAATTTTGTTCTCAGTTGGATAGACATACAAGAATTTACTTTCAAGTGTTAGAAACTAGTTTGTCTAAACATCAGATAGGGGGGGGGGGGGATGCAGAGAGAAGTGAAGAACAATAGAGACGACTGTAACAAAGTTGTTACCATATTAATGTTTATTGTGGACTGTAACAAAGTTGTTACCATATTAATGTTTATTGTGGACTGTAACAAAGTTGTTACCATATTAATGTTTATTGTGGACTGTAACAAAGTTGTTACCGTATTAATGTTTATTGTGGACTGTAACAAAGTTGTTACCATATTAATGTTTATTGTGGACTGTAACAAAGTTGTTACCATATTAATGTTTATTGTGGACTGTAGCAACGCTGTAACCTAATTAATGTTTATTTATTATATTGCCCTTTTTTTTTTAAATCTATTTACTCCGTATTTTAACAGCTTTCCTGAATTGTGTTCATTATGAAATGATATCTAGAATTAGAAACACTTGGAGTAAACCCGTGTCCAAATTTGGAATCTTAAACTGCTCTAAGTTTATATGTTCTATGTGAATGTTGCAATTAATAGCTAACTTTCTGCACTTGTTGTTTATAATAAGACAGCGAAAAAAAAACATGTCCCTCTTCTGGTCAACTGTCTCCAGGGACACGTGTGAAACAGAATGTTAGAGAGCCTGGGCGGCTATTTGAGCTACATGTTGAAACAGACAGCGTAATGTGTACGGGAATAAACGTCTGATCTGAGATCAGGTGCACTCAGCGCAACACGCACATTTCACGCCATATGACATTCCAGAGATATTTCGTCAGGCTTAGTGGGGCTTTCTTTTATATAGGTCTGTGATTGTGTGTGAGCTGTCTATGCATGTGAGTGTGTTTTCTATGCGCGTGAGTGAGTATGCACGCGGTGCATGTGTTTACAGCTAATGAAGTGGTTTGAAAATTAACGTGGGGTCGTTTTAAAGTTTTTGTTTTTTTATTTATTTATTTAAAAATTATCATTGGGTCATTTTTTTACGGAGGAAAAAGGGGGTGGGGCTTTTTGCTCAATATTTGAAAATGTGCTTAGTAAGCAAAACATGTATTTAAATAACCAACGAAATAATTCGATTGAGTTTCTCTTGACATTCTCGTGAGGGGAAATTAAAAAGTTGACCTTGCCCAAGTTAACGAGTGTTTCATGGGGCAAGTACATTCATCCAAATTATTCTTCTGCTCACCCAGACTTGCTTCCAAATAAAAACTCAGAAACACACATTTGGGGGGGGGGGGAAATTTATAACGTCATTGGGATTTAAACAAGAAATCTATTGGCGAGCTTTTGGAGTACTATCTCTCGTCTATGGCCGTTCCCATTCTTAACCATTGTCTACTTCCATTCTCATTCTTAACTCTGACATTTTTTGTTAACTTCTGCAAATTCGCACATTCGTCATTCAAAAATTATTTGAGCTCCCATAGTAAGGAGCCCATTATTTCAGCAGATATATCATTTTATGGTTTCTTTTAAGGTACCGACCATCTTATTGCATACGTTCTTTCAGAGAAGATGATTACGTTATACACGAATTCATGTGGCAGTCTTATCGTACTTGTTAATTAGAAACTTACAATCTAATGTCATTAGTTTTCCTGGCTGATTCACGCAACCGTTCCATGCTCTAATGACATCACGGAATAAAAAGCAAAAGAATTCTTCCTAGTATAGTGCCTTTGTGTCTCTCAGCGTATACACCTGTTGGGGTGAATGGTTTATCCAATTATTTCGCTTTTTATTTATAGATGTTATTAATGTTTTCATTTTACTAATTATTTGTTCATGCATTCAATAAAAAATATTTTAATAAATATGTAAATACAAATTTTTAAAAATCTATAAAAAAAAAAAAAAACACAGATTACAATTTCAAATGTATCAGTTTCACATTGAATTATTGACCTTTACATCAATACACAAGTCAAAAGTTGTCCTTGAGGATCAAGGCATCATATCGAACCTGGGCTATACATCTCTCTCTCTCTCTCTCTCTTTCTTATCGGCTAACTGTATCTTTCTCTCTCCATTTAACTAACACTTGCTCTTTATATATATATATACTAGCCGGACATTACCCGCGGCCTGCGGGCCTTTGTGTATTACTAATGTAGTTGATTGGATCCTTTCAAGTTTTTCTTTTTCGCTACGAAAATAAAAGTAGTTTTGACCTCAATGTGTAGTTCTTAAAATTAGATCTAGATCCTTTCGATCTTTTCTCGTGTAAACATGGTAAACATGGTCTAGATCTATAAAATAGCTTCGTGTCTTTGTCGTCTAGTACTGAACGTTGCCTTTTATTTGTGCCACATCAAGTCTTAGTGTGTCAACAGCGAGAAAGAAGGAGAGAGAGACAGAGAGAGAGAGACAGAGACAGAGAGACAGAGACAAAACTGAGGATAAAAAAGTGTGTGAAGGAGATGAATAGAAAGAGTTGAAAAAAAATAGACACAGAGTGAGTGAGATAGAGAGAGAGACAGACACAGACAGACAGATAGACAGATCAAAAAGAAAAAGAAGAAAAAAGAATATTGTGTAATAGAGAGAACGATGAGTAGGCAAATCAATAGAGATAAAAGAGAGAGAGAGAGTCAAAGAACTGTTGAGAGAGAGAGAGAAGACAGATTCCTGTACTTTGTATCAAAAGCGTTATATCCGGATACCATCATGAATGGAGATTACAAGCTTGAATTGAGGGTCTTAAGTTTGTTTTAGGGCTTCAATACATACGTCACGGTTCCAGTAAGTACCCATGGAACATCTATGACAAGTTTTATCAAGATTGTTCAAACGGTTTTGATTTCTATTCGTTACATACACACATACATACATACATACATACATACATACATACATACATACATACATACATACATACATACATACATACATACATACATACATACATACATACATACATACATACATACATACATACATACATACATACATACATACATACATACATACATACATACATACATACATACATACATACGGCTTACTTTCTATTTTATAGCATAAAGAAGAAGAACGATGAGAAAGTTAGGTAAAATGTGGTCTTTTTTTATTTTCCTTTCACGTCAATGAACGAGTGAAGCCCTATGACATGAAATAATAGTATTAATCTATTCAATACTAGCAAGACTAAACACCAGGCCTTGGTTGCAACCATCCAATCAAATGCTCAATCTAAAACTTCAAAAGAATATCCCCGGGCTACAAAGTTATGTTTTAGTTTATTCCGAGGCTTGAACAAGACAACAGGCAGTAGAACAAGACAAGAGGCAGTAGAACAAGACAAGAGGCAGTAGAACAAGACAAGAGGCAGACAGCAACGTGTTAAACTGTTCATTAAGCTGAACACTTGGAGACTTCTCTTAGTGAAATAAACATGACCGCGTTCATCCAAGGTAACGTTATTAGCTGAACCTGTTCACTTGAAGAGTAACACGACGGAGCTAACCCCCTGGCACATACCATCTTCAATAGAGCTCGTTAGTTGTGGACAGGATGGTGTTTTGGTGTGCATAACGGGTGGGGGTAGGACTACTCAGGTGCACAGAGATCTGCCAAGTCAGAAGCATTGGTTAAACAGTTAAACCGTTAAACAATCCTACACGAAAATGCACGTAACACACGAATGCGCAAAAAAAGAAAAAGCGAATTCACACAAGCAACGTAGTTGCGCATTACGCTTAGTAACTCAGAAGACTTAACAAAACAAGTTGGATAATAATAATAACACGCATTAGTACATTGGCACCGGACGTACACTCATACACTGAGCATAAACATACAGCAAAAACACATACGAACAAATGCGTTCATGTAAGCATTATGTAAACACAAAACAGAAGCTTCTATTGACTGAAGCTTCACCTGTGAGTTAAAACCTTAAATTGCTTTGTTGTATTTTAGCCGGTTGGATAATTCGATTCCATGGAAATAAATATAAAATCTTAGTTCGTTAGGTCGATTGATTATCTTGAAATGTTGTATATGAAAATCTTAGTTCGTTAGGTCGATTGATTATCTTGAAATGTTGTATATGAAATCTTAGTTAGTTAGGTCTTTTGATTGGCTTAAAATTTATGAAATCTTAGTTATGTCGATTGATTGGCTTGAAATGTATTTGAGGTCTTGATGTATGTTGTGAGTTAGGTCATTTGATTGGCTTGAAATGTTGTATTTGAGGTCTTGATGTATCTTTGTGAGTTAGGTCATTTGATTGGCTTGAAATGTTGTATTTGAGGTCTTGATGTATCTTTGTGAGTTAGGTCATTTGATTGGCTTGAAATGTTGTATTTGAGGTCTTGATGTATCTTTGTGAGTTAGGTCATTTGATTGGCTTGAAATGTTGTATTTGAGGTCTTGATGTATCTTTGTGAGTTAGGTCATTTGATTGGCTTGAAATGTTGTATTTGAGGTCTTGATGTATCTTTGTGAGTTAGGTCATTTGATTGGCTTGAAATGTTGTATTTGAGGTCTTGATGTATCTTTGTGAGTTAGGTCATTTGATTGGCTTGAAATGTTGTATTTGAGGTCTTGATGTATCTTTGTGAGTTAGGTCATTTGATTGGCTTGAAATGTTGTATTTGAGGTCTTGATGTATCTTTGTGAGTTAGGTCATTTGATTGGCTTGAAATGTTGTATTTGAGGTCTTGATGTATCTTTGTGAGTTAGGTCATTTGATTGGCTTGAAATGTTGTATTTGAGGTCTTGATGTATCTTTGTGAGTTAGGTCATTTGATTGGCTTGAAATGTTGTATTTGAGGTCTTGATGTATCTTTGTGAGTTAGGTCATTTGATTGGCTTGAAATGTTGTATTTGAGGTCTTGATGTATTTTTGTGAGTTAGGTCATTTGATTGGCTTGAAATGTTGTATTTGATGTCTTGATGTATCTTTGTGAGTTAGCTCCCTCGCAATGAAAACGTTCTGAGGACACATGTAGAGATCACGATGGAATGTGTACCTGGTGTTGGGGAAGTGAAGACACGAACAGATACATTGTTTCCTTGACTGGAAATACTTCTCCTACATATAAAGACATCTTATTCAACCACCCCATCACCATTTTTGTTTACAATTTAAAAAAACAAACAGGAATACTTGAACTTGAATCCACACTAATCAGATACAACGGTACCTACTTAATAACATCTCCCTACCATGCACACACACTTCACTATAACGCATACAAACTTAGTTATAAATCATACACGTACGTACAGTTTTCTCTATAACTCACACACATTGCCACACACACATTGCCACACACACATTGCCACACACACATTGCCACACACACATTGCCACACACACTTTCAGCCATAATGCCATCTCCAGGAGGAAAAGAACACCTATGCTGTATGTTTACATTTAGCGAATATTGCAAATTTATGTCACGTGACACCGTTGTCAACACAAGCAGGCGATTGTGCGCAGTTTGTTTCTTGAATGAATAAAGGATGCACCTTTCAATGACAACGTGAAGAATCTTCTTGTTCATTTCGGACTCCCAAAGACTAACGTCCATTAATATCATCGTGCCAGTCAAATTATAAGATAATAAGATGGGATTATTAGAGAATAGACATCCTTGTCTGCCTACATAGGTGCTGCCATTGTAAATGATATCGTAACATCGTTTATCTCAGAGAGGCGGCACTTCTCTTGAAACTTGTTTATTGGGAGAGTATTTGAGATGTTCATACCGAATGTTAAGTCTTCTCACAATCATGTTTAAAAACATAGGTTAGCAGACGTAAGCTAATTTAATACTTGTTTGTTCTTTAAAGCAAACATAAATCATACTTGTAAATAGACTACATTACTACATGAACATTGGCTGCAGGAACATTGACTACATGAACATTGACTACAGGAACATTGGCTGCATGAACATTGACTACAGGAACATTGGCTGCATGAACATTGACTACATGAACATTGACTGCATGAAGATTGACTGCATGAACATTGACTGCATGAAGATTGACTGCATGAACATTGACTACATGAACATTGACTGCATGGACATTGACTACATGAACATTGACTACATGAACATTGACTGCATGGACATTGACTACATGAACATTGACTGCATGAAGATTGACTGCATGAACATTGACTACATGAACATTGACTGCATGAAGATTGACTGCATGGACATTGACTACATGAACATTGACTACATGAACATTGACTGCATGAAGATTGACTGCATGAACATTGACTACATGAACGTTGACTTTGATATGACGCTATGCACACACGATACGGTTATTTACAGATCAGTAAAACCTACCCTTATCTTATCTTGTATATTACAGACGTTACTTAAAAAAAAGATAATAACTATGTCCTACGCATTTCATGTGTCAGTTTTTATTTTCCTGGCTGATTCAGGCAACCCATTCCATGCTCTAAAGGCACTAGGGAAGAAGGAGGAGCACGTGTACAAATTTGTTCTATCGTATGGAATAAGAAATGGGCCTCTATATTTGTGTCTTTCTAGTATTTCATTACATTTGAGTGAACTGATAATTCAGAGAAAATCCAACTGTTTCTCATCTTTCTCTGGTCATTTCTTAGACAGACACGTTTTGATTTTGAGAGAGCTTTCCTATGTAACTCATATATACCCAAGAGAAACTATAGACACCCAAGAGAAACTATAAACACCCAAGAGAAACTACAGACACCCAAGAGAAACTATAGACACCCAAGAGAAACTACAGACACCCAAGAGAAACTATAGACACCCAAGAGAAACTATAGACACCCAAGAGAAACTACAGACACCCAAGAGAAACTATAAACACCCAAGAGAAACTACAGACACCCAAGAGAAACTATAGACACCCAAGAGAAACTACAGACACCCAAGAGAAACTATAGACACCCAAGAGAAACTACAGACACCCAAGAGAAACTATAAACACCCAAGAGAAACTACAGACACCCAAGAGAAACTATAGACACCCAAGAGAAACTATAGACACCCAAGAGAAACTATAAACACCCAAGAGAAACTACAGACACCCAATAGAAACTATAAACACCCAAGAGAAACTACAGACACCCAAGAGAAACTATAGACACCCAAGAGAAACTATAGACACCCAAGAGAAACTATAGACACCCAAGAGAAACTATAGACACCCAAGAGAAACTACAGACACCCAAGAGAAACTACAGACACCCAAGAGAAACTACAGACACCCAAGAGAAACTACAGACACCCAAGAGAAACTATAGACACCCAAGAGAAACTATAGACACCCAAGAGAAACTACAGACACCCAAGAGAAACTACAGACGCCCAAGAGAAACTACAGACGCCCAAGAGAAACTATAGACACCCAAGAGAAACTATAGACACCCAAGAGAAACTATAGACGCCCAAGAGAAACTATAGACGCCCAAGAGAAACTATAGACACCCAAGAGAAACTATAGACACCCAAGAGAAACTATAGACACCCAAGAGAAACTATAGACACCCAAGAGAAACTATAGACACTCAAGAGAAACTATAGACACCCAAGAGAAACTATAGACACCCAAGAGAAACTATAGACACCCAAGAGAAACTATAGACACCCAAGAGAAACTACAGACACCCAAGAGAAACTACAGACACTCAAGAGAAACTACAGACACCCAAGAGAAACTACAGACACCCAAGAGAAACTATAGACACCCAAGAGAAACTACAGACACCCAAGAGAAACTACAGACACCCAAGAGAAACTACAGACACTCAAGAGAAACTACAGACACCCAAGAGAAACTACAGACACCCAAGAGAAACTACAGACACTCAAGAGAAACTATAGACACCCAAGAGAAACTACAGACACCCAAGAGAAAGTATAGACACCCAAGAGAAACTACAGACACCCAAGAGAAACTACAGACACCCAAGAGAAACTACAGACACCCAAGAGAAACTATAGACACCCAAGAGAAACTATAGACACCCAAGAGAAACTATAGACACCCAAGAGAAACTATAGACACCCAAGAGAAACTATAGACACCCAAGAGAAACTATAGACACCCAAGAGAAACTATAGACACCCAAGAGAAACTATAGACACCCAAGAGAAACTATAGACACCCAAGAGAAACTATAGACACCCAAGAGAAACTATAGACACCCAAGAGAAACTATAGACACCCAAGAGAAACTATAGACACCCAAGAGAAACTATAGACACCCAAGAGAAACTATAGACACCCAAGAGAAACTATAGACACCCAAGAGAAACTATAATCACACAAGAGAAACTATAGACACCCAAGAGAAACTACAGACACCCAAGAGAAACTATAGACACCCAAGAGAAACTACAGACACCCAAGAGAAACTATAGACACCCAAGAGAAACTATAGACACCCAAGAGAAACTACAGACACCCAAGAGAAACTATAGACACCCAAAAGAAACTATAGACACCCAAGAGAAACTACAGACACCCAAGAGAAACTACAGACACCCAAGAGAAACTATAGACACCCAAAAGAAACTATAGACACCCAAAAGAAACTATAGACACCCAAGAGAAACTATAGACACCCAAGAGAAACTATAGACACCCAAGAGAAACTATAGACACCCAAGAGAAACTATAGACACCCAAGAGAAACTACAGACACCCAAGAGAAACTACAGACACCCAAGAGAAACTACAGACACCCAAGAGAAACTATAGACACCCAAAAGAAACTATAGACACCCAAGAGAAACTATAGACACCCAAGAGAAACTATAGACACCCAAAAGAAACTATAGACACCCAAGAGAAACTATAGACACCCAAGAGAAACTATAGACACCCAAGAGAAACTACAGACACCCAAGAGAAACTACAGACACCCAAGAGAAAGTATCTAGATCTAATACGATTCAAACATAGATGCACGAGGTATCTGATTGGACAGACGTCGCATGTTCACTCTAGATTCATTTCAATTTTACTGTTTGTTCATAGTGTCATAGCTAATGATTCACTCTTTGTTTAGAGTGTCATACCTACCAAACTGAGGGCGTGACAGTGGAAATGTCATACCTACCAAACTGAGGGCGTGACAGAGTGGTAATGTCATACCTACCAAACTGAGGGCGTGGCAGAGTGGTAATGTCATACCTACCAAACTGAGGGCGTGGCAGAGTGGTAATGTCATACCTACCAAACTGAGGGCGTGACAGAGTGGTAATGTCATACCTACCAAACTGAGGGCGTGACAGAGTGGTAATGTCATACCTACCAAACTGAGGGCGTGGCAGAGTGGTAATGTCATACCTACCAAACTGAGGGCGTGACAGAGTGGTAATGTCATACCTACCAAACTGAGGGCGTGGCAGAGTGGTAATGTCATACCTACCAAACTGAGGGCGTGACAGAGTGGTAATGTCATACCTACCAAACTGAGGGCGTGACAGAGTGGTAATGTCATACCTACCAAACTGAGGGCGTGGCAGAGTGGTAATGTCATACCTACCAAACTGAGGGCGTGACAGAGTGGTAATGTCATACCTACCAAACTGAGGACGTGGTGACAGAGTGGTAATGTCATACCTATCCCACTGAGGACGTGGTGACAGAGTGGTAATGTCATACCTATCCCACTGAGGACGTGGTGACAGAGTGGTAATGTCATACCTATCCCACTGAGGGCGTGGTGACAGAGTGGTAATGTCATACCTATCCCACTGAGGGCGTGGTGACAGAGTGGTAATGTCATACCTATCCCACTGAGGGCGTGGTGACAGAGTGGTAATGTCATACCTATCCCACTGAGGGCGTGGTGACAGAGCGGTAATGTCATACCTACCCCACTGAGGGCATGGTGGCCGAGTGGTAATGTCATACCTACCCCACTGAGGGCATGGTGGCCGAGTGGTAATGTCATACCTATCCCACTGAGGGCATGGTGGCCGAGTGGTAATATAGCTTGACATCCGAACCGAGGGGTCTCCGATTGGAATACTTGTGAAAACTGGGATTTTGACTTTCGGTTATTTGTAGGGCGCCCCTGAGTACACTGTAATGGGTACCTGATATTAGTTGGGGGGGGGGGGAGTAAAGGCGGTTGATTGTTGCGCTATCCACATCACACCTTCGTAAACCGCGGGCCACTGAACAAATAAACTTTACATCGTCAGACCCATACATCGCAAGGTCTGAAATGGGACCACACCTTATTTCTCCCACCCATTCTGGCATCAAGTTGAAACTTTGCACAATCATTTAATGTCGATGACAACACATGAATCAATAAAAAAAAAAGGA
The DNA here is from genome assembly GCA_036873155.1 of Biomphalaria sudanica. Lineage (NCBI taxonomy): Eukaryota > Metazoa > Mollusca > Gastropoda > Planorbidae > Biomphalaria > Biomphalaria sudanica. Next base: position 90,813 of record JAZGLO010002833.1, read on the forward strand.
TTGGTCACAAGTAAATTAGTCTTAATTCATTTGTATTGTTTTATATCTATATCGGCGACGGGCGACCCGTTATAATAATAAAAATAACATAGAGAATTAGGTCCTTCTTTAAAAATGTTAAACTAGCAATAGACTAATAAAACCTTTTTTTGTTGTAAGTACTTGAATAGCTCAGTAACTTTGTTTTCTTTTAGTAATTAAAAATTAATTATATGGTTGATTCAAAATAATCGATGCAATTTCATTCAATATAAGCTTTGATTTTTTTTAAAAGTATTTTTAATATTTAAGTTGTTAATTTTGTATTTGTGAGTGTGATTACCACTGCCATACAACTAGCATACACCTTAAACCCTAACCCATGACCTGTACATGCTGTGTATACAGTGACGTTCATTGGTAAGTCTCCTTCGTCCCCGGGTCTTTCATATTGAACTGCCAGAAAGAGTTGTTCTAAGCAAGAAGTGAAACAGTTGTTAAAATGAACTATTAATGTTCCTGAACAAATGAAGATGAACAAAGAAAGTATTGACAAATCTACAACGACCGAAGAGACTTCTTTTCCCAAACATGAACTTTATGAATGAACCGAGAAGATCTAGGCTCGATAAGGTTTCTATCTATCCCCGTTAAGACGCCTTGCTCGCCATCCTGTTCGCCATTCTTTGTTTTGACTGATGCTAGCTAGCGATTGCGAGTCGTGTCTAAACAGATTGAAATCCTAACATGTGTTACACAAGGTGAATGTGGGTGGTTGTTCACGAGAGAGGGGGATGAGGAGAAGGAGAGAGAATGATTGCAGAGTTACACTGTTATCACACTAGCAGGCTTTTGAAGCGCTTCTATTTTATTCACTTTTCCTGTGTATACATGCTTGAATTATCAGAGGTAGCTCTGTGATAGCTTAGCTAAGGTTTACATCAGAAGCAACAGAAGGAAGCAACAGTAATGGAGAGAGAGAGAAAGAAGGAACTAGTGAAAGACATATAGGGGAGAGAGAGAGAGAGAGAAGGAACTAGTGAAAGACATATAGGGTAGAGACGATATAAAATAATTGATTAGCACTGACTGGTAAACTCTGTCCAAAAATTGTGTTCTTTAAATGAGCACTGACCTACATTGCAAGCTGTGTTGTATTAACAGTTTTCATGGATTTAGTATGGCTGTGTATGCGTTTTAATAGCTATCTAGACTGTGTATACATAGATGGATGCAGTGGCATAGCTAGGAATTTGCCATCATTTGTGGGTCCCAGGGGCTTGACCTCTTTAGGGGCCCCTGCATTTTGTCATTCGACGTCATGACATGAGATAATGGCGTAATGTTTAATATTTAGTGTAAACAAAAAAAATTCGAACACTCATTTGAGAGCCCCCTTCAAGTGGGAGCCTTGGGGGATTTTCAAAATCTCCCCGCGCCCATCCTCCACCATAGCTACGCCACTGGATTGTTGATTAATTGATTGGATATATTTGATATTATATATAGATACACACATATATAGATGCACTAACATATAGATAGATCCAGAGATACATAGAGAGATCCAGAGGTGCACAAACATACAGAAGTATAGTTGGATAGATAAATTGATTGATTGTAATTCCCAGGGAGTTTTTTTGGTTTTAATTGATGAAGTGTTGTTTTGTACTTTACTTTGTGTATGTATTGAAAACAAAAATATATTATTTCAAAGATATATTCAAGTGAGAGAGATTTATAACATTCACTCTATGAAAAACAAAGCTCAATCGCTTTGGATGAATATTATCATAATGTTTTGTGTGTGTGTGTGTGTATGCGTTTGTCCTGATTTATAGTGAAATTACAGGATGTATGATTAAGGATTTGTATTATAGGTACTACGTAGTGTTGATATAGAGATTACATTTAGATTAGACAATTATCATTTTACCACTTGAAATTAATCTTAAAATCATTTGATTTGTAGATTAATTTAGTTGTAAAACTTATAACTATTTTATTATCATTAATTATTGTGTGTGTGTGTGTGTATAAGGCTGCCATAAATTTGGAGACCAGAATCTGTTGTGCTTGTGGGCTGTCTATGGTTAAACTTTCGATACTTTCAAAAACCTTAGCATTAACTCTAATTGTGTCATTGAGGAATACACTATAGATGCGATGCAGGGACAGTGCGTGGTGGATGAGTGTTAAGACGCTTGGCTTTCGAACCGGAAGGCGGAGTATTGGGTTCAAATCCCGATAAAGACGGATTTTGAATTTCGGAACTAATGGGTCTGCCTCAGCTGACATGAGTTGGGGAAACGTAAAGGCCACATGATACCCTCGTTAACCGTGGGCACAAAAACAGATGACCTTTACATCCTCTGCCCTATAGATCGCTAGGTTTGAAAAGGGTACTTGACTTTTTTTTTTTCAAAGAGACAGTATAGATGCAGTCTAGATCTCAATCAAGAAAGTAAAGATGCAGTCTAATCGCAATCAAGATCTATAACTCCTACAGTTTATTGGCTCCAAGTTGTGTTATTCATTCTTGTATGTGCATTAAACAACAAAGCGTTGTAACACATGAGGTTTATGTAAGCATTTTGAGAAACTGTCTTCTTTGAAGTGGACTTCTTGTTACAATGTTGGAATATTTGACACTGACATTTATCGATTTCTCAAATGGTCCCAAATATTTGATGTATGGTATTTGTTCTTACAAAAAAAGTAAAGAAACATTCAGTCAAGATGTGCATCCATTGTTTTCATCTCTTCTCTGTTGTGGGAATGTCATTTAAGCTTAATACAAAATAAATGTCTAAAAAGGGAAAACAAAATCTTTGAATAAGTAGTAGTGTTAAGCTTTGTGAAAATATCAGCTCAAGATATTGTTTAACCTCCTACCGCTAATACTTTCTGATTTTGTGCTATAGTATCCCCATGTAGAGACTGCTTATGTGTATAATTAGTTGCTTGATTATTTGATTTATATCAGGTTTTTGAGCACTTGGTAAAATTAATAACACTCATTACTCTCTTCATTGTGTCATCAACAGATAACGTTTTGGGTTCGAGACCAGCCCAAACCATGGAAACATACCAGACTGCTGCCAAAGTCCATGACCCCATGTACAATTTCGATACCCACTTCCCAGAGCGGCTGTCCAGGCTTCACCTTCACGGAGACTTTAACGCCTCAGGATCGTTTCGTAAGAAAAAGAGCAGGGCCCAGCGGAGTGGCGCGCGCTATAAAACTCAGCCGGTCACTTTCGATGAGATCAAAGAGGTCGACGAGGAGCCCATGACTCCGGTCTCTCCCGAGCAAACTGGTTCCACACCAGAGCAACTTAAGGGTCAGCTTCAGGCATTTTCACGCTCCATGGATGGTCTCCTTCCGAAAGGTGTTTCAGCCGACCAGAGCCCTCCTCAATATCACTTTTCTAGGTCAGGTTCTAGAAAGTTCCAACGTCATCCGGACTGCATACCAGAAAAAGCTGAAATAGAGCCTGTTACACCACAGCCTGTGGCCGAGTCACAACCACTCAGACTTTCTGACACTTCTTCCCCTTTTGCTACCACTTTCGCAACCACAGCCAACACAGCAGCCAACACAGCAGCCAACACAGAGACTACTGCAGCGCCCAAGTCACCGTCCACGCCTTCTCCACTCACACCGACGACTCCAACATCGCCTGCATCCTTAACACCAGGGGGTGTTGAGCCAGGGGGAGAAATATCTCCCATACCATCGCCCAACATGGCTTCCAGGAGGTTGAAAGTCACGGCAAAGGCCAAGAAAAGGCAAAAAGCGTTGGAAGACAGTGACATATGAACTGGTTTCATTTCTTCGGATGTCACTATATCAACCTTCAACCCCACTTCATCTGCAATAGGATTTTTAAAAATATAAAACATCCTCCAGAGCACAATATATTTTTGTATGCAACTTTTGATTCAATGCTACTTTTTGTGCAATGTTTGAATGCGGTTTATTCTAACTAGATCTAGATATTTAACTTCGAGATGTAGGTACTGTGAACAGTTACACTTTATTGTTTGCCCTGTATTAAATTTAGAACTCATGGGTGTAGCATCCTTTGTTGAGTGAATCATCTGTAATGAGAATCGTTTTGAACACAAGATTGTAGTTGGCAGGCTTATAGTATCTCACTAGTGTTGAAACATTCTTCTTTTTCTAGTGAGGAATTGGAAATACCTTTGAATGTTAACATGAAGATAAACTCTTCTGGTTAGTATATTGTCAGTGTGTGGCTTCTTTCAGACTTCAGTTTAGCATTTCAACAGTACTTGTTGTTTTTTTATCATATGTCTTCGAGCAGTAGGCCTTCAGAATTGTGCGTCTCAATGTTCAAGATTCTTTGTAATGTTTGTATATATAACAGTGTTCATAATAACAAAATGGCATACTGAGTGGCCTAACATAAACAGATTGCATGGCAAAGATGGCCAACTTTTGCCTTTTGCAATTATTGAAATCACTCAAAATGTGGGGTTAGTGCCTTTTTTTTTAAAGCATTAAGGGTGACCTTATGAATAGTCCCCAGCACAACACCACTATATTTAAAGAGGCGTCACTCAAATTATACAGTAAAATAGACAAATAACTGGCAAAACGGGCGCTAGTCTGAGAAGACAATGTTAATTGACGGGTGTTTTGTTTTGTTTATTGTTTTTTTTTGTGTGTCTATGTTTGAATTTGAGGACAACAAAGATACTGTGTAGGTATATGCACCACAAAGCCAACAGTTGACCATGTAATGGCTGTAGTTGAATAACTTAACAAACATATGAGCAGAGGTGAACAGAGACCACGACAAGAGTGACAGTACTGGGAAACCTTCTATCATGGGTACCCCCCAAGATTAGTAGATGCCATATCATCACTGCATAATGTTTGTCTCCCCATACAAAACAAAATAAATTTAATTCTCTATTGTTTACTTGTGACTTGGAATTTCTCTGCGAAGCCCCTGCATATGTTGCAGTGATGACATTTTCATCAAAGTTAACAATCTATGTTGGCAAATAAATAATGCTAAAACCTTGTATATGTATCAGAATTTGTATAATGTGATAGACAAATTGCCGCAATATCTCTCCGCGAAACCTCGTATGTATATGTGGAAGGATAAAACATTTGTATGTGATACAAGAGACATTTCATTTTAGTGATAGTTTGTGTACTGATGTGATAATTCTTTTCATTGCCCCCCCCTCCCCCATACGACAAATTCGCTCTTGTATATTAGTCACCCCTATAGCTTCAGTGACCTTATCATGTGATAATCAAAGACAATGTCAACCGTTTATTTTATATAGATGTATTTGTATATATTTCACATGTACTTTTATATAAATATATGTTGTGTGTATTTGTATTGCGTTCTATGTGTATGTCAAATCAACTCATATAATAGTTGAAAAAAAGTTCTTACCCCGTTTGTATGTGAGCTCTTTTTCTGAGTTATTATTTGGTCCTAGTCGAAGTAAATCTTTGTAGCAGTCAACATTTGTTTGCGTTAATTGTTGCTTTTACTTCAGGGCCGAATTTATATTGAAGCTTGAAGAAGGTAGGCCCTCCACATCTCTTCCTAATATGTTTAAACTGAAAAGTATAAGGCAACTATTGTATGTTTTGATCTGGTTATACTTTCTAAATCTGTAGAGAATCGTTAATTTAACATGCATTAATTGATCTATGTCTCTGGAGGGTAGAGATACGATGTTAATACTTGTCTCCCGGAATGATAAAAACAACTATTTATGGCATTCCTGTTGGTAATTATAATATATTCTTATCTAGATCATGTTGTAAGATACTGCGGTTAGAGGGGTGTGTAAGTGCTACAGGAAAGATCGTGTGACTCCAATCAGGGGATGACACCAATTTTTCCTGTTATGTGATTCACGTAACCGATCAACTATCCATGTCGATGTGTATGAGTTTCAATATCAACTTTCTACATTATTGTATGTAATTTAACTGAAGCTTATTACTAGATTATTATTGTTGTATTATTAATGGTTTTGAAAGTGTCATTAGAAACGTAATTTCTTAGAAAGATTGGAGAGTACGGGGCCATTTCTTAGAAATTCAAGTCTCTACTTGGTGAAGGGGAGATTACTGTTGCCTCACAATCAACTACTTATGGATCTTGTCAAACTTCAATGTGATAGAAAAACATTTTTTTTTTGTTGGATCTACAGGAGTTTTTAAGTCGTGTGATATGTGCTCTAGACGTTCAAACCCTGCTCGTCGCCATCCCCCGCCGTCTTGCGGGAGGTTTGGGCTAGGTTGGAGGTTTGGGCTAGGAGATAATAATCTTACATTTTAAAGAAAAAGCAGAAACATGTCAAATAATCAGTTTCAACTCTATATTTGTAATCTACTAAGTTTATGATTAAAGAATCTTAATGAAGAAAACAAACTTAGAGAATGATGCATGATGAATAAATCAATGCATTTACTTAAAAAGCAATGATATTCCCAATAGTCATGATAGAATACATCTTCTGTATGATACAATGCATCCTCTTTATGCTATAATACATCTTTTGTATGCTACGTACATAAATGTTTTATCAAGTCCTATTTAGCTAGCCATCTGTATCCAACATGGCCGCCTTCAATTTTGTCTTCCGTGTAACGTGTTGTTGTTGTTGTCAGTTGAAACAAATAAACTTTACGCTCAGAATCAAGTGTTGTTTCATTTCTTTGACAATCAACTAGTTTGTCTAGATAGAAATGATTGTCACCTAATGCAACATATGGCTGTCTTGACAGATTCAATAACAAACAGAGGTGGTTACCATAGCCATTGCAGTCCTAAAGAGCAAAAAAGCGCCAGGGCTAGACATGGTGTCAGCAGAAATGCTAAAACAGGGGGGGAGTGCATTGTTATCAGAATGACTGATCTCTTAAATCTTTGTTGGCAAACTTCTACAGTTCCTGAGGACTGACAAAAAAGGAGTTGATTGTAAAGTGGCCTACAAAGAGCAACTAGGGGCTGATTGCAACTAACTAGAGGGGGGCATTACCCTCCTCTCTGTCCCAGGCAAAGTTTTCAGCACTGTTTTGTTGAGACGGCTTCAACAGTCTGTAGATGAGAGGCTCAGAGAAGAGCAAGCAGGCTTCCAAAGAGGCAGATCTTCGTTGTACGAAAAATCATGAGCAAAGTCTCGAGTACCAACAACGGCTAACGATCAGCTTCGTAGACTTTAAGAAAGCGTTTGATAGTGTACACCGAGAATCACTTTAGAAAATAGTTAGAGAATATTATGGCATCCCGGAAAAAATGTGTCCAGATTCAATGACTCCTTTACAGTCAATCTAGTTGCTTCATTAAAACAGAAGGAACAACAGAGTTCTTTATCATCGAGACAGGGGTGAGACAGGTGTGAGACAGGGGTGAGACAGGTGTGAGACAGGGGTGAGACAGGGATGAGACAGGTGTGAAACAGGGGTGAGACAGGTGGGAGACAGGTGTGAGACAGGGGTGCTCCCTTCCTCTTCCTCCTAGCCCTCGACTACAAAATGAGGAGAGCAATGAATCAGGCTGCCTTTGGTATTTCATGGCGTGAACCAAACCGAATAACGGACTTGGACTTCGCCGACGACGTTGCACTTCTCGGGACTCAAAATAAATGCAGACAAGAAATGACGGAGAGCCTAAATAGAGAGGCACCCAAAATTTGCTACCTCATAAACATAAGACTAAAATTGTGCGAGTGGGATATAAAGCAAAGATCAGACTTGGTGAGTCAGAGCTTGAAGAGTTGGACAAGTTCACATACCTTGGCAGCATTATAACAAACGATGGGGATGCCTACCATGACGTAGTGTGCCGAAAGGCAGGGAGCATTTTCCAAACGCTGCAGCCTATTTGGACAAGCCAAGCTATTCTGCTTGAGACAAAAATACACCTTCCAAACACAATCGTCATCCCAACACCAACATATGCATGTGAGACATGGAAGTCATCTGCCAAAATTGTGAAAAGATTAAATGTGGCTCAACAAAATGGCTAAGACTGATTTTAGGATTCAGTTATAGAGATCGGGTCTCTTACAAGAAAATCCAATGCCGAAATGGGACTCGACCACTTAGTGATGTTGTGACAGAGCGTCGTAAGAGTTTTGCGGGACATGTTCTCTGACAAAATGAACTACGCATACCGAGTTAGGTTGACATGTAGGCCAATAAAAGGAAAGCGCAAACGTGACGTCCTCGTATAACTTGGCGCCACACTTTCATGGAGGACCTCAGAGCTGTGAACACCAGGTGGGAAGAGGCTCCATATATTGCCTGAGACCGAGCTTTGTGAGAAAGCTTGCCGACCAATGCGCTGAACGGCGTGGGGGAGGATCTATGGCACCTAATTAGTCCGTTAAATATAGACTATCAGAGACCTGGGATTGCAATATTCAGAGAGTTAAAGAAATCCAATAAAAATCTGTTGTGTGTGCGTGTGTGTACACATTAACCGTGAAAGCTATATTTAAATTGCGGAACGTGCGACTTTCATTTATTGTTGGATTAAACTCAGAGATTCTCACCTCAACAAGAAAGAGGCCTCCACAAAAGAGATTGTAAAAATATACATATAATCCAAATTTCGACGGGTCGGAAACTTTGTTTTTTTCCTAACATTTTTTTCGCAAAAAAAAAAGTTACTTTTATTAATGAAAAGAGTTAAAGAACGTAAATATGAAGTAATCTACATAATATATTTATCTTCGCATAGATGCTAGTCTGTAATTAAAGGTGTTATGACATGATTAGGAATTAGTTATTTGTTTCGGGAATAAGGGTAAAGTTTTACTTAGCGACAAATGACGTGACAGATCTTTAAAAAACAAGAACGCTCTTAGTGACGCTAGAAAGAGGATGCTTTGTGTAGAGCAGTAGAATTTAGATACGGATTTACGGACATAGCTGACATAGGACGATTCCCTTCTTAATTATTAAATGGATTTGTAAACAGCATCAGCGTCGACTACATATTTTGTTTGTTTCGGTTTTTTCGCCGGTGTTACTGAATTAGTTTTGAGTTCGGTAGTACCTCCAGTCAAACGTAGATCTACACTAGATCTATCTACAAGCATCAACACCGCGCGGAAGCCTGAACAACGTGGCGACCCCCGACTCGGAGCTTACTGGCAGCAACATCAAGAAGAATAGAAGCCCTCTGTTAGGAGGAGGCAGAAGTTAACGTCATCGGCCTAGTCTGCAGCTAGACCCTGATTATACAGCCACGTCGGCGAAGGAAAGCCAGTAAGATCCTGGACTCGTAGAACTAGGAGGTAACGAAATATAGATCTAGATCTACAGTTGTGATTTGTAAGTGCCCATACTTGTGGCATCGTATTGAAGCTTGTATCGAGAAGGCTACAGTGTTGTGGAGGGAAGAAAACCGTCCTGTCGATTCCGTACTGAAGAGATATCGCCTGCCCGGCATAGTGAGAACGAACGTGAAGGTCACCGTCTGCAAGGCCAAGATCGACCGTTGGGGTCACGCCAAAGAACTTTTGACGTAGGAGACATCGTACTGCCTACGGCACTTAAGTACAGTAGTGCTAATTTGATCTACAGCTCGGCTGAATTCTGTGCTACACGTTAGATAGCCAGATAGCCGGTGGTTTAACACTGGACTTTGACTTTGTCGCTGTGCCAATAGTTGGACCGTTACAGGTTCACGTTGGACAGACGACCACCTGGAACCACCGTACCTGCGTCGGAACCAGCAGCCGGAACCAGACTCTACGCCACCGACGAACCGGAGCCAGACGACAGATCACCGTGAACACCAGAACCAGACGCCGTACCACCGAAGAACCGGAGCCATTGCAGACCAGTACTGAAGGACCTTGGAGAGCCGAAACGTTCGTTGTTTTTGTCTCACCGTTAGGGAAGACATCGCCGTGAGCCTTGCCGCCGGGACAGACATTAGCGTAGGAAGAGTGGACCCGAGACTGACTGTGGAGTTATCACCGCTTCTTAGACAGATAAGTCAAGTGTTATTTAACTACTTTCTCCTTAGAATAATTAGAGTCTGTAGGGAAGTGACCACTCGCTAGATTATCACTACCAGGTTAAATCGTGGTGGATTGGGGATATCCTTAAAATTAGGTGTAATATAGCAAGAGGTACATATATATGTTTAGCTGTTAATGCGTCCTGTATGTGAGTGTGAATCATTTAGTTAAGCATTTTTTTTAGTAACGTCATGTATTAATTGTTTGCAATACTCCCGTCTTAAGTCTTACTGTCAGACGAAAGTCTCATTCATTAGAACTAGATCTATAGTTTGGTGTTTATCGTATTTAAGTTTATTTTCATAGTTTATTTGTATGAGTTGTAAGTTATATACACTCCTGGCTGTGAAAGCAGGTAAGAAGTAACTAAGATCTAGCGTAATCTAGACTAGATCTGGGGAACAATCGAGGTGAAGCCTGATTGCCCAGTTGTAATTTTGGTATTTGTAAATAGACAGGTTGGTCTATTTACCGGCCACTAGTGTTGAGTAACACGTTGTCGGTTGAGGGTGCGTGTGTCGCACATCGTATTCAGTTGGGTCAGAGTGTAGCCTACACACTTGTACCAAGGATACTAAGTGTATCTTGGGAAAGGGTAGAAGTGGTTATTAGTCTACGTTGGTAGTTAGACGCCAAGGGTTTTGTTTGTTGGTATAAGAGGTACCATAACGTATAATAAAGTAACAAATAAGGAATATGGCAACTACTTCAGGTTACGACCTAGAAGAATTTAGAAAAAAGCTAATCCATGAAGCCAAGACAGAATTAGAACTGCGAGGCAAAGAACTAACTGCCTATGTGCAGCAGATGGTGGCGGCGGAAGCAGAGCGCTTGGAGAAGGAGAGAATTAGAGAAGCAGAACGCCTAGAGAGAGAGAAGGTTAGAGAAGCGGAAAAGGCCAGAAAAAAGGAAAAAGAAGAAGCAGATCGCAGAGAGCGGGAAAAGGTTAGAGAGGCAGAAATGGTGGAAAGAGAGAAAGCTAGAGGCAGAGAAAAGGAAAAAGAAGAAGCAGATCGCATAGAGCGGGAAAAGGTTAGAGAGGCGGAACGTGTAGAGAGGGAGAAGAAAGAAGAGGCGGACAGAAAAGTGAGAATTCAAGTTGAGCAGATGAGGATAGAGGCTGGTGTAAGTGTGCCCATCGAAGGGAACAGCAACAATAGTGCCAACATAGAAAGCCATAGTAGCGCCGCATGGATGAAAAAAAAAATACAACCTTTTGCGGAAGACAAGGACGACATCGGCGACTATCTTAAACGCTTTGAGATTAAACTAGCAAAGTTTAATGTCCAAGAGAGGGAGTGGTCCGAAATCTTGTTGGACTTCGTGCATGGGAAAGCCCTCACGATTTGCCAGAACCACGATCACTCGATGCAAAATAGCTATCAGGTGCTAAAGAAGGAACTGCTAAACGCATACGGGCACAACGCGGCAACATTCCGAAAGAAGTATTACGAAAACACTCCATCCAGCCAAGTTGATCCACAAACAACTATCAACTCAGAGAAGGACTTCTTCACTAAATGGCTCGGATTCGAAAATGTGGAGAACACTTACGAGGGGTTGAAGAACTTTATTCTAATTGACAATTTTATCAATAAATGCGACCCTCAGCTACAGTCCTTTATAAAAGAGAGAAACCCTAAGGTAATTGAAGACTTGGTAGAAATTATTAGGATCTTTAAGAATGCTTATCCAAACAACCCACTTTCAGTTAGAGACCACAAAAAGGTTATTGACCTGGTAAATTATGTAAAGGGAAATGATAGCAATGATAGGGAGTATTGTAGAAGGAATGATGTTAGTGATAGGGACACCTATGGTAGGAGAAATGGTAGGTTTAGGGAACGTGGGAACAATAGTCGGGATAGTTATGATGGCATAAAGGATAGATCCTGGGAAAATGATAACAATGGCAGGGAAAGTTATGATAGGAGAATAGATAGACCTAAAGCAAGTGATAGAAACCTTAGGGAGATTACATGTTTTAACTGTCAGGAAAAGGGACACATGGCATACCAGTGTAGGAAACATAGAGGGAATGGAGCTGGCAATGGGAATACACAGGATAATAGTGGCACTAGTGATAGGAGAGGTAATCAAGGAAACCGTAGACAAGAGAGGGATAATCGGCCACCAGATAGGGTTAATTTTGTGAGGAACATTCAAGGTAGGGAACAGGATAATGGAGATAGTGAACCAGATGAAGAAATTAACTACGTTGATTGTGGGGAAGATAGATTTAAATTATATCCGGGCACGATAAATAATAAACAGATAAATGTGATCCGGGACACAGCTAGCAGTACACTCGCGATCAGAGGGGGATTAGTTAAGTCCAATGATTATTTAGGCTATACCAAATCAGTCAGATTGGCAGACGGCGCAGTTAAGAGGTTCGAAGCGTGCAAAGTGTTCCTTCGATCTCCATTGTACACAGGGTATTGTGAAGGGGTAGCCATGCCGAGGTTATCTAGAGATGTTTTACTTGGAAATGTAGCAGGTGTCAGAGACGCTTCTGACAAACAGGTTAGAAGTTGGACAAACAGGTATGGCAACATGAGGCGAAACAAACTTAGAAAGGACAGAATTTGTTTTAACTGCCATAAACATGGGCACATCGCTAAAGACTGTTGGAGTAGGGCAGAACAGTCTGAACAGAAGATTGCGAGTTCGGATAGGAGGCACAGGTCTGTATCCGACATTGATGATAGAAGCGATGACGGTGGTAGCGGTAAGCGCACGTCATACAGAGGAAGAAGGACACACGCGGGCTATAGTGGTGTAAGAAGAGATGTTAACTCCAGTTGGAGAGAACAAATGTATGGGTCGTGTAGATAGCCTGTGAAACATAACACTATACAACCGTAGTGTAAATAAGTTGGATTTTATTTAAATTGTTTATTCTTAATTAATTGATTTGGCTAGTAGTCATAATCAGATGGGTATTATGTTGTTGTAGTATTAGTTAGTATTAGATTGACTCATGTTAGTTATTTATTATGTATGAATATTAATATGTATGAATTGTATGTATGGAAGTATGAATAGATAGGGCATTTATAAGGCGACGAGGTATTGATATCAAGGGAAAGTAAGTTTTATAAGTTATTCCTTGTTGTTGATCATGCTCATACATCAGTAAAGAGTTAGGTCGCGCTGGGACAAGTAAGTGGAGAGAGGAAATAAAATACACTTGTAAATGCCCGAACGAACGTTAGGTGTATAGTGGGAGAATGATTATTGATAAATGTCAATTTGTCATATTAGGTAAAATGTCTGTCCTGACGTGTGAGGGAAAGTGGTGGAACCTCTGGAACGTGATGTGATAAAGTATAGCTGGACACCTATGTCTGCGGTCACCTATGGCACATCACATTGGACAGTATTACGTTGTGACATTTGAGGGAAATAGGTGTTCAGATCAACTTGAGTTTGGGACAATGATGAAGAAGTTGAAACCGAAATCAAGACTCAAGTTGTGTTGTCTTTTATGTTTCCCTACATTTTGGCCCTTGCACAATGTAAGACTAAGACAGTAGATAAAAAATTGACTGGCAATTTTTTTTAGCGGGAGGGGGAGGAGTTGTTATGACATGATTAGGAATTAGTTATTTGTTTCGGGAATAAGGGTAAAGTTTTACTTAGCGACAAATGACGTGACAGATCTTTAAAAAACAAGAACGCTCTTAGTGACGCTAGAAAGAGGATGCTTTGTGTAGAGCAGTAGAATTTAGATACGGATTTACGGACATAGCTGACATAGGACGATTCCCTTCTTAATTATTAAATGGATTTGTAAACAGCATCAGCGTCGACTACATATTTTGTTTGTTTCGGTTTTTTCGCCGGTGTTACTGAATTAGTTTTGAGTTCGGTAGTACCTCCAGTCAAACGTAGATCTACACTAGATCTATCTACAAGCATCAACACCGCGCGGAAGCCTGAACAAAGGGTAGAAATATCATTTAATCTTTATAGTTCATGAATGCGAATCTTTGATTAGAGCTTGTATAACGAGAAGGCTACTGAACTTTTTTTTAAAGGGAAGGGGAGTCTAACTGCGTTTTGTTTTAAACGTCCTTTCTCTTATCTTATCTTATATGATACAGACGTTACTTCAAAAAAGAAGATGATTACGTCCTACGCGTCATGCATTTAGTCATACATATTAACCAATGACCTAAACTCCGCCAAGACACTGGTTTTCCTGGCTAGTTCAGGCAACCCATTCAATGTTCTAATAGCGCTAGGGAAGAAGGAGCTTTTGTACAAATTTGTCCTAGCATATGGGACGAGGAATGTGTCTTTCTGAGTAATTTAATAAATTTTGTTTTTGTATTTGAAGATTATGGTTCAGTGTTTATGTATAACTATAATTGCTACTTTATATCTTCTTATATCATGAAGGCTGTTACTCTAGGTGTTACTCTAGTCAAATGTGAAAAAAAAAAACGTAAATAAAAACACAATAAAAACCGTGATAAGAGACAATATTTAGAATATACATTGATGAGGACAAGATTTAAAAAAAACTGGATTAAAAAAAAAAACAGAGTAGATAATCTCACAAAAACCAGAAGTTTTAATTTGCACCTTCAATAAAAGATGGAGTTGGCAGGAGGACAAGAAGTGTTGCTGCCAACTTGTATATATCAAAGTCCAATGCAGAAAATGAAAGTGAGACTGAATTTGTCCACAGCTGTTCTTGTGTATAAGGGGAAGGGCTCCACCGAAATGTAAATCCATTAGCCTCTAAAAGTAATACGGACGCGAGCTGATATATATATATATAGATAAGAAAAAACACAGCTTCATATAAAGAGATTGTTATAAACCTGGTGGTGACACAGATGGGGGTAGTGCTGTGTGTGTTTATAGACTACGTAAATCGCCCCAGGCCAGCGCTAGACGAGCGGTCAACCGTGACGAGTGACAGTACACGCCAGTTTGGCAAGGACTGTACATGTGTTGTAAATATTACGCACGCAAGTCACGGCGAATGTGATGAGCCAGTGTGGTCAAGCGACGTTCCATCCGGTTCTAGAAGGCCAGTGTGGACCCTATATTAGAGCGAATGTGTTTAATGTTAACTGAGATCGTTTTTGGCGGCCATTTTTTTCAACATTGTCTAATGTCTATTCTAACCCAGCTGGCAATAGACAAAAAAAAAAAAAAGAGCTTTAAAAAAAAAAAAGATTTTCAAGCCCAATATAATTAAATAACAATATATAGGCTACTTAATATTGATAGCAATAGTAACAATAGTTCTTATATTTATTATTAAAAAAACATTTTTTAAAATAGTCCTAATGTGATTTCTGTAGAATCATAGAATGGCATAATTTTGTGTATTTTATCTTAAGTTAGATTAAATTCCAGTAGAAATGATAACTCTAAATATAATTATTTTTAACATTCCAATAATTCATATCATGTAATAATAGCTATGCCAGTCTGTGCATTTAGCATCAATTTTCTGTTTTAATCAGGATTTCATAAATTTGTTCCTAACCCTAACATCTCTTATAACACAATAGATAATGAAAAAAAAAACCCAGTAATTTTATAAAAAATAAAATAAACATAATTGTTTAATATTCACCCTATTTGATATATGTGTTTTGCTAAATACCATGAAGCCAATAAATATTTTATTAATTTGTGTCAATATGTTTGAATATTATATAATTGTTAAGGCTTTTTTTTTTGAAAACATATTTTAAAACAAAAAAACCTCCAGTTGATAATGCATTATTTACATTTACAATTAAGCATTAATATTACATTTAAAAAATCAATAGGCATATCAATAATATTCAATTTTAACAAACTGCTTCAATAATGGTAAGTTATAATAGAAACAATCTCAGACATGTAAAAAGTGCATACCTTTAAATCACTTTCACCTACAGTAAACACAATAAATATATTTGTTTTTTTTTGTTACAAGGACATAGATTTATTAAAGCCTATTTATAACAGATAATATAAAGCTAGTAAAAAATATTTAACTAGACTTATAATTTTCTGTTAAAGCTAGAAATACATCTATAATAATATAATATATATATGTAAAACATATAATTCTCCGCACAAACAATGCATTGTAATATTATTAAAAGAGCTTGAAAACTTTAAAAAAAAAACACTTTTTAAGTGCACAATAAATACACAAAAGAATGTATGAAATGTCATATAATAAATAGAAATCATTTTCTCATTTTTCACATAATTTAAAGACAATCCAGTTAATAAAATTTCCTTTTGTACAATTCTTTTTTTAAAACCTATACCATGCCACATTCAACACATCAATAACTATTTGTTGTGTTTCTAAATAAAATCATGCTCAAAAACCAACAACAGTGTTTTATTACCATGTTCAAATATTTTCATCATTTACCACAAAGAATGACATCTGAATAACTAAAGTTCATTCAGAATAAAACAAACATCATCAGCTACCACTTTCTTAATGACCAGACCAAAAAATGTAATAAAACTTAATATTTTTCTTTCTCAAAATTGTGTTTACTATTTTGTCTTCCATTATTTTTAACTATGTATTATTAAACACTGTTTAAAATTTATTTAAACATAAGACATCCTAGGAAATGATGACAGGGTGGATAAAACCTCACCAACATACTTAACATTCTTTGTTTCTGCCAAGGCCAAGACCTTGGGCTTATTAATTATAACCTTTTTTTTCCATAATATTTTAAATTATTTAAATAGTTTAAATGATAAAGATTTATATTATATTTGGAGTCAGGAAATCGTTTGATAATTTAATGTCCTTTGCAAGAACTCACTTGTTTTGGTTAGAGAATTAATGTCTCAGTTCTAAATCACAATTTCAGTAGCAGTGTTAAATTATTTTCCTTCTTTTTTTTTTTTAAATGTGACTATAAACTCAGTTTCTCCCCCTGAGGTGTAATAGATTAGAGATCTATACTACATATACATTCCACACATTGAAACTCAGTTTCTTCCCCTGAGGTGTAATAGATTAGAGATCTATACGACATATACATTCCACACATAGAAACTCAGTTTCTCCCCCTGAGGTGTAATAGATTAGAGATCTATACGACATATACATTCCACACATAGAAACTCAGTTTCTCCCCCTGAGGTGTAATAGATTAGAGATCTATACGACATATACATTCCACACATAGAAACTCCATTGTTGCATTAGTTCAGGAACAAAAGTCAGATTATTTGCAGACGATTGCATAATATATAGAACAATAAAAACAAAACAAGACACAGATATTTTACAAAGAGAATTAGATGAATTACAGAAATGGGAATCAAATTGGAGCATGTCTTTCCACCCAGAAAAATGTCAGTTGTTAAGAGTAACAAAAAAAACTAAAACAAATTAATTCCACTTATTTTATTCATGGCAAACCAGTAACACAGACTAAAAACTCAAAATACCTAGGTGTTATAATAAATGAAAAACTGTCATGGAATCCACATATTGATGAAACTAGAAAAAAATCAAACAAAGCATTAGGGTTTATTAAAAGAAATTTCTATAAATCAAATAAGAACATAAAACTAAAATGTTATTTAACCTTGGTTAGGCCAATAATAGAATATGCATCCACCGTGTGGGACCCCTCAACCCAAGAAAACATTAAGAAACTGGAACAAACACAAAATAGAGCAGTGAGATTCATAACAAACGAATATTCACATTTGACTAGGGTAACACCATTAGTAAAATCACTAAATTTAGAAAGCCTTCAGGACAGAAGACTCAAAAGTAAAGTAGCAATTATACATAAAACACTGAACCATAATCTTCAAATACAAAAACAAAATTTAATAAAATACTCTGAGAGACACAAAAATAAAGGCACATTCCTCGTCCCATATGCTAGGACAAATTTGTACAAATACTCCTTCTTCCCTAGTGCTATTAGAGCATAGAATGGGTTGCCTGAGCTAGCCAGAAAAACCAGTGACTTGGCAGAATTTAAGTCATTGGTTAATATGCATGACTAAATGCATGACGCGTAGGACGTAATCATCTTCTTTTTTGAAGTAACGTCTGTATTATATAAGATAAGATAAGAACTCTAAAACAATACATAAATGTAAGGGAGATAATGCTGCAATATGTTAATTAACAAAAAAACTTGATTGTTAGTATTACTAAGTCATATATATTTATACTATGTACAAGAAATGTTTTCAATTAATATAATTTATACTTTATTGTATTTTTTTTTCTGGTCAAATAATTTCTAAAATAAAAGAAAACATTTATGTTTGTTTATAATGGCTAAGAATTCACTCTGTTGCACCTTGATATAGTCGATCTGGTGGTGGTGTTCTCCTATTCAACATCAAAAGTGTATGCGGAGCTGACATTGGAAGCGACCATGACCTTGTTATGATGCCCCTTAAATTACACCTAAAAAGGTAACAAAACAAGGACATACCAGGATAAAATTTGACCTGGATAAGCTGAAAGACCTCCAAGTAGCTGCCATATTTGAGGCGCAAGTAGGAGGACGCTTTGCAGCCCTCAATATCTTGGACTCCAATGGTCAGGATATCGATACGCAAGTCAATATGCTAAACACAGCAGTCACAGACACAGCCCTGGAAATACTAGGGAAACTCCACCCGCTCTAAAAATCCTGGATAACAGAAGGTATATTCCAACTCTGTAACAAGCGATGAGAATTTAAATCAAAAAAGTTTTCCGACCCAAAATATGTCCACGAATGCAAAAGGGTCAACAAACGAATTAAAAAGGAAATGAAAGAAGCGAAGAAAAAGAGGATGAGAAAAAGTGCAGAGAAATTGAACGTGGACTTAACGTGAATGACAGTAAAAAAGCGTACCAACTAGTGAAGGACCTCACTACCTCAAAGCATGGAAGAACCAACACAATACAAGACAAAAGCAATAGATGCTTAACTGAGAAAAAAGATGTGTTGAAAAGGTGGACGGAATAATGTTCAGAGTTGTATAACTTTGAAATCTCAGAAGATACAGAGATACTAAATGTCCCGGCAGTATCCAACATTGACGACTATCCGATTCTTCACTCGGAAGTAGCAGCAGCAATAAAAGCCCTGAAGAAGGGAAAATCGGTTGGAGTTGACAACATTCCTGGTAAACTTCTTCAGGCGGGAGGAGAAACCATGATAAATGCATTCATAAGATTTGTAACAAGAAATGGCAATCAGGAAAATGGCTCAAACACTGGACCCAATCACTCATCGTAACGCTTCCAAAAAAAGGCACTTTGCAACTCTGTCAAAACTATCGCACCATCATCAGCCTCATAAGCCATCCAGCAAAGTATATTTAAACATTATATTAAATCGACTAAAACCGATAGCAGACAAAATCATATCAGAAAAACAAGCGGGTTTTAGACAAGGTCGCAGCACAACAGGACAAATCCTAAGCCTCAGAATACTCTATGAAAAATATCTCCAACACCAAGAAAATCTTTTCCATGTCCTTATTGATTTCAAGAAAGCCTTCGCTCGAGTATGGGCGACAATGGACAGGTACAAAATTAATAAAAACTTAATCAAAGTTATCCAGAATCTCCATAAAGATTCCACCAAAGCGGTGTACTTCAACAATAATATTGGGGACTGGTTTAAAACAACAGTTGGAGTAAGACAAGCCTGCCTACTTTCACCAACACTCTTCAATATCTTCCTTGAAAGGATAATTGAAGATGCTCTTGAGGGCTACTAAGATAATGTTAGCATTGGAAGAAGAAGAATCACTAACTTGCGCTTCGCAGATGACATTGATGGCCTAGCAGGGACAGAAGAAGAACTAGCTGACCTGTTGATGCGCATTGACAAGACTTCCGCAGCATATGGCATGCAAATAAATGCCGAAAAAACAACAACAAATTATGACCAATAGCCAACAGGGCTTTGAAAGGGGAATCAGTATTGGAGGTGAAAAGCTGACTAGTGTTAGCAGCTTCAAATACCTCGAAGCTATTGTCTCAGATGAGGGAACGAAATCCGAACTATTGGCCCCAAAAAGCACAGTCCGTCCACAGCAGTCCTTTGAAAACTTAAAATAATATGGAAAGACAAGAGCTTAGCCACCGGTACCAAAATAAGACTGATGCGCTCCCTGGTCATGGCCAAATTTTTATATGCTTTGAGTTTTGGACGCTGACTGTAGAGCTAGAGAGGAGGATTCTAGCAATGGATTTGAGATGCTACAGAAGGATCCTAGGCATCACATTCAAAGACTGCATCACAGAACAAGAGATCAGAGACAGGGTTAGTGCAGCGATCGGACCCCATGATGACCTTGTAACTATTGTAAAAAAAAACGCAAGCTTAAAATCTATGGCCATATCTGCGGGGCTCGCAAAGACCTTCCTTCAGGGAACAGTATCAGGAAAAAGAAGAAGAGGCAGACAGAGAAAGTGATGGGAGGACAGCATAAAAGAATGAACGGGCCTGCCATTGAAAGAGGTCCTAAACAAGGCAAAAGACAGCGAGAAATGGAGAAAGACGGTCAACATGTCCTTTCTTGGTGCCCCAACAGACTAAGGTATAGGATTTAGGGAAAGTTAAACGAATTCACTCATATTTTTAAAATCAACTTTTTATTCCGCGACTGTCGTGCAGAAACGTGACGGCATCATCAAAACATAGTACTAAACTAGTTCCCTCAAAAAGTTTTGAATAATCAGACTTTTTTTGTTTAATGCCCCATCAGCATAAAAGCCACTTATTTTTATGCCTTTTGTCTGTTGGTCGGTCTGTACTGCTCCTCTTCAATAAATATTACATTTAATTTCCGTGCTTAAACGTTGCAAAAACTCATGATCAATAATATTTGTTCCCGTTTCTTTAAATAAATAGCATATAAATGTTAAATGAAAATCTCTATACTGACTTATGTTTCATTAAATATAAAATTGTTCCTGAAATATCCGGAAATTTTTTTTTTTTTTAAATTATATCAAATGATTATTTGAAATCGCATAAATGTTTTATATTACACTTATATTCTTGGACAATACATCACTATAGTTTAATTATCGATATCAAATCAATCCTTATTTTCAATTTAAAACAATTTTATTTTGTGTCAACTGCCTTTTTCTTTGTCAAAAATATCGAAAATCGGTTTTTTCAGGATTTTAAAATAAGAAAGTTGTTTACAAGAAACGATTATTGAAAATCATTTTTAGACTTTTTTTACATTTAATTTTCTTGCTGAAACATCACAAAATACTTTTAATCGGTACGTTCCCCCAGACTTCCAATGGCGGTGTGTACTGTCATTCCTCTAACTAAAGGAAGAGCGTAGGGCACAAGAAAACGTCCGAAAGAATGAAAGGTCTGTATGTAATGAAGATTAAATACACACACACACACTCATATATATATATATGTTGCGGGGTTGGAGGGGAGGGAATCCACAACTCCCTGGCTACAACATATGACATGCTATTTGTGGGCCGGTTTATAGGGTAATGCCCGAACCGAGTGTGATACCTAGTCCGCCCTTGCCTACATACATAAATCTGTGCAATTAAAAATGTTTACCAATTGCTTAGCTCTTAGCTTTCTCCCTGCGCTATGTCAACTTGTCTAGAGCAGGAGATATCTTCTGAATGTTCAAATGATTGTTTTTATGTTTTTTTACATGCAAGTGGACTTTTACCACCACATCTGTAAAATACGATTTCTTTCTCTTGTTCAAGATATCAAACAAAATAATTAGTTACCAATAGTTAATAACCTAATTAACTAGTTAATTTTTTCAATTGATCTTGTGTTGTCAGGTAAAAGAAGTAGTTGTTCGAATTTTTTGCTTAATCCGAGATTGGGTTTGGGAGAAATAAGGTAAACAAACTTTTTATCTGATAGACAGAATGAGTTGATAGAAGCTTTGCAAAAAGTAAAGTAAGAATATGTGATGTACTTGTTCAGTCTGTCTTGAGGTCAACTCTAGATGACTTGAATTTCAATTAATTACTCTGCAAGCGTTTGAGTTTTATTGTTCGGGTGTATTCAGTGTAGTTGATCAACAAACAGAATAAACAAGACGATCGATTTAACGAGTAAAGAGATGTGGTCAACACTGATGAACAGTTCATACTATATTTATTCCAATAAAAGGCCACAGTAAAAGTCTCTGTCAACTAAACACGTCTTTACCCTAGAGGATTCTATCGCTAACTGATTTTCCGGTCTCTAACACAAAATATCCCAAACGTCACTAGTCCCGTTCAATATACGTCTTCTATGGTGCGTCGCTAAATAACTAATCTATAAACAAGGTGTCTAACAAATAATACATTTAATAAGAAGATAACTTTAAAATACAAAAACACAATGTAATAAAAAAAAGTCTCTCTTCTTATTTTTTGGGACCACTTCCTACTGCCATTAAAGCAATGTAAGGGTTGCATGAATCAGACAGAAAAAACTAATGGCTAAGCGATAGCCATAGAAAAATCTTATTTGTTATGACCATAAACTACCTTAGCTACTAGTCGACCGGCGGCGTAGCATACGCCGCTATTTTGCAGGACAGGCCTTAGGGCACTGCAACCTGCGCGACCGCAGTGGGCCCCGCATTTTTATAGGACCTGCACTTTCATAGGACCCGTGCTAATTCAAGGTGTATAAATTTCTAAATTAAACCATTTTATAACTTAAAACAGATTTCCTGAGCCCTCCTATCGATTTACTGAATGTAGTAAAGAATGAATAAATGCATAGACGATATTATTTTCTAATACAAACTCTTAAATTTCACTTATTATAGGCTACCCTACCCAAACTTGTCCCCGCGAAATCCGTTTCGCATTGGGCCCCACAATGGGAATATCCGGCCCTGCTATTTACATACACACACATATATATATATATATATATATATATATATATATATATATATATATATATATATATACTTAGTACATTTTTTAGATTAGCTCCTAGTCCAAACCTCCCGCTGGACAAACGGGTTGGGAGCGGGCAGAGTTTGATATACATTTAAACGACAGTCCATCGCGCAGCCAGTCATCCCTACTCTTGTTTTCTTGTGGACCATACGCAGAAATAAGAGTGATCTTTCCTTTCCTCTTTACTACTCGTTTAAACTGTTGAGGGAAGAAGAGAATTAGAGAGAGAGAGAGAGAGAGAGAGAGAGAGAGAGAGAGAGAGAGAGAGAGAGAGAGAGAGATTAGTTTTCATTAGGAGTTGACTTCACGAATTGTATATATATGTTGTCATTTTAATGTTGTGAATAAGTTAAGACACTGTAAAGTAATATTGGTTTAAAGTACTGAGTTATTATTCAAAGTAACACATTCAATATTGAAACAAAAGTAACTATTCGCTCCATACGTGAGAATCATTGCTAGATGAAAAGAGCCACGATAACAAAGTGAAGATGTTATTAGAGGGGATGGGATTCGTGACACGAGCATTTGGGAATGGATCAAGTCCAAATGGTACAAAAGGTGGGACCTTTGTAGCACGGGACGGGAAGTCTGGAAAGTTATCAAACGCCCAAACAGAAAAACCGAGTGGTGGCAGCTAGACAGAAAAGATCAAGCAATCTTGGCATGGTTCCGCACTGGGCACTGTCCTACTTCGATAGGATCCGAGAAAATCACGATCCCAGATGTCGACACTGTCGAGGAATACAAAACCGTAGAACAGATCCTCTACGAGTGCAGGGTGCTCAGAAACACTTTCGAAGATATGACTAGTTTTAAAACAGACAAAACTGGTACATCGCTCTGTACGAGGACAGACAGACCCTACAGAACACTGCCAGATATCTGGACCGTGCTGTGAGGGATTAATCCCAGTACGGAGCCTTAGTGCATGAAGGCTTACATATAGTATTCAGACCACATACATGTATATGTAAAATATATTACGTAATCATACGCAAGCAAACATCCAGTTTTCGATGCATTATCAAACTTCACATATAAATATATTAGACTTACACATTTGACACATGGGCGTAGCTCCTTCCTACGTCAGAACCCAACTCCCCATCAAGTCTTTTCTTTCTTCTGGTTGTTTTGATTACATGAACTCCATAGCATTCACTATCTTCTTTTGCTTGTTTCGATGGATTGGGTGATCAGTTTCGTCCGTTTCTCATCATTTTGCAGAAAGCTTAAAAAGGGTTTTAACTTCTTCAGCAGCTTCCCCTATGTGCAGTCCAAACGTTTGTAGTTTCTTCTGAACTATATTAATTGGGCGCAGGAGATTTGACCAGAATTCCAGATAAGCAAAAAATTCATAATTTTCCACTGCATGAAGATGATTCTGTGCACTGCTGCGAGTGTCCATTCTTTCAGTTGTTGATTCAGAAAGTTTCTCCAACATCTTGATGATTTTGTCGAGATGCAAGGAAACTGCGGACATAGCTACTTCTCTTGCAGACCAACTTGTATTACTCTCCTTTTTTAAACTCCAGGCTCCAGCTTCCTTCAGTTTGGCCCATCTCTAGGGTGAATTGGAAAATAAGTTGAACACTTCATCTACAGTTCCAAAACAAAAAGGTGACAATTTCTGGATCTTTCTCAGCAGAATGAAGAGTTGCCAGGTTCAGAGAGTGATTATCACAGTTCAGAAATGTTGCCTTTGGATTTATGTCTAAGAGACGTTTCTGCAGGCCAGACAGACGGCCGCTCAATGTGGCTGCGTTATCATTGGTTTGACCTCTGCACAAATCTAAGTCCAGTTGAATGTCTTGAAGAGTTTCCAGAACAAGTTTTTCATAATGTTATCCATCAGATTTCAAAATTTCAAAGTTACCAATGAATGACTTTTATTTCGCTTCAAAATATCTCTCCAATACTTCTGATTTTTTAACATCTGCGCATGAAACTTATGTGACAGATCATCTTGTTCTGTCTTAAGCTTTTCTTCTTCTAGCTTCCCCTTTAAAAGAGCTTGTCTGTGGTGGATTCCTCTTCTTATTCTTTCAGTTTCTCAGGTTTCTTCCATTTGGTGAAACCATAGATATATATAGATATATAGAAACCATATATACAGGACTGCCAACACTAAGGGTAACTAAGCATAAGTTTCGTTCAACTCCAAAATGTGAGACGAGGTACTTCCGACATTAACTTTTTTTACCTCATTCACGATGTTTGAATGATGATGCCAGCTTGGATAATATATTTCTTTTTAATTTGTATACAATTAATATGAGTTAAATAAGCGATTAATGAAAGAGTCAATACAGTTTTGAGAGTGTCATTTATTACCTAAGTAGCCTATAGGCCTATATTGGGTGATGGAAGTTAAGTCTGTGAGTCAGTCTAAAAAAATAACAATAGTGAGTACCTGAGCCTACACACTGGCATCTTTACCAACTTCTATTTACATCCAGATTCTATATCTATTTTTTTATATTTATTTGTAGTTTTTTTTAAAGATAGCATGCAGTATGCATTATATATACATATTAATGGAGAATGAAGCCATTAAAAATTAAAAGCAATCATGTATTTATGACTAATTGAAAAATATGCATAAAACTTTCAGCTCTGCAAGTTATTAATTTTTTTAACTAATTAAATCCTAAATAACATCCAATTATTCTAAAAGCCATAAAAAAATAATTGTTCCAATTTTTTTTCACCTAATAGAATTCTAGAATCATTGTTTCTACTTCAATAAAAAGTAATTGTCCACGTTGTAAACATGTAAACTTTGACCCAGACTTAGTGACTTAATGGGTTTTTAATTATATATATATAAACTAGTTAGAACATTATCTATGTAAATGCTCTTTTTTTTAAGTTGGTAAACAGATTTTATTGTTATAAAAATCTGGTTATGTCTATAGCACTTTTACCAAAATTATGACTAAGAAATATTTTGAACGTAGTGTTTATCTTTACTGATGGTTTCTTTATATAGTAAACTAATTCACCGGAAGTCATTCTACTAACACTACCCTGCAACCAAGGACGCCTCGGTGTACGGGACTTATTTAATTGTATAATATAGGCGTGGTGCGCACAGTTGGCAGTCCTGTATATATATATAGTCTATGGGTGAAACCAACTCCAGGTTTGCTCAATGCACTAGATCAGGGGTGGGCAAATTACGGACGCGGGCCACATGCGGCCCGCCGGAAGGTTTTATGCGGCCTGCCGACACCTCCAGAAATCAGATGTGCCCACAGTATATACATATAAAATGCAAATATTAAAAATAATATCTATATAAGTTATTGAAACTGTATCATTATAAAAAGTTTCAAGTAAACAAAGATTATGCTTATTGCCTAAACACTCAATTGAAGACATAATCTCTGAGTGTTGGGTAGTGTTGAAACAAGTTTACAAGTGTGTTTTTTTTAAATAAAAAATATTCCAACCATAAACTCTAAACAAGAAAGTTTGCATAAAGCTGCATAAAATTTCATTCAATATTATATCGATAAATTTTAGTTATCAAAATTTTAAGAGCTAGGGGGTGTTAGCCACTGGTAGTTCCCATCATGATCAAAATAATCCAATGTATCCGCTTGCTTACCCTGGGCAAGGCAAATGAGAAGCATATTATATCTCAAGGAAGAATTTGTTATGTAATTTAAAGGACATGACTGTGACTTTGTTACCAATATTTCTTTGGAAGACAGATTTCATGTTTTTAATCATTTCTATTGCAATTGGTTGCTTGCAGATAAATGCAAATGAATGTTAAATCTTGTCAAACAAGGCTTTCCCATTTCTACAAGCAAGAAAAATCAAACATTTTGTTGTCATTTTCATTTGCTGAAAGGTGAAACTATTTCTAGTGAGATGATTAAAAGTACAAAACTTATTAAGATTCCTTAATTGTGCAATTTATAAGAGCAAAGTTCCAGTCAGTACTTGCACGGGAGTCTTATGGGTGCCAGAAACCGTATTTTCACACTGGAAAAACCTTGCTGCTGTTCACACTATTTAATTACACATACATCTGTTCTTCTTCTTCTTCGTTCTCACTTTACATGTTGTAGGTTTCAGATCAGTAATCCTATATCTGAGTTGAACCGCGCAGTGGGTCAGGCAATCTTTGGATGGTTTTGGGGCCAGAGTCTTCTTCGGGTCTCTTGATTTAGTATGCACCGTTGAAGGACATGGTAAGCGATCTCTGATGATGTTTCACAAGGGCAGGTTTCGCTCGTCTCGACATTTAACTTCCGGAACATATATTGTCTCTATCAGTGAGCAAGCATTTTTTGGTGGAAACTAAACAAGTATAAACACTGGTCAATGTTGACTGACTGTAATTTGACAGCAGTCACAAGGGTAACAACTAGTAAGCTAGTTTCACAGTTCCGGAACTTTATGACGAGTGTAAAAAATAAAATACTGCACATTAAGTACAACTGTATATTGTGGTATAAAATGACAACTGCAATGTATAAAAATAGTTAAATTAGTTTCAAAAATTCCTTGCTCTTGTTGTAATTGTTCAACATGGAGTGTGGGGGAAAAAAAGACATAATCGTGAATATAATACAGTGCAAATATTAAATAGAAGACATTCTACACAGTTAGCTAACTTTCTAAGTTATATATATATATATATATATATATATATATATATATATATATATATATATATATATATATATATATATATATATATATACATGTGCGGCCCGCCATTCCCAAATTTTTTTTTAATGTGGCCCTCGATACAAAAAGGTTGCCCACCCCTGCACTAGATTTTTTTTTTCTGATGCCTCAGAAGACAGTACAGATGAAAAACAAAATAGACATCCCAAGTGTGGAGAGAAGAGGAGTCAAAATCGGTAGTAAAGTTTTCCTGTTGGAAGATTTCTAGTGAACTATTATGTCAAACTTCATGATTTATTTTGGGTAAACTCTACTGAAAACAAATACCAATCATCTTTGATTAACCTAACCTTTAATACAATATTTGTTCGCAGTTCCTCAGATAAAATTCCAGGCTGGATCTATTCGAAGTCTTTGTACTTAATTACAGCTTCTTCTGGAGAAAGTGATTAAGAAAAACCATCACTTGACTCATCATCACTTACTTCAGATGTTTTCTCTGACTGTGATAAAACTGTGATTAAAGGTATGCACTGGAGTCTATTCAGCACTACTTCTCTCACCAAGAGACATTTTCACTTCTTCGATTGCTGTATCTTTGTATGAATCACCTGAATAGTGATACTTTTCTTCCACACGTTCATGGTCTCCTTTGTTTTCAGTGCTCTTATCAGGTTTCTTTTTAAATGACAAGGATGATGAAATAAACTACCATATATACCAAGTTACTTCCTGAGACTAACACGGCACTATTTAGCGCTATTCTTTAAAATTGAGAGAAACCCCGCACGGAAAGAGTTAATCTGTGTGAACTACATACAACAGGCTCACTAACTTATAGAACAACGTAAAAAGTAAGATTGCATGACAGTGACGTCATATTTAATTAATTTAAAAACAAATTTCGGACACACATTTGGGGACCCCATTCAAGTAGGTTTTCGGGGGGGGATCTTCAAATTCTTCCCCCTCCTCTCCCACCCAAGCTACGCCACTGTATAGGTTATATTTAGGTTATTTAACTATAATACGTAAGTAAATTAAATGTATGTTTTTTTTTTATTTATCTATTATATTATTAAAGTTCTGAACATCGCCCTAGGATTATCCCGAGGCTTCCCTATTCATTTAATCTTTTTTTTTTTTGCTTCTTTTAAACTGACTTGTACAATGTTGATCCATACTACCTGTTAGATGAACATTAGGATACACAATAACACAAATTATGATACAAAGTATGATACAAAGATATTAAAAAAATGATACAAAGTATGATACTAATCATGAAACATAGTATTGATAATGCCAGATTGATGTGATAAGGACTTTTAAAATCTTTCCATCCTGCCATGTAGATGTGTGCTTGTGTATATGTGTGTGTGGTACCTTCTCACGTGTTATGCTACAGATTTGACACAGGTGTATCAGGACATTGATATTTCAGAACACGCCGATTTTTTAAAGCTGACGTGAGCTTTGCAACCCGATAGTGCACTGATGCACGGCATTGCGTCATCTTTGAGTCCATTTTTTTTTTACTCATCGGAAGAGTGTCGCCAGTGAAGCCAAAGAAGTAAATGAGAGTAAACTTAACACGATAAATTATTCCATTTCATGTTCACCAGCTCCTGTTCACTACATTTCTATAAATAAATTAGGAACAGAGCACCCGTCATTGCACGATCTTGAAATGTGTTGGAGGCACAGCTCCAACTTAGAAACTCCACAAACTTGAAAAATATGTTAAAATGATGATTAAAGAGTCCGACGTTATGACTTCATATCCAATATCATGAATCCACAGTGACCTCAATGTGCATTGTGGTAAGAAGTGTTGAAGGGACGCACAGCAGATGGGTCGGATATGGCCGTAGGCGTCACTGCCCTAGGAGACTATGCATTACTGCCCTAGGACATCTTTTGGATATGGCCGTAAGCTAAGCATCACTGCCCTAGGACATCTTTTGGATATGGCCGTAAGCTAAGCATCACTGCCCTAGGACATCTTTTGGATATGGCCGTAAGCTAAGCATCACTGCCCTAGGACATCTTTTGGATATGGCCGTAAGCTAAGCATCACTGCCCTAGGACATCTTTTGGATATGGACGTAAGCTAAGCATCACTGCCCTAGGACATCTTTGGACATGGCCGTAAGCTAAGCATCACTGCCCTACGACATCTTTTGGACATGGCCGTAAGCTAAGCATCACTGCCCTAGGACATCTTTTGGATATGGCCGTAAGCTAAGCATCACTGCCCTAGGACATCTTTTGGATATGGCCGTAAGCTAAGCATCACTGCCCTAGGACATCTTTTGGACATGGCCGTAAGCTAAGCATCACTGCCCTACGACATCTTTTGGACATGGCCGTAAGCTAAGCATCACTGCCCTAGGACATCTTTTGGATATGGCCGTAAGCTAAGCATCACTGCCCTAGGACATCTTTTGGATATGGCCGTAAGCTAAGCATCACTGCCCTAGGACATCTTTTGGATATGGCCGTAAGCTAAGCATCACTGCCCTAGGACATCTTTTGGATATGGCCGTAAGCTAAGCATCACTGCCCTAGGACATCTTTTGGATATGGCCGTAAGCTAAGCATCACTGCCCTAGGACATCTTTTGGACATGGCCGTAAGCTAAGCATCACTGCCCTACGACATCTTTTGGACATGGCCGTAAGCTAAGCATCACTGCCCTAGGACATCTTTTGGATATGGCCGTAAGCTAAGCATCACTGCCCTAGGACATCTTTTGGATATGGCCGTAAGCTAAGCATCACTGCCCTAGGACATCTTTTGGACATGGCCGTAAGCTAAGCATCACTGCCCTACGACATCTTTTGGACATGGCCGTAAGCTAAGCATCACTGCCCTAGGACATCTTTTGGATATGGCCGTAAGCTAAGCATCACTGCCCTAGGACATCTTTTGGATATGGCCGTAAGCTAAGCATCACTGCCCTAGGACATCTTTTGGATATGGCCGTAAGCTAAGCATCACTGCCCTACGACATCTTTTGGACATGGCCGTAAGCTAAGCATCACTGCCCTAGGACATCTTTTGGACATGGCCGTAAGCTAAGCATCACTGCCCTAGGACATCTTTTGGATATGGCCGTAAGCTAAGCATCACTGCCCTAGGACATCTTTTGGATATGGCCGTAAGCTAAGCATCACTGCCCTAGGACATCTTTTGGACATGGCCGTAAGCTAAGCATCACTGCCCTACGACATCTTTTGGACATGGCCGTAAGCTAAGCATCACTGCCCTAGGACATCTTTTGGATATGGCCGTAAGCTAAGCATCACTGCCCTAGGACATCTTTTGGATATGGCCGTAAGCTAAGCATCACTGCCCTAGGACATCTTTTGGACATGGCCGTAAGCTAAGCATCACTGCCCTACGACATCTTTTGGACATGGCCGTAAGCTAAGCATCACTGCCCTACGACATCTTTTGGATATGGCCGTAAGCTAATACACCGATACACCAAATAGCTTGCTGTTTATGGATTTGCCTCCATGTTTAAAAATCTTTGTGTTTTTATATGTTCTCTAATTCTGCTCAGAGCGTACTTAATACCAAATTTGTAATTACACTAAACGTTAACTCATTAAATGTTCTTTGTACTGTATAGGGCCTACTAATAGTAGCCTATATTTCTTGACTAGCTGTGTACTAATTTAATTGTATACTATATTCCAAAAGACTTCATATTGAATACGACCTAATGCAACTCAAAGGTCCAATAGATAGTATATACATATATATTGGTTTAACGATATTCTATTCAAAAGAAAAGCAGTTAAAACATAAATGACATCAATGCAAACAAATGTATGGAACTAAGCTATTCTATTCGTTTGTAATATAAAATAGCGCGCCGTCGTGCAATACCGTCTGTCTCCCTACCCGCTTTGGCAGAAACAACAATACTTTCGACTACGGAGGTCTAGCGCTGTGGGTTTAAATGACGCCGGAAAAATAACCTATCGCCTCAGTTAGGAAGGGGGCGTCCGCACAGATCAAAGCCCGTAGTAGGGGCGATGACAGGGTGAGAGGGGCGCCAAAGATCAGTTTCATGAACGCAGGCAGAGTGGAGGGGAGGGTTGTACCGGTGACCGATGATACTATTAGTTAATTAACTTTATCTATCTATCTATCTATCTTTAATATATATATATGTGTGTGTGTCTGTCTGTCTATCTATCTATCTATCTATCTGTCTGTATGTCTGTCTGTATGTCTGTCAGTCTATCTATCTTTCCATTTATCTATCTGCCTGTCTATCTATCTATCTGTCTATCTATCTATGTATCTATCTGTCTATCTATCTATCAACAAGGATATGTCCTGGCGCCAACCCTTTTTGGAATACTATTTTCACTGCTAATCAACAATGCGTTTGACAAATTCACCGAAGGCATCTATCTCCATTCTAGATTTGATGGCAAACTCCTAAATATTGCCAGATTGAGGGCCAAAACTAAAATCAGAACCACCCTCGTAAGAGATGATGCAGCGGTAGTGGCACACTCACACGAGGAACTTCGGTCACTAATGTGCCGCTTCTCTCAGGCCTGTAAAGAATTTTGCTTCACTATTAGCACGAAGAAAAAAAATGCACCACCCTCCATCCTCATAGACGATAACAAGCTGGACGCCCTAAATGAATTCTGCTATATGAGATCAACATTCAAGATGGCTGTCTCTAAAAGAGGAGATAAAAAAAACGCTTAGGGAAGGCTGCCTCGACTTCGCTAGACTCAGGCCAAGAGTTTGGGAAAACCAGAAGCTCACTACAATGACCAAAATGGAAGTCTACAAGGCATGCGTTATGAGTACATTACTATATTTAAGTGAATCATGGACCACCTACGCAAAGCAAGAGCGAAAACTAAACTCATTCCATTTGCGATGTCTCCGTAGGATCTTGAAAATCACATGGAAAGCTAACGTGTGAAATACTGAGATCCTTGCACGAACAGGTATTTCCAGCATCTTTACAGCCCTCAGACAACGCTGATTGCGCTGGCTTGGACATTGTCACGGATGAATATGTGTATGTATGTATAATCTATTTTTACAATCTGCGCGAATGACCGGAAGTGTGTTGGTTGTTAGAAAGAGTCCAGCAGGTGTGATATGCAGTAAAGCTGATTAAAGTTTATGTGTTTGATCTAGTGGTTTAATTATTTTATTTCGTTAACTACAGCTGAACCAGAAACACCTCTAGGTATCGAGACCTAAGGTAGATTCTATCGAGTTTAGATAGAGTTATATGATAGGAAAGCTGTGACAGACATGTTCGCCGAATGAAGGACAATCGCATCTCGAAAGTCATCCTCTACGGACTACTCGCGACTGGCTCAAGAAAAACTGGTCGCCCCCACCTCCGTTACATAGATGTAATAAAACGGGACCTCAAATCAGTGAACATCAATACTGACCATTGGGAAGACATTAACTCTAGATCACACCAGATGGAGAGAGACCAAGAAAGCTATGGACAGTGAAAGAACATGGGTCTGAGCTCAGGATGAAAAGCGTACAATACGAAAAATGGCTAGCTCCGCTACCACCGAAGCAAAAGCCACCTTAACCTGCGATATTTGTGGACGGGAGTGTCTCTCCAAAATAGGGCTCCTCCGCCACAAGAGGAAGTGTGCGAGATGAACCATAGTCGTTCTACGACTGAAGGAGGCCAACCAATATATAACTATGATAATGTCAGTGATTTCGAAGATTAATGATGAGTGCAGTGTTTACTATGTATTTTAATGTTTTACTAATCACATGTGCCCATTTGGTGATATGACTACGCCTACATTATACGCAGAACCGTAAATGGCGTGAACTGTATACATACACGCAGAACCTATTGCGACCGACGGCTTTTGTAAATTTGTCTGCTGTGCTGTACGAGATTTTAAAAAAATGTAGATTCTAAAGTTTTAGAACAATAGATCTATTCCACTTAATTTATTAACATAAATCTACTAATCTAATTTATAATAAGTAGCTCTAGATCTACTTTTTTACCAATGCATTCATACAGAATTTAATATATAGATTTAATTATACTAATAAAGAGATGTAATTTAGATCTATACGGTGTTAGCGTAAAGTGTTTTGAAAAAACGAACCTTGGTTTTTCTAAACTCTGATACTTGATGTGTAATAGTCATAGACGTGGTAATAGTAAATCAGCACCTACCTAAATAAAATGTAAATAGAGAGCAAATTCCTATATTTATTGTAATATATATAAGTCTGTAGTTTTATTTTATATAACCTTCGTAACTTCTTCTATAGAGAAATAACTTGTATAACTTCTTTTGTAGAAAAATTGGGCTATTCGCGTCTAACAAATATATAATTTTTATGTGCAGCAACAAAGCCCATTAAGTCAAGGCGCTTCACGTTACCTCGCACTGTGACCAGTACGAGGCTAAGTCAGAACCACTACCAGCACGGTGTGTGAAGTCAGTCCGGAGCAGAGGCTAGGTTTTTGGACAGCCGGTGTAATGTTGTTTCCAACTGTACAGTATTTGTAATGTATTTGAAATACAACTTTTACGGTTACTTTGGAGCCCTGAGTTGTGTAGTTCTTTAGATTGGTTGTGTCGTGTGGTGCAGAGCCTGGATAGTGAGAAACGTTACAATATGCTCGACTCGTGATAGGTTGGCCTACTGCAAGTCTAAGGACTACAACTCAACTGAAACTGAAACATGTCGATATTAACAGACACAAAAAAAGTAGGATATTTTTTACTAGTAAAAAAAAAACAATAATAATTGGCGTCATAAAACAATAAAAATAAATTAATAACGGTAACAACACATTAAATTGTAGGAAGAGCAAAATATGAAAACTGCCAACTAACAGATTATGGCAAGGTGAAAAAAAACCTATCTTATAGTCATTATCGAGGCCCTTAATAAAGATAAGAAGATTCAAATCTTCAACATCATTAGGCCTACCAACGTTTCTCTTTTTTTTTTTCTTGAAAAAATACGATGACTTTGTTTTCTTTCGACAAATTTCAATTCTGGTGTGTCAGAAAAATGTATTGGCTTAAGATTAATAATGAAAATATAATCGATGAGATAATAAGTGTTTTTCTATAGTCTTGACTCTAAATGTAATCATTGAAACAGCTGAAGCGACGGACGCTCTGACAAAATATAAAGGCCAATGTAAAAAAAAATAAATATGTATATTAAAAAATACTTTAAAAAAAAACAAAGCTTTTTATGAAGCATAGTTGTATCAACAAGTCCTGATTAGTCATGTAATTAATTTTTTTGTATATTTCAAGACTAAGAAAAAGAAAGCATTTATAAAGATAAAAAAGTGAGAGGGATCTGAATTCGAACTTATATGGATCAAACCTTCTCAGGTTTCTCCAGCCAACACGGTAATTACTCCGCTAGTGGATAGCACATGAACATTTAAGATTGTGTAGTTATCTATGATTTCTATAGTTTCATCTTATTTGTTGTTTTCACTAAGACTCAGACGACAACCTATAAAGGGAACTAATTCAGATACTACCACTTCAGTCAATTAGAAATTCTTTCCCTTGTTTTAGATACCAACAAAATAATTAAGTTCCAATAGTTTATTAACTAATGATTTTTTTTTTTTTAATTTTCGTATGTACATATTTTTTCTTAAATGCCGGTGTAGCTCCAAATTTACGTCAGGAAATAATTTTTAACTTGATCCGAGATTGGGTGTGGGAGAAATAACGCTTACAAACTTTGTACCAGACAGACAGTAGAGTTGATATAAGCTATGTAAAAATGCTTTTGAAACAATTCTAAAGTTAGATTCGTCTCTGTAGATATCTCGGCTTTGCAAAAAATCAAGAAAATGTGATTTTATACGTAGGTTATGCGCCTACTTGCCTGATTTTTAAAGGGTCCCCGGTCATTTTATCTCCGGTCACTTCATCCCCGGTCATTTTATCTCCGGTCACTTCATCCCCGGTCACTTCATCCCGGTCACTTCATCCCCGGTCATTTTATCTCCGGTCACTTCATCCCCGGTCATTTTATCTCCGGTCACTTCATCCCGGTCACTTCATCCCCGGTCACTTCATCCCCGGTCATTTTATCTCCGGTCACTTCATCCCCGGTCACTTCATCACCGGTCACTTCATCCCCGGTCATTTCATCCCCTGATCATTTCATCATCTGATCATTTTATCTAACAAATAGTAATTGAAAAAATCGTTGAATAAGCAATAGTTAATATATTTTTTTTACATGACAAAAAGTGTAATGCATTAGATAAGAATAAAATTAAATGCCATTAAAAACGATAAAAATGTGACATGTATAGCGGTCACGTAAAAAGTGTTTTTGTGTTTACATAGAGTGGGGTAAGAAAATTGAGATCAGATCGACGCCTAATGGCAGAGAGAGAGAGAGAGAGAATCACACCTTACATTCCAATTATTTCCAATAAGCACTCAATCAATTGTAAAGGCTATAGAAACCTAATTATGACGGAAATTTAGTATAAACAAGTATTGATGTCCACATAAATATATTAGTATTGATGTCCACATAAATATATTAGTGTTGATGTCCACATAAATATATTAGTGTTGATGTCCACATAAATATATTAGTATTGATGTCCACATAAATATATTAGTGTTGATGTCCACATAAATATATTAGTGTTGATGTCCACATAAATATATTAGTATTGATGTCCACATAAATATATTAGTGTTGATGTCCACATAAATATATTAGTGTTGATGTCCACATAAATATATTAGTGTTGATGTCCACATAAATATATTAGTGTTGATGTCCACATAAATATATTAGTGTTGATGTCCACATAAATATATTAGTGTTGATATCTCAAGTGAATATCAATAAATTAATGTACATATACTTGTAGAAATGAAATATCGATAGAACTATGAAATAAATACAAATTAAGTCATATAACGCAATTTACGACATTAATGTTTCAAAAGAATTAAGGCAAAACTTATATATATATAGCCGACATGATATGCTGAGAGTGGGTGAAGTCAGACTTTATTATAAAAATAAAACCTTATTTCAATGCTAAAATTGACGCGCCCATTTTCAAGAAAGATCGAGCGATTGAAAAATAAGATAAAGTGAAAGATGGTCGTCAGGAGTTATCAGTGGCATGATCATATTATAAGTATTCTAATCGTTCACATCTCTTAAATGATTTCCACTACTTCCACCACACCTTGGACTTTGATCATTACGTCATGCGCAGGGTAATATTATAATATCCCCCACATCCAATAGAAGCGCTATAGCAAAGTACACACCTAGATTTACAATATAAGATTTCCCATCAACAATGTAAAGTGGAAGGGGAAACACTATAAACGCATTAATAACATGTCACAAAATATCAAAACGCATACTATATAATCCTATTTATATATTGGATAAAATGAGGACTTAAAGTCAAAGCCTTAACAGCACAATTAATCAATGAATATATGAAAAAATATTTCATTGGGGATGAAATGACCGGGGATGAAGTGACCAAAGATTAAATGACCGGGGATGAAGTGACCAAGGATGAAATGACCGGGGATGAAGTGACCGGAAATAACATTTACAAGTACTCTATTTCTTTCTTCTAAAATATAGCATGCTGTTCATGGGCGTAGCCAGGGGGAGACCTCAACCCTCCCCCCCGAAATAAAATCCCCCCCCCCCGCCAGGGGGGAGAGGGAATTTAGTGACTGATTTTTTTATTTGATTTTGCTTATTTTAGGTGAGATTTTAATACATAACCATCACTTGCCCCAGCACAACCAAGGTTTTTTTTATTTAAAACCCCCCTACCAGGGGGGTTTGAGTTTAAATCCCCTACCAGGGTTTTTTGTAATTAAATCCCCCTTTTCTATAAAACCAAAAAAAATGCAAGCGACCATCCCCAAATTTCAAGAGCACAGTTAATTAAGTATTTGATTTTAAAACTCCCTCTAAAATGTACGATAAACCCCCTCTTCATTATAAAAAAAGCAAATTACACGCTCAAAATTCCATGAGCGTAGCTACATGGGTTTTGACTCAGTTTTGAGTTTAAACCCCCCTACAGCGGGCTTTGAAGGTAAAAAATACCTCTTTAATATTAAAAACATACACTCAAATATCTATGAGTGTAATCAAAGGAGTTTTGAGTTTAAACTTCCCTCCAGCGGAATTTAAAGCTAAAAAATTACATCTTCAATGTAAAAAATAAAAAGCAAATTACGCACTCAAAATGCTATGAAC
The DNA here is from genome assembly GCA_036873155.1 of Biomphalaria sudanica. Taxonomy (NCBI): domain Eukaryota; kingdom Metazoa; phylum Mollusca; class Gastropoda; family Planorbidae; genus Biomphalaria; species Biomphalaria sudanica. The sequence continues at coordinate 128,731 of JAZGLO010002833.1, forward strand.
GTTGCCAAAAGGGTTTTTTGAGTTTAAACCCCCCTTCAGAGGGGTTTGATGCTAAAAAAATACCTCTTCAATATAGAAAAAAGCAAATTACATACTAAAATTATTTGAGCATAGCCAAGCCAATTGGGGGTTTTGAGTTTAAACACCTTTCCTACAGATGATTTTTTTTTTAAGTTTAAAACCCCTCCAGATGGTTTTGAGTTTAAAATCTCCTTTCAGAGCGTTTTGATGTGGAAAACTTTATCTTCATATATTATTCTAAAGCAAACTAGTTTCCCAATTCTATGACTGTAGCTAAATGGGGTTTTGAATTTAAAAAAAAAACAACAGATGATTTTGACGATAAAATTTCCCTTTTCGATATAAAATCTAAAGCAAACTACAGTCACCTAATTCCAAAAGCGTATTCAAGAGAGTTTACACATTTCTAACAGTGGCGGGGCTCCATTAATAAGGTGTAGTGAATAGTCATCTGCCGATATTGAAAAATACTCAAAAAAGATGGCTTTGACAGATTTTAGGAGTCAGTTATAGAGATCGGGTCTAAATCAAGGAAATCCTATGCCGAATTGGGAGTCGACCCCTTCGTAAGATTGTGACAGAGCGTCGCATGAGGTTTGCGGGACATGTTCTCCGACAAAATGAATTACGCATAATAAGAGTTGCGATGACATCCTAGTACAACTGGGCGCCACACATTTATGGAGGTCCTCAGAGCAGGTGGGAGAGGCTTCAGACATTACCAGTGACAGATTTTTGTGGAATCAGCTTGACGGCAAATGCGCCGAACGGCGAGGGGGGGGGGGGGCTAAGTCAGTAATAATAGCACATTAGGTTTTTGAAATAAAACTTTTTAATATGATTTTGTTGGCTTTCAATACCAGAAATAGTGCATGGGGCGCCCCCAACCCCCCCCCCCCCGAAAAAAATCCTGGCTACGCCCATGATGCTGTTAAAGATTGAAGTATTTCTATTCATGAGTGCATCTTTATTCAAGCTTTGGAAAGAGTTTAGGGGCCTCCACAATAATCTTCCCCTGGGCCCTCCAAACACCCTTTTGATGCAAGTCAAGAATTAAATGATGATCTTATTTAAATGCACCGGCATTTAAGAGAAAAATCAAGTGACTAACAAGACAATTTATATGAATTTTTTTGTCTAGGTCTTCCAATTTTAATTTCAGTGTCGTTATTGATTTAGAAAAAGCATTGACATTGACAGCACTAGATCAATTATACAATAGGCCTAATATATATATGGTAGATTCTTATAACTGAACACAGACTTTCCGGAACTAGGTCAATTTTTTATTTTATTTTTTATTTGGTGAAGGTTGAACCTGAAAGCAGATTCTTATTCTACAACTAAAGGACAATAAAAATAGCTGTATTTCTTTGAATTAACAGTCATAGTCAAGATTTTATTTTAAAATAAAGTAGTTCACTTCATGCTCCTATATTGAACGCAGTTTTTGGGCTTTCTCCTTCAGTTGAACAGTGAGCACTGTTGTTGAACACCACTATGTAATTGCTAATAAATTATATCTGTGTTACTTAAAAATTATTTAGATTGTAGTAAAAGAAGTAGATTCCCTTTTGCAATATGTATTTATAGTCTAGTTCCTCATATACTCTCTCTCTCTCTATGTATGTATGTATATATATATATATATATATATATATATATATATATATATATATATATATATATATATATATATATATATATATATATATATATATATATATTGTATATAATTTTAAATACCTATATAATATATGTGTTGAAACAGACAGAAATAAATTTATATAGATCATAGAGCTATAAATTAATTATTTTAATTTAATAAACATGATATTTTCTACTAGGCTACTTGTATTTTCTCTCTGTCTTTCTCTTAACTCCCATCCAAGGACCCTCTTCTTGTTTTCATAATTTGAATGCTCATTTTGTGACACCTAAACATCCCCTCCCTCCCATAGATGCTTATAATTCTTTTCATGACTCTCTCCCCCTTCCCTCCACTGCCTGTTGGATTGTTTGTGACACTACACGCTGAGTGTCTACCTCTCCTCACCGCCAGCTTATTAGGCGTGATCACCTTCAGTGGGCATGGTCTTTGGCTTCAAATAGGGTTTGATTGGACTAGTCCGTTTCGTTTCTTTGATTAAAAAGTATTGGGCCGGAAGTCGCTTTTTTCCCTGTATTTGTATTTTTCAGTTCTCTTTTTAAATTAAACTGACATTATTATGCTATAATTTTAGAGATAAAGAAAAAAAATTCTGCACAAAAATACGGGTAGTTGGGATATAACCCGATAGAGGCAATAAAATGAAAAGACCTGAAACTAGCACGTGAAACTACACATTTACAGTACTTTATTTGATGAGTATGTTACCCAAGATCTGTGTTGTTTTTTTAGGACTAGCTTATTTCATGTACCCGGCATTTTCCGATACACAATTTCATACACGAAATAATTGTTGAAAAAAATTGTAGTGATTTTAAACTTTAAACAATTACTTAAAAATGTGCTACTCTAATCAGCTTTGAATATTATTTTGTTATGAATGTCACTGTTTATTTTGTGTCTGTTCTAGTTTCTTAAATTTTTCTTGAGTAAAGGGGTCGTTTTTCTCCTAATGGGTATACCTGATTTCTCCAAGCAGCCTTTGTAAAATATTTGTCCTAACTAATGCTATGTTTATAAACGAAAAATCGCATGGCTGCATTATGATGAATGTACGTGTAAGTTCAATATATTTTATATTACTAGGTAACTATAAATAACCGCATAAATAGACGTAAGTTTAATTTTTTTTTCTGTTAGATAAAGTCATATGGCAAATTTTTGTTTATATCCTAATTCTAAAAAGGAATAATAATAGAATTATACAGTAAAAATAATCACTAAGTTTTTATTTTAATAGTTTTGAAAGTCTAACTGAGTTTGTGTTTTTGCAGATGTACACAAGCTACACTATGAGTCAGTCCATCTCTTCTAATTGTTTAGAAATGAGTGTAAAAATGTAGACTTCGATATTTTTAGCCTGAATTTAAGAAGTTACTTCAAACAACTATTATATTGCCTCTTCCATAAAACTTTGTACTTAAAAAAATATATTATCCAATGCTCGAAATCCTGCTTGCTATACTTAGGCCCTATTTAAATCGATCCGGTACCAATCGTCCAATGTATTAAGTAGTAATAACCCCGCAAAAAAAAATTAAATGAAAGAAGATTGAGATATACATATATTTTTGTGACGGTACGCGGTACCGGCACCTTTTTTCAATGTCGGGAAAAATGATTACTTTTCTTGTAATTCAACGTTAATTGTTAATTTATTATTAGTTGAAAGTTAGGCAATCTATCACTGAGTACCGGAGCCTCTTTTTTATTTTTACCAAAAAAAAAAGCACTTTATATACTTTCAGCCGACATGCCGTATTATTAAAAACACCTCTATGTGAACTTCTCAATCGTCTAGTCTTAGACAGTCATTATTTTAGACTAGATTTAAGTAGAGTCTAGACCTAGATTTAGTAGGCCTATTGTTATAAAAAAAAAATTAAAAAAAATAATCAGTCATTATAGACATCATTCGCAATTTTATTATTATGTCTAGGCATTGAAAAGTAAATCTATTAATAAACTATGATAGATGCAAGTCTAAGTACTAACTTATTAAATAAGTCATTATAAGTAGAAGTATTATAATGAATATTGTATAGATCTAGATTGACTAGATTATAGATAGAGCTATAGATAGATCTCTAGTTTAGTAGATAAGATAAGATTAAGTATAGAGTATAGTAAACGTATTACAGTATTATTAGATCTATGTCTTATGTCTATATATAGACAATATAGTATATCTAAAAATTAACAAACTTTAGTCTTTATTAATATCTAGACTTTTTTCTAATAAAAACTGACTATAGGCATAGCATAGGCTAGACTCGGCAATCAAGTCTCAAGATAGAATCTATACTATTACTAGATCTATTCGATTTTTATATATAGATCTAGACTAGAATTAGATTATAGATCTAAATATAGTTTTATATAAGGCTTAGATCTAATCGTTATATTTTATTATTAGTGATATTGAATATTCTTATAGAACTTATATTTATATACTATAGTTATTAGTATCTATCTATAAATACTATTCTAGATTAATGTCTAGAGATATACTAATGGAGAGATGATATGAGGTGATAGCTAATAGCGTTGCACAAGAAACAAACCTGGGTTTTTCTAAACTCTAATACTTGGTATGTAATAGTAAAACAGCACCTACCTAAAAAATCGTAACTAGCAATCAAAAACCTATATTTATTGTAGTATATATAGGTCTGTGGTTATATTTTATATAGCCTTCGTAACTTCTTCTATAGAGATATGACTTTTGTAGTTTCTTTTACTGAAAATTGGGCTATTCGTGTCTGACACATATATAATTTTTATGTTCAGCAACAAACCCTATTAGCAGCCCGCACTTTTGCTTTCATTCATAAGTTATATATTCTAGATATCTCGATCTAGGTCATGTTTATTCATTGAAAAAATCATAGATTTATTTATCCCAATAATATTTCTTACTATGATTTTGCTGTGTTCAAAAAGAAGAATGAGCTGAATTCATTATCTTATCTTATCTTATATAATACAGACGTTACTTCAAAAAAGAAGATGATTACGTCCTACGCGTCATGCATTTAGTCATGCATATTAACCAATGACTTAAATTCTGCCACCACTGTTTGGACACCACTTTTTTAAATTTTATTTAACAGCTAACGGTATAAATGTGATTGGAATGTCTTTCTAAAGATGTTTGGAAGCTTATTTTAATATGCCCATTAGCCTACGATCAAACAGGCTCATAATATAACCTTCATCCCTTATATGGGTGTGAATTGCCGGGGGAGGTTAAAACAATAGCTTTACATACATGGTTACCGAGAATCTAAATAACTTCCTTTTGCTTTGGAAAAACGGAACAAAATTACAGGAACTTATCTAAAATTGGACATGCGCAGTCCCGAAACGTCGTTTTTAGCTCCAAACATAAAAAAAAAAAAAAAAAAAAAGCGACCCGTTCAAGAAAGGAGAATTCGATGGAGTGTTCAAAATATAAGAATATATATATATCTTTTCCGTCGTGAGAGTAATCGTTCCTGTTGATAAATATGTCTGCTTTGGTAAACAAATGGACTAAACTGACTAAAGGGAAAATTCTAACAAGTCAAAAGCTGCAATAACAAAAAAAATTTACCAAAATACTTTTTTTGTTTTCAAATAGATCTAAAATTTAAAGCTCACAATGCCTCTAGGACTGGACAAAACGAAATTTTTAGCAAACAAAGCGCGTGAACTAGAAGTTCAATCCAGAGTGAGTAGGCCTACTCGACGACGTCTCAGTCTCAAGTTTTGTATTCATCATAGTTCATGAGACATGACATTGACAATATTAATATATAGGTCTATATCAGGCATTTCAAACTCATTAAGGTGTATGGGCCACATAACAAACTTACTATGACCTGCCTGAGGGGCCGAAGCCAAAAAAATCAGTTGCAAACAGCCTACTAGTTTTATGTAAATTAGAAATAATGCAATAGAATACAATAATTAAATTAATGGCATACCTGTCCCTTAGTTAAATTTGTAGTACTAGATCTATTGGCTAATTAAAAAATACTTTGATTACACATTATTTTCTTTGTCCTAATGCTTGATACCATTTTATTAATGTCAGGTTGAAATTTGTTTGCCACTGACGCTTTCATCACAGATGACAAATTTCGATCAGATAATCTCGAACGGTGAGGTATTTTTGTAGCTTTATTATGGAAAAGAACTACTCACAGAAATAAGTGCTTGCAAATATAGCTAGAATTCTGGCTGCAAATTTCCGCAATTCAACATACCATTCAGGGTAAATAACTACAATTCAGGCACAGCCATTTCAATGTACTTCAATTTTTCTAAGAATCTGACTGCTATTCTATCAGCTCTAGTTGCACATTTCCAGCAGCATTTTCAGAATCAAATGAGAATGGAGATACAAAACACGAAAATTCTTGCTCTTATGTAACGAAGTCACGAAAACAGTCATTGAAAGCAGCTACTAACGATTCTAGGTGTAAGATATTCACCAAATGTTGCAACCGTATTTAATCTTTTTTGTTCATGACATGTTGAAAAGTGAACAAGATTTTCACTTCATATTTGGTTTATCCACAGTCCTAATTTTGCTTGAAAGCATTTCACATGATTACACGCAGTTGTGACAATTTTGTCTTTACTTTGAAGCTTCAAATTCAAGTCTTGCAGTTGACCAGTGGAATCAACTGCTAATGCCAAATCTCGAACCCATTAGTCAGTATGGAAATGTTTAACAGGATCAACTTTCATGTTCAGAAGCAATACGATTTCCTCATGCAGTGCAAACAATCTCTTCAATATTATATGTCATGAGAGCCAGCAGACTTCTGTGTTGTAGGGAACACAATCAAATTAATGTCCAATGTCATCCAGAAACATAAAAAATTGGCGAGCATTAAAACCATGGGCACGAATAAAATTGAGAAGCGACTGAAAATGGTCTTATGACATGTTGAAATTGTAATTGCTGTGCGCAGAATGTTTCTTGGTGAATAATGCACTGAAAATGAGCAAATTTAAAATTATCATCAGCCTCTCTAATTTTTGCAAGTAACTTTGCATCAAAACCATTTCATTTCATGGTTGGTGCACCATACCTTGTTAGACTAGATAGCTTTACCAAAGATAAATTGTACTGCATTATCACCTCCTGTCATTTCTCAAAAACATCCTCGCTTGTTGTGGTGTTATGTATAGAACAGAACTCAAGTAGTTCCTCGTGTATGTCAAAATTCCTGTCACAGGTCCTTATGAATATAACCAACTGTGCTACACCCTTTACATTAGTTGACTCATAGAGAGCCAATGAAAATAATTCAAAATCAGCTATTTTGTTCTTTAATTGTTCAACCTGACTGAAAAGTCATTTATTCTATCTGCCACAGTGTCACTAGTTAACGCTATTCCTTTGAATGCTTTCACTTTTTCTGGACAGATTACTTCGGCTGTAATGACACACTCCTTCATAAAATCATATTTATTAAATGATTTGCAATGGCTTACAATGAAGTTTGACAAAATGTAGCTTGCTTTCACTGTAGACTCACCCTCGTTATTCAGTTTAACAAATACTATTTTTCAATTCAAGTAGCTTGTCATCTCTTGTTTTCCAGCTTTAGTATTTTAACATTATTTTTATAATTTTTTTAGGTGGCCAGAGGGCCGCATACAAGGTGCATGCCGCCCCCGAACACCCAGTTTGACATGCCTGGTCTTTATGAATTACCGGTACCATGAATTTTAGCATTGATACAATAAGATCTATACTATCATACCTAATAGTCATTCTAGTCTTGAACTTGGTTGGTAGATCTAGCTTTGTAGATCTAGTACACCACAGCTGCACAGCCACAGGCGTGTCAGTGCCCACAGTACGTAGATCTAGATGAGTAGATACTAGATCTAGATCTGTCTAATTAAGTCAAAAATAAATATATATCCATAATCTATATATATATATAACTAGGGCTAGTGGGGCCTATCCAGATTTACTTGTAATCAATTTTTATTAAAAAATTAATAGGGCTAATCTAGATATATTTAAATTTAGATCTAATTGTTCTTTCTTGAATAGCATGGTTGAATGATGATATAAATATAATGATATAATGCAATATACTTTCTTATTTCACATTGTCCTTTTATTACAAAAGAAAAAAAAGGTTTTAATCTTAGCTCCATTTTGCCCAGATCCTGATATTTTAGACAAAAATAAAATTATGTTCTTCAACACTCTGCTATCAATAAAAATTTGAAAGTGTGCAAAGCATGTGATATCATGACTACAATTACAGTATGTACCATGGGCGTAGCCAGGATTTCTTTTTGGGTATTTTTTCTTCCCCCCTCGTGCAAAAAAAAAAATAGGGGGTTTAAACTCAAACCCAAACCCCTCCCCCTGCAGCTATGCACATGGTAAGTACTATATTTATGTTATATCATGCATATTTATCAACTGGCCTAGTCTGGTTGGACTTGCCTAGTGAGAGATAAAGATTAACTGAGCCTCTCCCATATATATATATGCTTCTCATATAAATATTATATATATATATATATAAATATACACACACTTTATTGTAATCACTATCACTTGCTATTTTTGGCTATTTTCTAAGATTTAGCCAGAATGGGAACAACAATTTCTTCAAGTTCAAATTATTTAAAGAGAAAATACAAACCTTTATAATTGAAAAAAAAAAAAGGAATAGCTGCGGAGAAAAAGAAAACACTTCCAGAGAAAACTTTGTGCAGAGAAATGCTGTATGACAGCAAACACTTTGTCCATGAAATAAAAGAACCATTCGCAAACATGAAATATAAAATACCCTCACAGTGAGTGGAGTTACTTTGTAGGGTATACATTATATCTTTTGGTCAAGTTTAATCTGAGCTCTTTTGATTCAAAGTAACTCTCAGTTCCCTGACTGTTCAAATAATGGCTATTTCACTGTAATTAGAATTCATCATTTCATGATTCAGGCAACCCTAGTGGTAATTTGATAGGTTAAAATAAATGAATTGCAATAATATTAATGAAGCGGACACATGAATAATAATGAAATAGATCTATTTTGAGAACAACGAATCTAAATAATGTTAAATATATACTAATGAGCTTTAAAGATTGTTATAGCCATAGGTGTCACTCAGGATGTGACAATGTGTATAGAATAATCCTATATGACATATATATATATATATATATATATATATATATATATAATGGATGACAAATAGTTATAATCAGAATGACACAATCCTGATTTAGTTTTTTTTATTAAAAGGTATGGTATAAAGAGACACAAAAATCATTTTGCTTTACAAAACCCCCCCCTCCATTTTAGATTTCTAAAAAGTAAATAATTTACATTTCATGTTTATAACTTTTTTTTTTTTTTTTTTTTTTGTAGAGAAAAGATGAACGAATAACTGTGCTTGAAACAGAAAATGCTATGTTGCACCTCAAACTTGCTCAGTTACGAGGAGAAGTGACTATAGCGAAAAAAGAAACTTCTGAATTCTATTCTGATCTTGAGATTAGTGATAAATTTAAATCTTACGTCATAGAGAAAACAAATAAACTACGTAAAGATGCACTGGTAAATTTAATATTGGTGCTGTTTTTTTTTTGCTGTTGTTTTATTTTTTTTGCCAATTTAATTTTGTTGACAATTCTGTTTTCTTTTTTATTGGAAGTGAACTTTTGATTTTATTTTTCTTAGAATATAAATATGGATGTATTTATTCATAAAGCATACATCCCATTTACCTTTATGTCCCAGGTACTTCTTTAAACATCTAATCTAAATATACTTTTTAGAATCTCAAGCAAGAACTGGTTAAATTGAAAACATTTGTTGAAGAAATGCCTAAGCAATTCGCTCAATACTTTAATCGTGCAGGTACTATATTTCAACACCAGACAGCAGCATTTGAATCAAGATCAGGAAATATTACAGGTATTAACTAATTCCCTCTATAGTTTTATTTCAATGTTGATGGTACATTTAGAATACGTTTATTTGACTATTTAAATATTTTTAGACATTGTTTAATTAAAACATCTCTTTAAAAAAAAACATACCTTAGAGTTGAACCGTAGAACTATTGTAAAGGTTGTCAATCTCTAAAACAGGGGTTCTCAACCTGTGGGTCGCGACCCCCTTGGGGGTCGATTGACGATTTTGCCAGGGGTCGCCAATGACCATCAAAAATACCCGGTATGGATTGTTTTTGTCTATTCTGCTATTGCTGGGTGAGGGTAGCGGAAGAGTGGGGGATTGTAAAAAGGGTCGCCGGGCTTAAAATATTGAGAATCGTTGCTCTAATATAATAATATGATAAAAAAAAACAACATCATAATGTTGTTTTTTTGTACACATTTCTTCAGAACTGAAGATTCTGCAGTATTTCAGTGTATGACAATGGACAAGGTTTGAACTCAGGACCATCATGACCACAGTCTTTAGTGCATACCACATGATCATCCAATGTTTTATGGGCATTATGACAGAACTGCTTGTTTTGAGCTAAATCATGTGATATTAAAGATATTTGTTTGAGAATTTAAGGCATACCCGAGTTCACCCAATTCTAATATGAATTTAGCAATGTAAGACTCATAATGTGTAAACCTTTAGTATTAGAGACATTCATATCTACTTCACCTGCTTCATGGACTTCTTAATGATGAAGTAAATTTATATTGACTTTTTTTATTTTTGAATTTCAAAATAAGTTTTTATCTATAACTTTTTTAAAAAATAGATTTATCCATTGTGTATTATTACAGCATTAGCAGATGAAGTAGCCCAGCTGAAAAACAGCCTGAAGGAGATCACAGAAAGACATGCACTGGAGAAGAAAAGGCGCCAAGAGCTGCACAACACTTTAATGGCATGTTGTGAGAATGAAAGAGTTTGGTTTACATGATACATTTGTAGTGTAAGGATTCTGAATAGCTTCAGAACACTTGCATTGAATGTATCATGTGAACATTTCATATGTTGGGAAATTTTTTTTTAGAGAGTTTCACAACACACATATTATAGTCAACGATTGCAGTGAAACTGAATTTCCGTTAGTTTTGACCAGTTATAGTATCTCAACTTAGCTTATAAATTACAGACATTTTTTCAAAACAGAAGATAATAACTTTAATATTATTTTTATTGTGCAATCATTTAATATGTATTGGAAGTTATAGAAAGTTTCACAATTGTGTTATGATGTGACCAATTAATAATGTTGACAGATTTATAATGTCAACATTTATAATGTCATAAATAATTTAATTTGATAATTTGACAACACATATATATATATAATATATATATTTATGAAAGTACTTTATAAAAATAAAAACAACTTTTATCTGTCTTGGGCTTTTTATCTTAGGAATTGCGAGGCAACATTAGAGTTTATGGAAGAATACGCCCACTCATGGAATTCGATGTTGAGAATGAAGACATAACATCTCTAGGAAAGTAAGTTTAATTTTTTATATTAAACATTTCCATAGTAATTAATTTTTGTTGTCTTATTTTTATGTAAAAACAAAAATTATTGAAATATCATTTTGAATATTTACAGGCCAGGCTCAAGATCGGAGGTTGTTGTCCATTATGTTGATGATGTAAGAATTCTGCTTTAGTTTTCACTATTCTTTGGTACTGTTTCTGTTGAGTCTTATATGTGCTAATGTTTAGTTTAATTTCCTAATATAAAATGAACTATTAATAGACTAACTTTTATTATTGTAATACTCTTTTCCATGTAAACATTAAGTAACCTTTAGAAATATATTTGATTTGCAGGAGAATATATGTGTCCGCACAAATAAACACAATAAAGTCTTTGAATATGAAAGGTAATGATTAAAAATACTATTAGGTTAAATATTGTTTTATGGTTAAAAAAAATAATTTTAGTAAGTAAAAATTCATTGAAAAAGAAAAATCATAAACTGATGTTAAAAAGAAATAAATATTCAAAATATTGTAAAGTTTCCGCTATTCAGGCTCTCTGCAAACTGCAACACACGACACCACCAACTTAAAGAACTTGACAACTCAGAGCTACAAAATAACTTACGGGTTTAATGTTCAGTAAATCACAGCCAATACTGTATGATTGGCATTACATAACACAGACTGTACAAATATCTCTTCGTTAACAACCGTACCGCCGTATCAACTGTTGCACTGGCCTCTCTGCTCGTCTCGGGCTTGTACTGAGCTGTCATACTGAACCCACTCATAGATCAGGAAGTTGTGACTAACTTGACTCTGATAGCCTCGCTCTATATCTAGAACTGGATGGAACATCGCTCTGCCCTTCTTGTTAATCACATATCCCACGTTCCTGGTCTTAGTAGTATTCACTCTAGATGTTTCTGCATACTTCACCAGTCATCACAGTTGATGGTTTTGATTCATCACAGTTTACCACTCATCTAGCGCTTGCCTGGGGTGATTTGTGTTGCCACCACCAGGTTTATAACAATATTGAAAATGCTGGTTTACAAGAAGTAAAAAATTTTTCTTTCAATTTGGATGTTCAGTATCTTTATTTCATCTCTGAACTCAAGTAAATTGTTTGGTGAGCTAGAGACAAGCCAACCTAAATCTTGTCCTTACAAACCTCAATACCTTAAGAACCAGATAGATTTAAAATTGAATTCTGTAAATATCTTCACCAGATTTGATTTATTAAAACTTGTGATCTTGCAAATATGATCTTGCTGATATTGTTCCTATTGTTTGCAGATAACTATCACTCTAAATTAACCTTTTGCTTTGTTAATAATTTTTGCTAGATCCATGTTAGAATCAGTTATAACTATAATATGTTGTTTTTTTTTACATTGTCAGAGTTTATAATTCAACTGAAAAACAGGAAGCAATTTTTGATGAGGTTCAGCCAATGCTCACATCATTGCTAGATGGGTTAGTTTCTTTTGGCATTTATGATTTGATGCTTTAATATTGATATAAGCCTTCTATTAGTTACCTTTTCAAAGATTTTTACATATTGCTATTTATTGTAAAACTCATCTATGACCAGAAGTTATTTTGAACTATGTAATGCTTACATATTTTAAAAATTTTGGTATACTTTTGTTTAATTTTCTGTTTGACAGCTACAATGTCAGTATTATGGCCTATGGCCAGACAGGGAGTGGTAAAACTCATACCATGCTTGGCAGTCATAGAAATGATGACTACAATCCCAGCCATGATCCTCATCCTGATGAAGGCGTTATACCCAGAGCAACCAGAGAACTTTTCAGGTCATTTTTGTAATTATCATGTTACAATCTTTTGAAACCTCTTGAAACTTAATGACATTTCACTTGTCCTAGCTTCTCTTATTAGTGTAATTAAAAAAATGGAAATTGGAAAACTGAATAAATGCATTGAAAGTCTGGTCCTGATTTTAATGAGCCATAATCAAGTGATAAATGTAAAGTACTTTTGAGATCTTATTTAAGGCCTATGATACTGATAATTGCAAAGCACTTATCTGAAAAACTAAAGGTTTAAGCTGCAAACCTGTCAAAAGCTATTATAATTTCTTAAAATAAGCTTTTGGTGAATGGGATTTATCTTCCTTTTAATTAATCTTATGAATTACAGTTGTTCCTTCAAAAGAGAAGATAATTTTTTTTTTTAATGTTATTATATCAGTTATTGCTCTTTTTGGTTACATGTATTTGTATCTGGTTGTGAGCATGTCTTCACAGCTCCAAACATGTATGTACTGTGTTAACTCATTCAACCCAATAAGATGCATTGAGTTTTTAACTGTCTTAATATGTCTGTCACAGAGCTTTAAAGTACATCTCTTAGTAGACTCTGCTTGAAATAAATGTAAATGTCACCTTTGTTGGGTTCAACAGATTTAGTTGCTCAATGTGCAAGCAGACTACTTTATGTTTTGCAGAACTGTTCATTGTAACAATTATTTTTTTTTCAATAGTAGATATTTGGCTAACACAAATTATGAATAAAAAAAGTAAGCCAAATAAGAATATTTCTGTGGCATGGCAAAATAGAATTGGTTACATTATACCGGTATATTGAAATTTAATATATCTAAAAAGATTTTGTGGATTGAATGTTGTGAGTTTATTTGTCAACAATTTGGCATTACTAAGAATAAATATATTTAAAAAAGAAATAAGAGATCTTAAGCATTACAGTTTCCTAAAGATGATGTAGAATTAATTGAAACTGAGGTCTTGTAAAATGTATTCATACTGCCCATTAGTATCTTTTTAAATTTATTCAAAATTATTAATAGTTTCAAAGATTTTTGGTCTTTTTTTGTTCACATCAACAGGTTAATAGAAGAGAAGCCAGTGGGTACTCATAGTCTGGAAGTCTCAGTAGTCGAAGTCTATAACAATGACATAAAAGACTTGTTAAGCCGAGATCCTAATGCAAAACATGATGTGGTCACTGGAGGTGATGGTCAGCTCAGTATCCCAACAGTAACTTCCAAGTAAGATTTTGTTCAAAACTTGTAAAAATATATCAATAGAAAATTATGAAATCGAATATAATAAGTTTATTGTTTCTAATTATGATATAATTTAGAGTTATCTTGCCTTAGCATATACTATTAATTCATTCTATTTCTTTGCCTGAATGGAATAATAATAATAATAATAATAATCTTTATTGTCCATATGGAAATTTGTCTTATAATTTGTGCATTACACCAAACAAAAAAAATTATAACTATAAGAAACCAAAGTGTACATTCACACTTACAATATTACAATTTACCAGCAAAAAAGTATGTATGCATGTGTGTGTGTGTGGCAGGGGAAAGATATGTAAAAAAAATAAAGGGAGGGGAGAATGGTTCTAGAGAAAGAGAAGGAGGGATAGAAAGAAAGGGAAAGAAAGAAGGATGTAGAAAGAGAGAGGGCCATCTAAATTCAACATAGCTGATACTTTAATTCTTTGGCAAAAAAAAACTATTTTTGTGGGACCATTAAAATATAGTTTTATTGGTAATGAAAAAAAAGTAAGAAGACTAATACATAACTTAGGATTAAATCAAGAGATGTAGCCATTGTGTAGCTAGTATTTGTATATTTCAGACTATGTCCACTCTTTCATGACCTGCATCTGAATGTTTCAAGCAAGTAGTGTGCATGTATTCTAATATGACCTATATCTATGTTTTCGGTTAGTAGACAATATAGACTCTGTCATGACTTATATCTCATGTTTCAGGCCAGTAGATAATGTAGACTCTGTCATGACGTTAGTTCAGCTTGGTCTAAAAACACGCAAGGAATCAGTCACACTAGTACATGAGCATTCAAGTCGTTCTCACCTGATTGTAACTCTAACTGTCACAACCAAGGCACCAAGTTTCTTTGCCAAGTCATTTGCTGCTGAACCTGAAGGTAAATGTAAATACTATTTTACATGGGATTCTAGTGTTTAAATACTTTGGGGCTTCTTTTTTGAAGGAATATATTAGGCTATATTTTTACTTTAAAAATTGTCTTTGTTTCAATTTACATTTTTTTTTTTTTTTTTTTTTGCATTTTAACAAAGGAAATACCAGTATATCAAAGAAAGGAGTTGTAGGTAATCTACAAACAACCAGTCAACAACCAGTAGTGAGAACAAAGCTGCAGCTTGTGGATCTTGCTGGAAGTGAATGTGTAGGTAAGAAAAATATTCAAGAAAAGAAATGTTTGATTTTCTTGTTTATTCTTTACTTAGTACTACCTTGAGTTGCTTTGACTTTGTATAAAGTAAGACAGTAAGTTTTAGAATTTAATATATTGCTTTGCAACATTGCTTTCAGGAATGTCTGGTGTCAAAGGTGCTGCTTTAAGAGAAGCTTCCAATATAAATAAAAGCTTGTCTGCACTAGCTGATGTCTTAGGGGCCCTGGCAGAGCACAGAACTCATGTACCTTATCGAAACAGTCGCTTAACACATTTCTTGCAAGATTCCATCGGTATGCTATGAGCTTTGTGTTTAAACTACAATTGTAAGCTTTTTAGATGAGAAACAGAAATAGTGAGATATAGGGATCTATCAGTTTAGTGTACAGTTTATATCTAATTTTTTTTACTTGATTTATTTCATTGCTTGAAATTTTATTCCATTTCTGGGGAGTTAGTTTGATCAACTAGCTTAATATTAATATAGTGACACTCTATTTTTTTATTAGAATAATCGGCAAACATATGCATTTTTTTAGAGACAAAATTTAATCAAATATTATTCATGTTTTCAGGTGGAGATGCCAAGCTTTTGATTCTCTTGTGTGTGTCTCCAGCACAACGTTACATCACTGAATCTTTGCAATGTCTTGGATTTGGTCAAAGGGCCCGACAAGTGCAAAGAGGTCCTACTAAGCGAAGACTTCCCTCATCTGCTGAGAAAGTAGCCCCTGAAAATACCCAGTCCAGACCCAACTCTGCCACCAGATAATGCATTAATAAGTTGTATTAGATTCTTAGAATTATTAATTGACATTAATTACATTTTTATGAGCACTTTTCACATCTCGTGTCTAATACCGATATTTTTTCAGCATAAAATATTTTTGTTTATTGTATATTACACCTTTATTTTTATGTCCCATAACTCTTGCTATTTTACTTCTACACCCACCTATATCTACTAGTGCCTTATAGAATGTTTAGATAAAAGAACAGAATGGTGAGTTAAAGTTAATTGAGACTTGGCTGAATTTTTATATTGTTTCTGTTGATTGAAACATACAAAAAATATTGTATACTGTGATGTAAGAATAAATTAGTTTATAGCATTTTATGTATTATAGTTGTTAATGCTCTTACACCATCATTAATGAAGTAACAATGGATACAATGTTGCAGAATAACATTTAATAATGAAGAGTCCAGCTTGTAAATAAATCATTATAACTTACAGAGGTGGACTTTTGTTGTTATTTAGTTGTCTTTAGTCATTGGTAATTTAATCATATGACAGTAATATAGAGCTGACAACAGTAAATTGCTAAACATTCCTTGCTTACGCTGTAAAACTTGTATTATTTCAGTTTGAGAAATATATCCTTATGATTTTAATTTTTACCAAAAAAATGTTATTATGATTTTACCAGTTTTAAAACAAATTAAAAATTTATAGATCAACTTCTGAATAGTATAGACTTACTAAGGAATAATATAGAGAAATGAATTATGGATGCGCTTGGCTTACAAACCTGGGGTCCTAGTTGGGTTTGAATCTCAGTAAAGGCTGGGATTTTGATTTTCTTGATTTTTAGGGCACCCCAAGTCCACCAAACTCTAATGGGTACCTGATTTGGGGAAAGTAAAGGGGGTTGGTCATTATACTGGCCACATGATGCCCTGCTCGTAAACCATTGGCCAAAGAAACAGCTAGATGACCTTAACATCATCTGCCCAAGGTCTGAAAGGGGAACTTATTTACTCAAGAAAACATTTAAAGAAACTAGAACAGATACAAAATCAGTGAGATTTATGACAAACAAATATTCAGATTTGATTAGAGTAACACCATTAATTAAATCTCTAAATTTAAATATTTCAGGACAGATGAATAAAAAGTAAAATAGCTATAATACATAAAACATTGAACCATAATTTACAAATTGAAAAACACAACCTAATGAAATACTCAGAAACACACAAAGATAGAGACACATTTCTTATTCCATATGCTAGAACAAATTTATACAAGTGCTCCTTCTCTTCCCTAGTGCATTCAGAGAATGTAATGGGTTGCCTGAATCAGTCTGGAAAACCAACAATTTAGCACAGTTTATGTTATTGATTAACATGCATCACTAGATTGACACATGAAATGTGTAGGATGTAATTATCTTCTTTTTTTAATTAAAGTCTGTAGTAGGCCTATATAAGATAATTAAGAATATCAAAGATTATTGATAATGCAAATATAATAGGGCTATTATTTAACACATTTTTATCAAATATGTCACAGCATGAAATAAAAAAAATATTATTATTATAACTGTTTATTTTAAATAGTTTTCAAAATAGCAATTTAAATTTTGCAGATATTTTTTTGAGTTTTGTTTGTCTTGAATACCATTTTGTGACCCCCCATACCCTTGCTATTATTATTATTTATATGCATGGGTGGGGAAAAAATAAGGGAGGGTACCTTTAGTATTTAATACCACAAGATTAATTAGATGTAATTAAAAAACATTATTTTGTTTTAATTAATCTAGATCTACTGTTTTTAGACTATGATCTAAAATCTAAATCTATTTATGTAAGCACTGAGAATTGTTTGAAAAGTTGAAACAGATCTAGGTTGAAATCTAGCTCTACAATTTCATAGATCAGTGATGTACTACCAGCTGACAGGAAATGTAAGAACTCTGGGCAAAAGATATTTATTGCGACTGTCAACAAATATGGCGAATTGGTTTTAGCCAAACAAATTGTTGCTTAGGTTTATATTCTCAACTTACACACATTATTGCCTCTTTGCAGTTTTTGTGTGTATTTTTTTTATAACCGACTAATCTAAATTAATAGCTGTCTCTCAAAGATGTGTTTTATCGTGATTCGGCCTCGCCATGGCCTACGAGTACCAGTGTATAACTTTGCAGTTGCAAATTTCCAATTCTGAGAGTCAGCAGAGTGCTTTGAAAAGACTTGATCGTGTTATAAACACAACCAGAAATGTTTTTCAAGTAAATGTCTCATTAGTTAAGACAAGCAACCGAAGTGATATTAACATTTTTAGTGTTTCTGAAAATGGAATAAATGTAAATCTTGCTGATTCTGATTCAAATATCATTGTTTATAAAGATAGATTGCTTGATTTTAAACAAAATGATGACAGAATTGTGTACACAAATGCTGCAACCCATGTTGATTCTTCATTTAGCATACTTATCAAAGCAGATTGTCCACAGGAAAACATTAAAACGGCGAAAGTAGGTAGACTTTCAAATCATAAATTATATAATTATATTGATCTATTTAAATTTAATCTCTAGAGTCTAATCTAAGAGTAGAGTAGCCCCAACCTAAGATACACTAATCACTAATGAAGACTAATGGGTACCTGGACCTGACAACAGTATTGCAGATGCAAAATATCTTTAATAAAACATAAGCCAATGGGGGTAAAACAAAAGGTAAAACTTTACATCGAAGGCCCCTAGTTTTTCAGGTCAATTATTTGGCAGCTGTCTATCCGCACGTATGATGACGTACTGACCTGACCTTTCATCTCTTTTTTTTTAATATATATTTGTTTATAAGGTTTAAGTGCAACTGCAACTTATTTCATTTACATCAGCAATGAGCCTTTGTATTGATAGCATATAATATGTCTCCTCTACCGGCTTTAAATATAAAAATAAAAAACAGTTACATTTTAGTTAAAATGCCGGTAACTCCAGGCCGTTGTCTGGTTCCAAGTCCAGAATGTGAAAGGAGGAGGGGCAAGCATATATGTTAGGCTACACACTACTCTTTATAAACATCTAGCTACTGTTATTGAAAATGAGTGGATTTCAGATAAATATCTGTACCTATAAGGAAACCCATTAAGTTTAATTTAATTTGAAAATAAAATAAAGAATATGTTGCACATATACGAAACCCAGTATGATTGGTTTACTTTAAAGTAAAATTACATTAATTCAATAAATTAAAAAATAATAATTTAGGTCTGTAAAACATTACCAATATAAAAAAAAAATAGTATCAGCAAAAATATATAAATATAGGCCTATAACCCGTACATATATAGGATAACGGTACCATACATTTGTGACACAAACAAAAAAAAACAAATTAAAAAAATAAAGATTAATTCATTCTCATATTTTATTTTTTATAGCCTTTTTAATATTTTTTTTATTACATAATATAGATCCATAGTTTTCATGTCATTAGAGAATGACTAGATCTATCACAAACTATTACATGATACTACCGACACCGTCTAGCGGGTAGTGACCTTGTGACCTGATTACCGTAGCGATAGACGGCGCGGTGCTGCCACTTGCATAACATTCTTCAAAAGGGTCCTTCGATGTAAAGTTTTACCAAACAAAATCACCATTTTAAACTTAATTAAATAAAAAGAATACATTGTATGTATTACATGCATTTTTTAATGTGAAAACTAACTATTGTCATGTTAATTGTATAATATGTACCCGGTATTGTGTTCAAATCATCAACTAACTGAATGTTTTACTTTTAAAAAAAATATTTTGGAAGGTCTTTTTTAAGCATCCATGGCTTTTTAAGCCACTTAACAAACCCTTTTTCAACTATCACGCTCTGCTGACTTCACTTCTATTTGGTCTTTTTGAAGTTCTTTTCAATTTTTTTTATATCAAAGTATTTTTTATTAGTGTATAGTGCTTTTGTCTTGAAATTTTTATCATACTGCCCACTGCTAGTTTGGTGTAACCAGTAATAAAATATTATTTATTAATATAATGTTTAGTTAGAAGTCTATAGGCAATTAAAAATTAAGTATTTTTAGTATTCATCTACCTTTGTGATGCTCATCCTACCACTTGCAGATATCTGTCTGGGATGTTGAACGATTCCAACCCCTGTATCCTCAACATGATGCCTCTGTGGAAACATCTAGTAGTGGAAGTAGATAGGCCAATGATGGGTAGCGAACAAAGCCCCTGTCAGAATACCTTTTTTAAGCTTTTTTTCTTATTAGCTTACTCAGGGTGGGTATGGAACAAATAGCTCAGCAAACCAGTCAAACGTCCACCATGCCATTTTATGCAGGGGCTGTCGTCAGTGAAATAAATTCCCAATGGTTACATATGCCTTTGATCACTTATAGCTGGGGAGGGTGGTGTAGGAACAAGGTGTGGTGTGCCACATATATGGTACAAGACTTACATTCCAACCCAGTAATAGTCACTACCATTGTAAAGACCTCAGATAGGACTTGGGGTGAAGAGTTCCTGTCGATGCCTAGTCACTGGAAAAAAATGCTTTCCAACAACTAATCAGGATAATGACGACTTAGGCACAGATTTCCTACTGGACTGGTCTGTGATGTGCTGCTTTGCGAAACCATCCCCTATTTTAATTAGTTAATTTTAACAAATATTTTCACAAGTACATTAGTTGTTGTTTTTTTCCTGATTCAAATTAATCATAATAGTTGACTTTGTCATAAAATATAAACAGATATTATTGTTACATTTAAAACAAAGACAAATTACAATTATGGCATAGCCACCTATTTGGACCAAACCCTTTTACAAAAATAAATAATTAAATATATTGTAAGAAAATGTTTAATTGTGTCAAATATGATCTTTTTCACGTATATATATATTATTTTAATTGAATTTGACATTTTTTTATCCTTAGAACTTCTTAAGAAGCCATCTTGAACAGGATACAAGCTACAGCTCAGACACTTTCCACCTGAACACTTGTGAAGAATTTGAAATGGTTTACATTGCATCATGTGACATTCAGAAGTCAACTTTAGTTTTTATGGATTTTTTTCGAGATGAAGAGTCGTTCATGGTCTCTTTACAAGGTCCTGAGAAGAGTCTGTGTTCAGCTAGGACCAAAATAGTTATGCTCTTAGACAATTACAGAGAACAGGTATACAAAGAAAACTATGCTAATAGTAACATTAGTCAAAGTTCTTTAACCAAAGATGGATACTTATTCAACCACTTTCCTAGCTTAAATATTCAATCATCTGCAACAGATATGTCATCTCCTATACAGCATTTTGAGTCTGTGGATGAAAATTTGATTCCGAATTTATCACTTTTGAATATTGATGTATCTGATGATGAGGTCGCAAGTGCATTGGAAGATATCACAAACAACCCCCTCTACAGCAGGCATTTTGAACAGGCACTAAAACTAGGCTATACAGAGAATCAGATCTCAAAAGCATTGCACAAACTAGGTCCAAACTGTGGCTGGAATGATTTGCTAGGCCAAGTCATAACCATTGCTGCTGATGATGCTACAAAATTGTCAGATAAAGAAACAGAATCAGCAAAGAGTAAGAATCTCTCCCCTGACGCTAATGTAGATGATGTAAACCAAGGTGGCAACCAGGGTGACATGGCAGAGTTTATGTCTGGTCTTATGGAGTCAAGGAATGACAATGAAAGTAACAATCTCAGACATATAATTATTGATGGCAGTAATGTTGCAATGAGGTTAGTCTCATCACTTTTATTGACACTTTACTGTTTTTACATGTTTCCTGTACATTTCAAACGTAAAGGAATGCATATTACTTCCTACACTAAGAGTCATATTGAAAGTTAGTGCCCATTTGGGTTCTTTTTTTTTTAGATTAAAGTTTTTTTGTTTTTTTTTATATTTCATTTACCAACTTGTGTTGCAAGTTACTAATCAACAAAGCTATTAATGAAGCCAAAGAGGGACAGTTTGATAGGTACAGATTAAAATGTCTTGAACTAAAACTTAAAAGTATGTTTTAAGTGTGTACATTTGTACTAAAAATGGATGAATAATCTGGTTAAAAGAATGTTTGTAATGAAAAACTTTTTGTTACAGGTAACGTCTAAAATCTGTTACTTCCACTTTAAGTTATTTTTGAAAAGTACAAATAGCTGCCAGCAGAATACATTCATTGTCCTTATTTCCAAATCTGTCTCAAGTAGTGGAAAAGCTCACTTGATGTGAAGCATGCTGAGTCATACTATCCAGGAAATGGGTACACATATAGCCTTACTTGATGACTTTGGACTAGGAGATTTGTTAAATGTACATGATCATAGGTCATTCTTTACTTGAAGGTTACATTGTATCATAGAATATAATAGACTTATATAAGTAGTTTTATAAGTCTTAAGAGTATAAAATCCTTTAGAAATATTTATAAGGATAACTTAATCGTATGAAAAGTCATGTTTTTTTATGAAATATTTTTACTAATAATATCTGCACAAATAATTAATGGTGTTAAAATTCTGTTATTGAATAAAGCTTAATAGAAGATAAACTTTTTAATTAAGAATCATTAAAAGTTACTATTCCAGTATACTTTATAGCATTTAACTTTTTATATAAATAGTTGCTTTCCCCCCCCCCCCCCACCCCACCCCGCCCCATGTACTTAAAAAGGCCAATATTATTCAAATAGTTTTACTCAAGTTAAAAATTCAATGCAGACTTTAAGTCTGCTTCCTATCAATGTTTTTCACTAGAGTTGTGTCAAGGTTTCATGATAACTAATGGGGCTGCATCAATTTGTTGGTCTCTATATGTTGTTGTTTTTTTTTGTTGTTATCTTTATTTATTGTAACTTCAGAGAGTATTAGAGCCTCTCAGATACAAACTCAAGATGCTTGTGTGACTGTAAAGTGCATTCATGTTTTGTTATTGTTTCAGCCATGGCAAGCAAGTGTTTTCTTGTAAAGGTATCAAGCTTGCTGTTGATTGGTTTCGTGAACGAGGACACAAAGACATAACTGCTTTTGTACCCCAGTGGCGAAAAGAAACATCTCGTCCCGATGCTCCTATCACAGGTAGCTGGACTAGTTCACAGTTCTACTAGACAAGAAATAAGATTTTCTTTTCAAGATTCTTTTTCTAGCAGTTTTGTATTTTCCAGATCAAGATATACTTCTGGAATTGGAACGTGAGAAGATTCTTGTGTTTACACCATCTCGCAGGGTTAAAGGACGCAGAGTTGTTTGTTATGATGATCGTTACATTCTCAACCTGGCAAAAGAAACTGAAGGAATAATTGTTTCTAATGATATGTATAGAGACTTGGTCAATGAGAGTGAAGAATTCCGTAGACTGGTGGACCAGAGACTACTGATGTATTCCTTTGTTAATGATAGGTACATAGAGCTACACTCTTCTTTTTTTTTTTTTTTTTTTTGCTTACTACAGTTATATTGAATAATTTACCAACACAAGTAATTAAGTATTCAATATGATGTGAGATAACTGTCTTTTTATCTAAATAATAAAAGGACATTCTTTGTAGTGTATAGACTTAAAATCTGACTTTAACACTATGGCTCACCCACAATGGCACCTTCTTCTTTTATCATCTCTGCTAGTTTCTTGAAATTGAACCCAGTGAAACTCCATCTTTTTACTTGTATTTATTTGTAAATGTACCAAAACATTTTATCCAAGTTCTGTTACAATAAAAAATATAAAAAAAAGAAATTGAAATATCTGTCTATTAGTTGAACATTTGAAATACTGTCAATTTAAACTTATTTTTATGTTTTCTTTCTTTGTCATTTAGATTTATGCCCCCAGAAGATCCTTTAGGAAGATTTGGTCCATCCTTGGAGAATTTCCTTCGCAAAACACCCATTGCAAGATCAAAAGATAGCTGTCCTTATGGCAAGAAGTGCACTTATGGCAACCGATGTCGTTTCTTTCATCCAGAAAGAGGCTCTGCACCGCTCAAGTCCATCAGTGATACTTTGAAAGAGCAGGCTGAAATCAAACTGCAGGAGAGAACTTTAAAACAGAATGAGAAATTAGAAAAAGTGAGACAACCCAAACAGAAACTATCTAGGACTAAATCTTTGTTTCCAACAGAGTCTCCAGAGGTTGAAGATTTCTCTGGTAAGCAGGAGAAACCAAAGCTTGTTCACTCCAAGTCTCTTGTATTGCCAGTCAAAACAGCTGATTATTTGAATGAGCCCAGGAAAATGCTGGAGAAAGCAGAGCAAACAGCAGCAAGAGAAACAGCCGGTGATAGAACTGGTAGGCTGATGGCCAGTTCAGCTCAGTTCCAGGAGGATATCATCAAACCAGACAATCTCATAGTAAAAAGTTCTCGCACATCACCTGTACTTCAAAGAGAGAATATACAACAGCCACTCAACTTCTCACCTTCGAGGTCTGTAAGGTCTCCTTCACACCTGACTGTCCCCAAAAGTGAACAGCCTGAAAGATATTTAAGTGGACACCTTCTTCTGGCTAAGAAGTTATCCAATGAAGGTAATGAGTCCAACTTTTTTTCAGATCACATTTCTAGTCCATCTTCCACACGCACTTCAAGTCCTGTGTTAGCTGTCTTGAAACCTGAGCAAAAACATATGCTGGACAGAACTTTCTCCCTTACTCACCAATTACACAGGCCTGATGAAAACATCCCAAACTTAAGCATATTTGAGTCATTGTCTCCACATAAATATCAGAATGTATCTGGACACTGGGAAGATAAATCACAGAGTGGTCCATTGTATGGTCAATATTTTTGTGATAGTGGCCAGTACAGTGCAGATTCAATGTCTAATCCGATTGAGCCTCCTGCTGCATTTGGAGGAAAAATGTACCAAGCCCATGAACATCTTGGCTTACGGAGATCTTTCAGCTCTTCCCAACACCCCAATAGACGAGCTTCTGCAGCGGATGATCATTTACTTCTAAAGCAGCAACAGAGTATGCCACTTGATCCATTTCCATCCACACCTCTAGGGATATGCAGACAAAACAGCACATCAGATCCACAGATTCACAATAATTTGGCTGATGGATATTTCTTTAATGGGAGGCAACAAGCTGACAGTCAACCTCCACTTCCAACTTACCCACCACCTCTGGTTCAGTCATTCAATAACGCCCACCAGTACTCTCTGCAACACATGCAGCAACCGTACCAGACATTTGATAACCAGCAGACCAGGAAAGCATCTTTAAGTTACATGCAGGAGCCATATTTTGCTCCTGTCTCACCGATGATAGGCTATATGCATAACATGCCAGCTCAGTACAGCCCACGCCACAACCCTCAACATGCCAGGGCCCCCCACAACTACCATCATCAAAATGTTAATTTCCATCACAACTACTCTCCCAGTGGTTTCATGCCAGCACTGAGCAACAATTTGAACACTTCACCCCACCACGCTGCCAACACCATGGCCATGACTTCACCCCACCACACTACCAACACCATGGCAATGACTTCACCCCACCACACTACCAACACCATGGCCATGACTTCACCCCACCACGCTGCCAACACCATGGCCATTCTGCCAGAAGATGAGCCCATTTTGCCTGATGATCCTCGCTACGCTATCTACTACCATTTAAGTAGCGTGTTTGGGGAACCTGTGGTACGTAAAGTCATGAACAGAAATCCACATGTCTTAGAGCCCGAGGATGTTTGTAGTTTGATCTTTAAGTACAAACAGGAGAGGCTTTCTTGAAATGGAGATTTTGTCATGAAAGGCTGTACCTCAATGCCTAGTTCTTTGTGCACTTAGTTATTGTTAATTTGAAAGGTTTTGTTGACATTCATTCAAAACTTTATCGCTATAGGAAAATCTGAAACATAATGTAATAAAAAGACTTGCTTAATCTATACAAGAGGCAGGCTAAAAGAGTTTAACAAAGATATTTTGAAATCAAAAAGAAACTATATTTATGTCATGTTAATAGAGACATGGACATGGTGGTTTAAATGTTATATATTTATCTACCTAGTGGAGATTGAATATCTTATTAAGTCTTGGTTTTGTACTTGTACAAAATGTTTTATCAACAGTGTAACATAGTACTGAAACATTGCTGGAGTTTGTCAGATCACATATTGAAGTGCCATAACTGGGTGACCTGAAGTATTCTGAGGTCATGATACCCATTTAGTATTCAATGAATGTAATATGGTCATACAATCTAATGAATAAATGGTTGCACTTTTTCTTCAGCACTTTCTTGAAGTGATTCAGTTTGAACACTGTTTTATTTCTTGCATTAGATGTAACAACTTTCTGTTAGTATGATCGTCCCCCACATATCATGTCATATGGAGTGGTTCAGTTCAACATTTCTTTTTAAATGGATATCATCTGTTACATAATAATTGTTTTTTTAAATGCTGCGATCACATTCGCTTCTCACAGACTTATTTTGAATGAAAACAATTTTTATAACACAATCAATATTTGTTTTTTATATTCATGTTAATTGATTGATGGTATAACATTGGATTTTAGTTGTCTTATCTTGTGTTATATGTTATGTATTGTGTTGAGGAAGATCATGTGTTGCCTAGTTTCACTTAATCTTTGTAAATATTGAATCAAAAGGTTTAAGACGTAAATATTTCAATTATGTAAACATCAACTAGAAGAGCCGCCCCTCCCTTTCAACTCTTGAATACTAGAAGTCTTTTTTCTTTTTCATTCTTCAACCAAAAGGTCCCCAACCTAACAATTTAGACTCTGCACACTTCTTTCAGCCATGCCTCAAGAAACAAAATGTTTCATTCTCCATCAGTTCTACATGTACATGCTAGATCCAGCCTTTATCTAGAGACATCCCCAATACACAGTCAATGTCAGTTTTAGAGGCACATAAACCTTGGAAATCTACCCCCTCCCCCCAAACAAAATACAACACATTTAATAAGGCTCACAATCATTTGTACAATTCTTTGACTTATTGTTAATCAGCCCATGTATTCTAGGAGCCAGTAACACTTTAGGCTTGACCCGCTAACACCTTTTTTTTTTTTTTTTATTTTTATATATGTTACTTGATCATACCTGAACATCTCTTGGCCTAGGTAAAAACACTAAGTTATAAAATATTTCAAAATAAAATGTTCAAGCAATTCACTTATTTATGACCTCTCTAAATAAATTTAATTTCTAATTGGAATGATGCTGCTGTGTTACTCTTTCCCTCTATCTTTTCATTGCTGTTTCTCACAGGTTTCCACAGTGAGTGATGAAAATGTCAACTATGCATATCAATAGCAAGTGTATTCCATCTCCAATGTTTCAAACTCCAGTATCTAATTGCAACAACACATTTTTTTTAAAGTCATAATGAGCAGTTAGCAGCTGTTATTTTTTACAGCTGCTCTACCAATCATCTCTTGCTTGAGTATACATCTTCATTTCTTCTATTTGATACTACAAAATAAATGGCTGTTTAATAAACATTACTAGGTTAGACTAGGTTATATACATGTTTATCTTAGTTTTTGAATTGAAGAGAAGAAACTCTGTTAAAATATTAAAGTCTACACACAGTGCTTCTACTACATGATATGTGTATTTGTTGGAGTTTATTTTTTTTATCACTTGAATATATATGTTATCTTAATCAAATACATCTTGTTCTAATTTTGTAAAATTATAATTCAAATCATACTTTTTTACAATTATACTAAATAAGTGGCATGCACAATTGTACATCCTGTTTCATATTTTGTCATGTATTGCCTTGCTTTTCAAGGTGTTCTTAAATTATTGACATTGTTACATTTTTGTTTTTTCTTAAGCCCGGTTTTGTCTGCAGACAACTGATAAGCAAAGACTAAACTGTGTTGTTGTTGTTGGTTTTTTTTTACTGACATTCTTATTTCGTTTTTTTTGTTAAATGTCAGTTCCAATAAACATTTAGTCTATCTCATCACACCATACTTTGTAGGATATAGTCTGTTTTATCATAAGTTGGTTTGAACTAAATGTGTATCTCTCCACCATGATTGAGGTTGCTTAACTAATTATTTGTTTGATTGATGAGTTTGTCTGCTTTGACATTTTGTTCATTTATGATCTATGTATTGTGTCCATTGTTATTTTGACCTAATGTTCCATAGAACCAGAGATGTTCCAAGCTCTACTCAAACTGTTTTGAAAAAAAAATGTATCAATTTTACTCCTTTGTAAGGAGTAGAAGTCTATGTGTACCTCATTATGAGGCTTTTAAGAATTGTTGGTGTTCACTGTTGTAATGTTTAGGCAACATTGAAGTATAGCTTTTGTTTTGTAATTATTTACTCACACTTATTTGACATGTAATCACTGCTTTGTAAACTTAAGATCAGTGTTTTATGTACACTCAGCTAGTGGGTCATCAGGGTATCAAGGGGGGGGGGGGGGGATGAAAGAGTCCTTTACGTGCCCCCCCCCCCCCACATCATTTATTTAGGAGCTACTTTTTTGTTCATCTTCTACACTACGTAAAACTAGTTTTGAAATGAATTCAAGCAAAGATAATGCAAGTCGGACTGGCAAGACATATGTTTTTCTTGTCAAGTCAGCAATGGTATGACAAGTAACATCTAGTTTTTGCCTAATCAACTATTGCAAAACTTTTTTTTTTTTTAAATTATTTCCTTTCTTTTTTTTTTCGCCCTTTTGGTGACAAGCATTACTGGTATGACCTGATACCTTCCCGACTGAATAGTCAACATAGAAACCACTTTTGGCATTTGTTTCACCTGCTTTTAATTCATCATATACGAAATATGTTTTATATATATATTTATACTCATTACATAGACTTTGTAGTGGTTTTGTAGCCTGAAATATAAATCGATATATTTATACATGAATAAAAATATGTTTCACATGGATATAATTGTTATATGCATTAACTTTCTAAATTTCTTATATACACATATTTAAAAAAAAAATATTTTTAGAAACAAAAAGGGTAGCTGTCCCTCTTTTGGCACTTGCATGTACACAACATCCAACTCGAAATAGCCTTGTTGTTTTCAGGTTTTGGTTGTTTACACATTCTGCTCTGCTTATTAAATGATTGATGGCAATCTGAGAGTGTGATAGTGTTGTGTTCATGTGATTACATTGTGCACAGAACTGTGTGCTACGCAACTCCTGTCAGTCAGTGCCAAGCAGATAGGTGTAAGACATGAGCTTTGAGTAATCACTAATCATTACTAATAGACAAAGATCATACTACTAGCACTAGAATGGAAGAGAGTGAGACTTGAATCTTAGATAAAAAAAAGTAGCCAGTCTTATACAGGACCTAGAATTGTGCGTCATAAACCGTTTGTATACATATCCAGGGGACGTGGGCTTCCATCCCGACATGACCGGTGCTCTGTTTGCTGAGCTCCTGAAAGGAATTCTCACAGATAGTCCCTCGGACCCCACTCCTACTTCCCACGTGTCCACAAAAGAGGTTAGACCATAAGTCTGAGAGTAGCAAACAAGCATAAAAGATGCCATATGCAAAAACAATTTAAAAAAAAAAAAGAAACCATGAATGTATGAGACTAGAAAGTGTGTAAGTGGAGAGTCAAAGCTTATCACTACATCGACATGAATACACGAGTTACTTTGTTTTGAACGGGCAACATTTTACATCAAGCCGACAGACGAACAGCTTATTTTCACAACCCTTTAACTAGTTTTTTTACCAAACTGTTTAGTAGCAAACTACTGTCACTGTATTATTTACAACACAAGTACAATAAGATAATCGTTATAGAGGAAACCTAGGCAAGTCTTGACAGAACTCTTCATTTGCAAATAACACCCCATGAGCTTAAAATTATATTTAGGAGTGTTCTATTCTAAAACAAATTTTTTAAAAAATATTTTATTTGGTTCACTCAATAGATGGTTTTTAAGAGCCATCAAGATGTCACATTACATAGTATTATATATATGTGTGTGTGTGTGTTCGGTTTATATCGCAGATTAGGAGGTTGTGTTGCCAGAAGGCCTACAATAGTGATCACATTAATGGCCTCGAGATCAGATCCTAAAAAGGAAGGATTTTTTTTTTGTTTATTTTGAGACTTAGGTCCTTTATAGATACATGGCAGTGTGAGGGAAAGTAAATTCGTGTGTTGGGCACGTGATACTTCGTTATCTGTCCATCAAAAAAAAAAGCCGAATTTAAATAAGTTGTCTGCGGAGTGAACTCGAATTTATTAAATCTAAAAAAAAAATGCTTCCCACTGTGTGACAATCAGTCTAATATACACTGTTGCGTCATCACTACAAATGTATCCATTTTGAGAACTTGTTGGCGTATATTGGCTACATAGCCTCCTGCAAACTACCTTTTAACTGTAAAGGCCTGCGGTTACATTAAACAAACTTCGTGCCAATTTTTAAAAATCTGTTGCTGCTTGAAAACTGGACCTAAAAAACGTGACTCTCCAGACATTGTTTTACAAGTAGACTAAAAAAATATGATATGCTTTAAATTCATAAAATATCTTCTTTTTTTTTTTTCGTCCCATAACTAAGTATATATTTTATCCGACATGCCCTAAACACTTACATAATGTAGATCCAATAATGACCGTGGGACACACATTAGGGACCAAAAGAAAGTATACAGTCGAAGACGGCTGAAAGAGAACTTCATCCCTGACAGACAATGGCTTTGTCTGCGTTAAACGTAGAAAAAATATGTAGGTCACCGCTGGGTCTGAATTACCACATGAAATACAGCACGTTTATTTAATTTCCGGTTTTGAACATAATTGTAATATTTATAGCATGTTTATAGTAGCGATACAATTGTGCATGTATTGAATGACAAAACTATGTACACATTTGCTATATATTCAATCCTTACTTCTTTGTAGATCCTTTAAGAACTAGATAAGTAATTGATTATATCTTCTATGATGTTGATCATTCAGATGAGCATGGTTTAATCCACGAAGCTGATGCATTATAAAATGAGCAGGCATATTAAATACACGTTAATTAATGTGTCGGCAAAGATGTGTAATAAATCTTTCATTTGCGTAAGTGCAATTTTCGGTCTCGTAAGTACTTAGAAACGTTATCTATTCAAGACACAAACCTCAGAACTATTAAGCGTTATCCTTGGATTGGCAAGCAAGAATGACATTTTTTGAAAGCCAGAGCACTAACAGAAATAACTGTGTGTCCCTAAACAGAAACATATTTACATACTGATGTTGCTTTTTTTTTTTAACACTAAAGCCTGCATGACAACATTTAATGAATTTCTCGAATAGTCTTTATCTCTTCAAAGTCTTCAGTTCAAAGTACAATTTCTTTAGTCATTTATGTTTGTATGAGAACACTCCGTTGAGGAAGTAGATCTACTACTGATCTTCAAGATCTTGGGTAGGTAAAAATACACATAATGTCAGCATCCCTGCAGCTTGTTGACATTCAGTTTTACCTTTCGATTGTCCCTGTCGATGGCCAGCATCAGCAAAGTCTGTTTTCACGCCGATATTCTGTGGCCTTATTTTGTCTGATGTCGTGGGAAAACGGAGTCTAAATTGTGTATTGTCTTTGTTCATCAGAGAGGTCCGATCTGTCAGACGCTCGCTAGTTTGACTATTTAATTCATCGGACGATAAAGTGGGAACTGGAATAGACGTTGAAACTTGTTTAGTTAATGGTGACTTCTGCGTAGCTGCACTATGAACTTCAATGTTCCTGGATCTGTTTGGATGCCCTGGGAACTGTTTGTTGTTTTCTCTCTGTACAAACATATCCCGGCTGCTGTTTAGTTTGTTCTCATGCAGATGCTTCACTTTTCCTGTCAGCTGGAGGGATGACGTATGCCTCAGAGTAGACAAGACATTCACGTTGTTGTCCACCATGTCCTCATTGCCTGGACTTAGGTTTCCAAGACTTGTTCGTCTTCTGTGCTCTGCTCTAGACTTGTTTCTTCTTTCCAGGAAATTATTTTGTCTTTGCATAATGCCAAGTCGAATGAAATTACCAAGAACTTGCGCCGATTCAAAACCATTTCTTGAATATTTTTTTGTGATAACGCTTTTTCCAACTGGAGAAAATATTCTAAAGGGTAATCCGTCAGACGACAATTCGATATCGGCAAACTCTGAAGCTGTGTTTCTCCGTGGACTTGACATTACTGGAACATCTAAATACACTTGTAATGAATGGATGTCAAAGTCAAAGCCTTAAGTAAGTAAATCCAAAGTGAAATACCTTGTATTGGTAGATCTAACAATAAATCGTTACAGAAACACAGGAAACCATGTTTAACCATAAATAAAATGCCTGCGTCAGGTATAACGTAAAGATAAGATAGCCTACAATGGTATCGATTACAATATTGTATTGAATAAAAAGTTATTTAATGCATACGATCAAACCTGTCAGCAAATGTCACTATGATATCTATCAATAGCGCCCTCTGTACATAATAATAAATGCCACCTGGTGAGAACGTGTTGTATAATCTATAAACTCCTCCTGTGACAGAACATTTGACAGAACTTCTTTCATTTGCAAATACACACCAGCCCATTAACTTTAACCTCAATAAGACACGATTTCCTTAATGTCATAATGAAATATTGGAACTCTATATAATGTAATAGATAAGGAAACGTTATCGACTGTCTCAAAGCATAAACAAAACAAAAACTGAATAATTTGTCAACATAGCTGACAATCTTCAAACAACTAGAAAGCATAGAGCCTACATAGATTTAAAAATGTTGTCAATTCTTCCACAATGTTATATCCAGACGAAAGCTTGTCAAACAAGGGTTCTGTCTCTTAGGTTTCGTTCAGTGCTTTGACTAGCAAATATATTTTTTTTAATATCTTATTGTGAAACAAATCAACAACAAAAGACAATTGAACAAATCTTTTTATATAGTCAAACAAGGCAAAGCGTTTAATTAAACAATATTACCTTGTAACAGTTAATTTTAGGCCTACATATATAGTAAAAGAAATTCCTTTTCACACCTTTTGAATTATAGGGCAGATGATGAAAAGGTCATCTGTTTCTGTGGCCCACGGTTAACGAGGGTGCAGTGTGGCCAGCACAACGTCCAACCACCTTTACTTTTCCCCGACTACTGTAAGGTATCCATTACATGTGGGTGAACTCAGAGGCACCCAAAGGCCTACATATGTGCTTTTATTATTATTGTAAATGTAGAAAATATAATAGCTTAGAGTCTAGTTTTTAAAGGTCAAATAAAAATCTTATAAAAGAATTTAAGGGTCCCAGATTGCAGATGGCGTACACACCGGAAGCAGAAAGAAGGGTGAAAATGCTGCATCATCCAGTGATTACAGTTGCCCATCCTGTGACCGCAGTTGTATACCAAGGATTTTCAGCTTCAGTCCCATGAGAAGTTGCAAAGGGAAATGATCGTCACTCGACGATACGTAAATTGCAACAGATCTTATCTTATAAATGACAGACGTCCCTACAAAACCGCAGATAACTACACGCGTCTCCACGTGATAATCTAGTCGTGCATATACAGTAGAACCTTTAAACTCGGCTAATTACATTTTATTTAGGCCTAAGTGTTCTATTAAGTTAGAAGATATGCCCAATATTTGCTGGGAACTCTAAATATCATTCTTTACACGACACATAAGCCTATTCTATTACTCTGTGTATTAGTAGGCCTATACTTTTTTATGCTATATTTACTATTATATATTTCTTTGATTTTGGTACTAATTTTCTGAATAAATTATCAATAATATAATAGGCCTAACATTTCATAGTTTTAAAAAAGTTCATAACTAGTGTTATGACACGATTAGGAATTAATTATTCGGAAATAGGAAAATGACGTGACTAGTAAAAACAAGAATACGTTTTAGAGATAGAACGAAATAGAAACTGACGTAAACAGACACTTCCAGGACAACGTCGAGCTAGGTAGCATTTTTAGAGTTAGCTTACATTCGACGGTTCCATTTATTGCGATTAAACTTGTTCGACTTGCAGTATCAACGTCGACTAACTTCTATTGATTGTTAGGCCTTTCGCCGGTGTTATTGGATTACGTATTAGGCCTACGTTGAGTGTTACCTCCATTTTGTTTATTCGCATTAGACACCGCGGAATTAAGCGCCTAACACTAGAACGCTTCTTGGATCACAGCGATCTCTATCAATCACTCGAATACCGATGTGTAGAGGCCTTCATTATTTCTAACTTTAACTACGGTAGTGGGAATAGCACCAGTGGCGTCACTGGGGGGGGGGGTGCGGTTTGCACCGGGTGACACCCATTAGAGGTGACACCCGAAGGGAAAAAAATGAATATTGGCAAAAACTAGAAAATAAAAGCCCGAATCGAAATCTCTTGCAATTGCAAAATATATATTTAAAAAGTCCTAGAAATAATTAAAATCTCGTGAAAACATAAAAATCTCCTAAAAAATAGATAACATTGTCATTTTGGGGTATCAATCCTAAGCGCTATAAAAAAAACAACACCTGGATAGGTGATCATTAAACGCTCCCCGAGACCAATAGATGTCTAAGCGGTAGCGGTAAACTGGTAGGCCCTAAACTTACATATTCCCCTGTAGATGGTAGTGAACGTTTGAATAACACAGCTAAATGTTATACAGTTTCCTTCTAAAAGTCTAACATAGGAAACAGGTTTAGGTAATTTTAATAAATATACATTGTAAAATATGCAAATCTATTGAAACTTCTCATAAACAATGGGATTTTTAAATTGAATTGACTTATTTTACATTTGTGCAGAAATCGATGAAAATAGGTAATAAGCGTACTGCATTGGTTCAACAAAATGAATTTCTATTGGTTAACGTGATTGCACGGGGAGGGGGGGTGACACTCTGAACTAACCGCACCGGGTGACACCGACCCTAGCGACGCTACTGAATAGCGCAACTGAATTTTTTTCACTTTGTCAAGCAGCATGGACCGCTAATCTTTTTTTTTTCTTCAGATTAACTGTTCATCATGACACAATATGCAAGTGATTTTCATTCGTAACCTGAGCCTCCTTCATTATAGGCAATTCACATAGTTCTAGGACCTCTCGCTATCTACAATAGGTTGCTGCTGCACTTTACGCATTAGGCCTATTACATATAGCTAACTCTTATGAATTTCTGCTACAATTAGGCTACATTGAAGATGTTGTTTTATCAGGGAGCTACACTTCTTAATGCACTTTCTGAATTCATAGCATTCTCCATTTCTCAACGTCTGTAACTAGGCTATCTTATCGACAACGTCTTAAACAGATTGGTACCCGGTATTGGATCTTCTCAGACCCACTTTCGATTTGCCGCCCAAAACGGATTCATGTGTGACAGTCGAATGCCCATAGACAAAGGAATGATTGTTATCATGTAATGAATCTGATAATCTATGCAAAAGTGCTCTTCGTTTGTCTGCGTCAGTGTCATCCTGATTCTCTAAATATTCCGCATTGGCTTTGACAACTCTTTCGTTTGTGCTCTGACTTAATTCATTCTTAGATTGAAGCCTTCTTGCAACATCTATAAAGATACAATTTCCAGTAGCTGGCATCTTCTTTTCTTTCGCTTCTCAGAGGCTGCAGTAAACAGTAATGTTAACTTTGTTAATGATCTATTAAGATTTGTACGTTAAAGAATGTCAAAGGCGCTTAATAGAACTTCAGTGTTACCAACTAGCCAAAAAAAAAATCGAGCAGTAATTTGAACACTATCTCAATGCTTGGCATTTGATCTTTACATGATAGCTCTTTTATTCCTAATAGCTAATTGCCCCGTTGTTGTTAAGTAAGTTTTCAATCACAGAGTCAAAGTGTCATATGTCCTCATAGTGAAATTCTATTATGCTACACAGTGGCGTAGCTAGGGTGGGGGGGGGGGATGGGGTCCGAATTTGAAAATGCCTCCCAGACTCCACATGAGGGTTCCTCAAAAAGTGTCTGAATGTTTTTAAAATTAATTATTAGGCCAATGCCATGTTATCTTGCTATTCATGCTGTTATGTAAAGTAGCGACCATGTTCAGGCATGTTGCATGTATTCCCCACATTAAGTACATTATTGACATGATGTCTACATATATTAAACATAAATAAATAACAGCACCAGGGACCAAGTTTTTAAGAGAGAAAGTAGTGAATTAAAATGCTACGAAAATAAGGGCATGCGCCGACCGAGGCTCGAACCTGTGACTCTGGATTCGACACCACCGCCTAGCGATAACGCACCAAGCGAAACTAGCCTCTAGACCATCGGAATGTCCAAAAAAAAACATTTTTCTGATCCAGAGTCATTTCGCCCGTATGCAAATTACCACCCCAGTGGTCAAAGGTCACAAGCCCCAGCCGGCCCCTCCCCCACCCTCGCAGCATCCGTTTACTAACAACTTTCGATAAAGCCGACACAGACAGCCGTTAGGCATGTATTAGACAAACGATGGCTCTATCTAATTGTATATCTCTCACAAAGACAAGTGGACAACATAAACACATTACATATAGAAGCTTCAGTGGGTAACGAGCAATAATATGTCTTTGTGAGAGAAAAACTTAAAAACTTGGTCCCTGGTGCTGTTATTTATTTATGTTTACCAACGGAAGATCTTACAAAATTTGATTCCGTGAAGTGCTAAAAAAGTGAACAAAACTGTAGCTCATTTGTTTACTTTTTCTTCACTTGCTGCGCCTTCTACGTCTCTACATCCGAACTTGCAGCGCCCTCTATGTCTCTAATTCTGAAGTAGGTAGCCTACCATGTTGTAGGTCTATGTGTGTTAGTATGTTACTTACTATCACAATCATCAATTAATATGGATGTCAGATGTCAAGATCTATGAAGATGCAATGATAGATGTCACGTTGAAGATTATCTTGACCTATATCACACTAACGATGATCGTGATTGCCGAGGATCTTGAAATCTTCTTTTAATAAGATGATCGTATAGAAGTAGCTAGATCTAGTTGATAATACGATCATTCAAAATGTTGCCAGCTGATCATCTAGAAGTTGTCATTCGCTAAGTCGATCTAAGTATGTTACTATATTCAATGAAGAAACTTCTCTTCGTCTAAAACAATTACTTTAATTCAGAACTTGAAAAAGCTATTCACAAATAATTACAATGGTTAAACGTACTTGAATAAAATGATAGATCTACACAGTAATATAATTGAGTTCTAATACAAGACATTAGTAGATGTTTCCACTTCCAAGTTCCATACAATGACTGACCAAAAAAACAGAACTTTTCCCGGGCTCCAGCTATGTCACGTCTCCCAGGCAGCTCATTGCAGTGCCAACCAATAAATGCAGCCCAAGTTACACTAATTAACATATCTCCACGTGAGAAAAAACCCGAGCTAATTGACGAGCTAAAAATAGATACTGTGTACGTGACACTTACTTACTCCTGTGTACTCCCAGGGGAGCATATATAGGGCCGCAACCACACCTCTCCACCGAACTCGGTTCTGAGCAGCTTGTTTGTATGTATTACAAGTTCAAGCTTTTGCACCCTGTCATTGCTTGTCAACGTTTTCAATAACATTTTCTTAATGGTCGAGATACTATTTTGTTTTGATCAGATTTACTTCACTGCCTTGAAACGATTATGTTCAGAATATTTAGAAACATATTTTTTTTATTGTCTTGGTTCAACATTTCATCCAACTCAAATAGCCCCAGAAGCTTAAAAAAGAATAAAGCGGATAGATGTTCAAAATTTGAGTCAAGTAGTGACCAGAGAAACAGCGACCATTTTGCTAAAAGGCCGGGATTCTAATACAATACACCGGGTACAATTGTGTTTTCAAAGAAAATATAAATTTGTACGAAATTGTCGGACTTCTGGTTTGGGCCGCTACATATACATAAGCAATGAGTTCGTTTTTTTAAACAGTAACTATTAAGCATGCGTTTTATGTCCCATTAAAAAATAAATTCTTGTACTCAATGCTGATCAAGATTACTGAAAAAATACCAGGATGTTGCATTGTGCTGCATAAGGGTGATGGATCTGATTTTTCCTCAGGGTTGACTCATAGTGTCTTTGTTTGGGTATAGCTGCAAGGCAGCAGAGGTTTCAATTCATTTTCTCTATATTGACATGACGAAACACAGACCAATGGCATTATATAAAGACTAGGTTAATGTAGAAACAGGCAAACAACAAAACTGTCATGTATTTGTAGATTTATTTTAATCAGTCATCAAAAACAAAGAAATTCATTACAAAATAATTGTATTTCATGCCTGTCAATCAATAAAAAAAAAAGTATAAGTCATTTAGAAGTTCTAGGACTAGATTCACTTTTGGCTGCTTCTAATGAAAATGGAGTCTTCCAGACTCGAACTTTAACCACAAATTTATCACTGTTAGTTTTCTCTGGTAAAACTTTCAACAGTTTGACTCTCTTGACCTTATGTTGATTCTCAGACTTTTCAAAGATGACATCAACATAGTCCCCTTCCTCCATCTAAGAATCAAAGATTGAAATGAAAGTTTGAGAGAATCTGAGAGGACATTCATACCTAGTACAGTTGTTAAGTTGTGAGATATTGAATTATGCCTCTTTATTTTTATTTCATGATTTAATATAAAAAAATTAAATCAATTCCAACTTTATATTTAAATAATATAATTATCTAAGCATAATTTCATAATTTTTAACAATTTTAATTGATATTATATGATAAATATCACAAAACATTAAATAAAAAGCAAATCAGCCCAGTTGTAATACTCAGTTGTAATAAAATACAACCATGACTTAGCAGATTAACATGCATGACTAGAATGACACATGAAACACTTAGGACAAAGTTATCTTCTTTTTTTAAGTAATGTCTGTAATATATTTAAGATCAATTTTCATTTTTACATGATAACTTTTGCATGGGCGTGGACATATGCACAATGTACCGGTATATACTGACACTCAGTTATTATAAAATACAATATAATTCTTAGTTCCCCAGAGTCCCACAAACTAGATAGAAAACTGGGCATAACTGTAAATTAAAACAAGATTACAAAGAGAGTTTGTGTTGCCACACAAACTCAGAGGCGCCCACGTGGGAGACGGATCCCTGTCGGATCCACTTATTTGCAAGAAATATTCAAGATGTGATTTTGTTTTGATTGTTAAAAGTAATAATGTTTCAAAGATTCATTTGGCGTTGTAAAAAAAATAATTTTAATGTAAAATCTCCCGCTGGTCGACGGAAGATGGCATCGAGCAGGATATGAAACCGAAACCGTAGAGATAATCAGTCCTGTGCGCTAACTGCACGACCAGGCATTGCTCTTAACCTAATGACAAACTGGTTACAACCTAAAAGCCTATTATTGATAATATACCTACATATTAGGGAATGACAACTACTGGATATGTACAATATGTCAGAAGAGCGATTTTAGATAATCTTTTGGTATTGTGCATTTTCATTTACATGGAACTAGAATGAGGATGTAGATCTACCTAAATTAAACTTCTAATTTAGCACTCTCAATATCTATATCTACTAGATCTAGATATAAAATATATATTTGGGAGAATGTAGATGTAATTTAGATAAGATTTATGTAAAAAAAACTAGATAATTAATAAACTAATTGCAATATTAAATTTCAAAATAGTAGATTAGTTTTAGTATTTTATAACATTGCAATATTTGACATATTAACAATCTAGACTTTAGAAATAAAAATCTACACTTTAAGACTAGAAATTAAAATTATAGATCTTGATCTAGTCTAAATCATGGCTGTCTGGTAGTGCGGTTTGCGTGCTGGATTGTCGTTTGGATTCATAGATGGTCCTAGGTTCAAATCCTGCCCGCTCCCATCCCCCATCGTCCTGCGGGAGGTTTGGACTACAACTCTGAAGGAACATCCGAAACATGTAAAACAACAAACATTCTAAACTAGACCAAGAAATTCTAGATCTAGATTCTACAATGATTTTAATTACAGTAGAACGTCGTTTATCCGACTCAATTGGGACCGGACACCGTTCGGATATGCGATTGTTCGGATAACCGAAAACCGAAGCGATCCATGCAGTATATGCAACCGGACACTACAATTGTAACGGGATATCCCTCACCTTGGGTTTTTCCATCACTTTTCGCCTCGCGCGAAACAACTGTTGAGCATTGCCTGTTCGAAAACGTATTCATACAGTATATGTGCATTACAGTACATGTGGTTGATAAAAAAAAAAAAAAAAAAAACTGGTCCGGATATTTGACGCTCCGGATAATAAACGTTCGGATAAACGACGTTCTACTGTAGAACTTAAATCTAAATCTAATTTTAAAAATCTAGCTCTGGTGTAAAAAAATCTAGATCTAGTATAAAAAAAAATCTAGATCTAGTGTAAAAAAATCTAGATTAGATCTAAATCTAGCTATTATGTCTTTTTAAAATGCAAGTCACATTACGAGGTTGAATAAACATTACTATACCAAGTTGTTTTAGCATTTCATTTAAAAAATTAACTCCATATGATGTCAAAGGAAAAAAATTCCATTACGTCACATGTCCTAGTTAGACTAAAAAATGTCTTCGATATGAGCAGATTCTCAAGGGTTCATAGACATTGGTGCACCGAGTGAGTTCTTTTAGCATTTCATTTGATGGGCTAGTTAGACTAAATATCTATATTTATGTATATGTTGATAAATATATATAAAAGGATTAAAGACACTTTTATTTTCTTTTGTCTGTCACTCTGTCTGTCCGTCATTAGTTTTTATTTTCTATAATAGATTGTTCCGGATGTTTATAGGCCCTATATTTATAGTGAGAGAAAAAAAGAATTCCAGATAAATATGATACCGTTTATTAAATTTGTGGGATGGTCTGTTATGAAAATTAGATGTACCATAGCCTTATGGAGAGATTTTCAAATCATACTTTTGTGTTAGGTAGTAGTTTTCCTTAAAAAATCGGAATATAATATTAGTGATAATTAGATTTTCTAACATTTTAGCTAGAAAGTTAAATGTAGTGTAAGAGCGAAGTGCGATTTTACATAAATAGAGTTAAAATATTTTTCATTAAAAATCCGAAACAACCAATTTTCTTAAATGATAAAATATTTGTTTTTTTTATTAGAAGAGGGATTTCAAACATTTATTAGCGTTATTAGATTTTTCATATAAAATTTGGATCATTTTGGTGACGATTTGTAAGAAAAAAAAAGGTAATATAGGTCAATTCTTTTTCGAAACAAAATCCGGAACATTCTTTACTGATCAAACAACTTTTATTATGTTTCGGCAAGAAAATTACTTGTAAAATATGTCTAAAAAGTGATTTTCAATAATCGTTTCTAGTGAATTACTTTCTTATTTTAAAATCCTGAACAACCTATTGTCGATATTTAAAAAAAAAATAAATTCATTTGACATAAATTTGTTTTAAGTTAAAAATTCTGAACAATTGATATTGATAATTAAACTTTAGTGACGTAGTGTCAAAGAATATAAGTGTAATATTAATCAACTATGCGATTTCAAACAATCATTTGACATAATTTATTTTTATAAAACAATATCCGGAACAACTTTATAGTTAATGAAATATAAATCAGTATAGATATTTTAATTTAGCATTTATATGCTATTTACATTAGAAAACTGGAACAATGTATTTAAGATCATGTGTTTATTGCAACGTTTAAACATGGAAATAAAATGTAATATAACTTGGAAGAGCAGACAAATATTCGTTGGCATTGATTTGTTTTTCAAAAAACATCCGGAACAATCTATTATAGATACTTAAAACTATTACAATATTCCTGAATGAAAAATTAAAGGTTAAATCAGATTTACAATAGCCTTTAGTGTTATTTGTTAATCTAATCGTGACGGACAGACAGACCAACAGAAAAAACGCACAAAAATAAGCTTCTTTTATTCAGATGGGGGCACTAACCAAAAAATAAATAAAAACTGATTTTTTAAAAAAGTCTAATAAGGAATTGGTTTAGCACCGTGACATGTTGCGACGTTACGCTACTGCACGAAAGCCGCTTCATAAGTAGTCCATTTTAAAAAATGTGCGTGATATTTACATACAAAGTGCATTATTAACCTTTATTAACAAACAAAAATTATTTTTTTTATTTTAGCAGCTAGTAGACCAGAAAAAACATCTTTAACTATTATTTATACTTGTTGTAAACATTTCTTGTACATTTTATAAATATATTTGACTTAGTGATACTGAAAATACACGAAAATCGTCCATTTTTGTTAGCATATTGTAATATTGCCTCCCTTACATTTATGTAATTGTTTTAGAATTGGTGTATTTTTATGATAAAAATAGCTTGCATTTTATAAATTAAACGGTTTGCTTTTAGAAACCAAAAGTAGCCATTGCACCTAAACATTTCAAGCCTGATTTAATGGTGAAATAATATTTTTCATATCTCTTTTAGTTTTTGAGATCTGAGTGTGACAGACGGACATTTTGCACAAACCTAATAGTGGCTTTTTCCCCTTACGGGGGCGGCTAAAAATAATTAATTAATGAAAAAAACCTTGTGAAATATCAATGAAATGCATTGTCATACACAGAATGAGTGCCGCTGTAAAATTTCAGAGCCATAGGATAATGAAAAGTTGTTAAAAAAATGATTCAAATTTATCATTTTTGACTATGACTATGAGTGTGAGTCAAAAGTAGGAAATGAAACAAACAATATAATCCCATTCATTCACAAAGTTAAATCTAAAGAAAGGCTTGAAAAGAAAATTACAAGATAATAACCTTTTCAGCTTTTTTCTTAATTTTTTCACCATTTAGCATCAGGGATGATCCCAGAAACATTTCGTCCATGTGACTGCAATGATATAAGTATGCTAAAGTTTAATAGTAATATTAATCAAATAGAGCACAAAATAAATACAAATGAATGCTTTAGGGTTTAATTGTTCTTTTAAATCGTACAAAAAAATGGTGACAAGCTGGAAAAGTCATCAATATTTTGTAAATAGTTTTTTGTAAAATTTTAAGATTGTAAATAAAACATGTGCTAATAACACAATTTGTCTATTAATAGCCTAGAATTTGAGAATTAAAACAGAAAAGTCTAAAAGCCTAAAAGAAAATAATTTTCATTAAAGAAAAGTACTTTGTTGTTAATTAGTAAAGACAACAAAGCAACAACAAAAAAATATGGACTTACTTTCTAGCAATATTAAGAGCATGACTGACTATAGAATCTATTCTGAGGGATGCAACCACCACTTTGATAATTTTAAATTTAGGTGGTGCTTCAAAATCATTCTCTTCCAATTCATCATCATCTATATCACTATCTTCCTCTTCATCTTTCTGAAATATAATCAAATTTCTACCAACTATATATATATTTTTGGAAAATGTTCTCCTAAATTAGAAAGGTTAAGAATAATAATCTAAAACAGGCATGTCAAACACAGTGTTTGCGGACCGCATGTGGCCCGCGACCACTTTGCATGTGACCCGCTTGGCCACCTCAAGAATTATCAAAATAATGTTAAATTATTAAGCGTTTAACTGGCAACACTAACTTTCAGGTAAAAAAAACTAAAAAGTAACAATCAAATTCGTTGGACTTATTGAGTATTCTTTAATGATCAGATTTTTGGAAACAATTTTTAGAAAATTTATTTAAAATTGAATTAGATTTAGTATTTCATTTTTTTTTTAAATTAACTTCGAATTATATTTCAAGTTATCTATTAAGTTTAGTGCTGTTATGTTTTAAAACTTTTAAATTATTATTAATTGTTAATAACACATCTTAAATGAGCAATATGTTAGACTTGCAGAAAAATTATCAGTGCTTAATATTGTCATTCTATGTTATTTCACTGACTACTAGGCCCCCTATATATTCAGTTCATTCATAACAGTCGTGGCCAGAAGACAATTTGCACTAGTTTACAGACAATTTATAATTTCCCAGAATAATGGATTTTATACTGATGAAGAATCAGTAACTACAGCAGCAACTGCTACTAAAAGAAAAATTAAGGACGAAAATAGATCGTTTCAAGAAAGATGGGAGTTAAATTATTTCTACACATCGGTATCAAATAAGATTCACTGCTAAATATGCAATTCCTGCATTAGTATGCCCAAAGAGTACAATGTCAAACAATATTACGCTAATCACAAAAAGGCATATATGCTTACACCTGGAAAAATGAGAGATGACAAGCTACTTGAATTGAAAAATAATTTTAAAAGGCAACATATAGTATTTGTTAAACTGAAAAACGAGAGTGAGTCTGTAGCGAAAGCCAGATAAATTTTGTCTAACTTAATTGAAAGCTATAGCAAATCATTTAGTGAAGGCAAGAGGTTTGTCGTTAAAGATGCGGAAGTCTAGAAAAAGGTGAAAGCATTCAAAGAAATAGCGTTAACTAGGAACACTGTGGCAGATAGAATAAATGGGATGTCAGTCAGCTTGAGTGAACAATTAAAGCATAAAATAGCTGATTTTGAATTCTTATCATTGGCTCTCGATAAGTCAATTGATGTAACGGGTGTAGCACAGTTGACCTTTGACAGGAATTTCGAGATACATGAGGAACTACTTCAGCTCTGTTATATACATAACACCACAACCAGCGAGGATGTTTTTGAGAAATTACAGGAGGTGATATTACAGTAAAATTTACCTTTTCTAAAAATAGCTA
The DNA here is from genome assembly GCA_036873155.1 of Biomphalaria sudanica. Taxonomy (NCBI): domain Eukaryota; kingdom Metazoa; phylum Mollusca; class Gastropoda; family Planorbidae; genus Biomphalaria; species Biomphalaria sudanica. The sequence goes on from JAZGLO010002833.1 coordinate 173,636, forward strand.
GTCTAGCAACAGATAGCGCAAGGTGCGGACCAACCATGATTGGGGTTAGAAATGTTGCTGGTGCAAAGCTGCTTGCAAAAAAGAGACTGATGCTAATTTAAGTAATTACAGTTCCAACATGTACTAAGACCAGTTCCAATTGCTCTTAATTTTATTCGTGACCGTAGCTTAAATCATCATCAATTTTCAATGTTTCTGTATGACATTGGACACAAATTTGATTGTTTTTCCACTATGAAAGCTACAAAACACCTCACCTTTCAAGATTATCTGATCAAAATTTGTCATCAGTGATGAAAGTGTCAGTGACAAACAAACTTCAACCTGACATTAATAAACTTGTATCCCAGAAAAGATGTCAAGCATCAGGACAGCAAAAAAAATGCTGAACCATAGTAATTTTTTATTAATACAGAAGCATTAAATTTTAGTTAACCAAAGGACAGATATTCCACCAATTCTTGCGCATTCTATTGTATTGTTTCTAATTTACATAAAACTAGTAGGCTATGTTTTCCAACTGATTTTTGGCTGCGGTCCTTCAGGTCATGGTAAGTTTTTATGCGGCCCATACACCTTAATGAGTTTGACATGCCTGATCTAAACTTATTATTACATTCTAAAGGTGGCAATGGATACACACATTTTTATTGCAGAATTTAGTTAATTTAGTTCAAAGTGACGATCACTTAGGTTAAATATGTATATTATGTTTGTGTCATAATTAAAAATTAGATGATTAACATTCAAACCTGGCTGACATTTTCTAGATAATTTTTTGTTATATTTGTTAATGTCTTTTTTTTTTCTTTTTTGAATGACATTGACATATACAAATGATTTGTTCATTCTCTGTAAATGACTACTGTTCTTATTATGCCATTCAACTCTTTTTATCATGCCATTCAACTCCCAAGCCCATGCCACAAAGTATAATTTTTATGTCTGTTGGTACCAATAGCTGAAAATAGACAATACATTATTTTCCCTTCTTATTACAATTAATGCAAGCCTAACTATTCTTCTTTGGCTAAATCCCATTACAGTAAAAATTGCTGTTAATGGTACTAATGAATAAGGCCTTGCATTTTAAGTAAACAAGAAATTTTTGTTTGTTATTTGATTTATTGAAAAAAGGAGCTAAATAAAACTGGATATTCTGTGTTAATATGACCACAATAAAGGGGATGGAATCTAAGTTAGTCTTTATGGTGTTGCAACAGTGTAAAGAAAACAAACTTACTTCAGCTGAATCAGAAGCTCTTTTATTAGACTTGTGTCTAGACTGAACCACAGCAGGTGTGCAAGAAACAGAAAGACAGCTTTTCCTAGATGTAGTGATACACTGATGAGGGGTGCAATTGTTCACTAATATGGTCATGCACATGTGTCTGACATTGTGAGTCTTTGAGTCTTGAAATCTGGAGTGACAAATCTGGCTTTCAGATGAACATAGTGGATACATGTACCTATTACAAATGACTGTTGCTGCCTGTGTTCTGGGTAATGCATTAGTCAAAATTCTGGAACATAAATGTCTGAACATCTCCAAGTTTAGATATCTAACAACTGAAACATTTGATAAATTAAGTTCAAATGTTATATAAAAAATAAATTTAATTTGGGTACATTATTGTTTTAAATTATAATTATAGAAAATGTACACATTGAAGGTTATGGTTTAATAACAGATCGAATTTAAAATGTGTTTTTAATGATAAAATTTCAGTGCAAATGTCATGTCTTTGTTAGCTATTTTAAACTTCTAGAGCAATTTTAATTTTTATGGGATATTTTAGCATCTAAATATGGTTTTAATAATATGTCATGAATTTGAGTGATTTGATGGAATCACAGCAAGATGTTTTTTCTAATTATTAATATATGTGTAAAACTTTCAATTAAGCAATTTTATGTATAAATGCTACTATCATGCTAATCATAAGCTCCCCCTAAAGTTTTATTTTAAGATATTAACCAAATACATTGCCATTTGATATTAAATTGACGTTAAAAGCAAGCCAACATTTTAATAATTAAAACATACTAAAACACAATTATATTATATATATATATATATATATATATATATATATATATATATATATATATATGTGTGTGTGTGTGTCAAACATTGAGACTAATGTAAAAGTGTAAAAAGGTTGTTTAAAGGAAAAAGAAATATCATTTCCAATGGCTAGATTCAAAGCTTCTAAGTCCCATGGATGTATCCAGACTCCTTCCCCACCCTTGCCAAAACAAAATACTTAACACATTGACTTCTTTTCTTACCAGTCGCTGGACTCCATTAATAATATGTAGATCTAGTGAATAGCAGATCAATGACCTTCACTTTTCGTTAGAAGAATAACAGGATATTACAAAGTAGACACCTCAGAAAATGAAAATTTAAGTTCAGAATGCAGGAAAACACCCTTTGTGCTTCCCCAGACCTAAACTCTACTACTGTCATTCCACAAACCCCAGAAAGAACCTATTCTTGGGTACAAAAGGCTTAACTATGAAAAAAAGAAAGTATGAACTACCTGTAATGATCTTTCATTATATACATTTATGATATTTTATCAATTAACAGTACAGACATTCCTTCTTAACATAAGATAATTAGGTCCTAATGATGCATATCTATCTGTCAATCTAGTTGAACATGTTAATTAGAGGCTTAAATTCTGCTAAGTCATTAGTTTTCCTGGTTGATTCAGGCAACTAGTTACATGCTCTAATGGGACCATGGAAGAAAGAACACTTGGAAGAATTTATATATATATATATATATATATATATATATATATATATATATATATATATATTAATATATATATATATATATATATATATATATATATTTATATATATTTATTATATATGACCTCCTTCAGTCATGAAGTGACTATGGATATCTCATGGAAATGAGATGAATGCCTGGGCATTAGCTGTGGTCAGGATGATGTCGCCCACACATCAGTTCCCCTCTCCACGCAAGCTGATGTATCGAAAGGAGCAGCAGTGCCCAAACAGTTTGGGGTCAGCAGTGTCGCAGGTTCTGTAAGGATGTAGCACTGGGTGCTGCAAACTGCTTTCTATATATATAAAGAATAAGATATGTACCTTTATCTTTCTGTCTTTCTTAGTACTTTTATTAGATTGTGTATTTGTATATTATATTATATTTGCAAATTATGGTTTAATGTCTTTATGTATTATTGCTACTTAATTTTTTATTCTTCTATCCTGAAGTGTCTATAAAAGTGTAATGCCAGTGACTGAATGGGTCTTACAGGTCAGTCACAAAGATATAAAGAATTTTTTAGATTTGAACTCTATACATCTAATTTCCTCTTTTTTTAATGAATAAATAAATAAACATGTATGTGCTGAATGTTATCTTATAAGTTACAAAAGAGAAAGCTGTTACATTTATATATGTATTTATGTTTTATTTGTTTATGCATGTTGTGTGTTTGTTTTCTTGTAGACCTTGTTCTACTGTTCAGTGTGTTCACGTGTTTTATTCAAGCAAGTTATTAATGTATTACAGTCTCCTGTTAATTTTTTTAATAGAACTATCTTCTTGTTCATGTCAATAAAATGGAGTTGTATCTTAAACATCAGTGCTGTAATTAAATCCTAATTGATGATATAACAAAAATGGTTATATATGTCCTACACATGTCCCTCTGTCAGGCAACCTATTCCATGCTGTACTCTAATAGCTCTAGACGCTAGAGGAAAGAAGGAGCACTTGTACAACTTGTCCTAGCATAATAAGCATTATATGGAATTTAAAAGAAATGTCACTTATATAAATGTGCCTTTATTTGTGTGTATTTCTGAGGATTTTTATTATCTAGGTTTTGAATTTGTAGATTATGGTTCAGCCTGAGGCATTCCAAACACTGACTCTGTGACTATGTCATGTGTCACTTCACGACACTTGTGTGGAGACTCACTGACTGGATCACTCATCACTGGAGACAGTACTAGTATTAGTAGTAGTAACTAGTTACCTAGTACTAGTAGTGTAAGTGAGTAGATGAGTAGACAGAGACACTGACAACCGACAGAGGTTGCATATTATAATATTGGCATAAACAAGGTTGCTATTACCATTTACTCCTCTTACATTTCAAAATTACAATATGATCTATAGATAGAATTTAGATCTAGTCAGTTTGGAGTTAATTCAATGTCAATGGATGCATGGTAGAGGTAAGCAGAGATTTAAGTTGTTTTTCTCCATTCAGATTACGTATCAGAGTAATTGCTCTTTGGGTGTTGCCAACTTTAGGGCTATATATTAATAAGGCTTGTCTTCGACTCCGAAGATAAATGAGGAGGAATGCAGTATTTCCCGTGGCTGCGCAGCCCCAGCTGTGACCTACATATTTTGCCACATGCAGGGCAAGCATAACCATTGTCCACATATGATCGATTTAGATTTTCGCCGTCTGCGTTTGTAGTCGGCAGCGGATTTTCTTTTGGTCTCAAATGTGTATCCCGCGGCCTCAGAACAAGACAGTTGGAGGTCACTCACAAAGGGCTATATATTACTTATATATTATTACTTGGTTTCTCATAGAATATTTTCGCTAATTTATATTTCCTCGATCTAGACCAGTGGTTCCCAAACTTATTTGTCAAGTAGACCCTTTCCAATGTACAGTTTTCGGTAGACCCCTCAGCATTTTTTGGAAAATTCATCAACTTTATATGTGTTTTCTCACTGATTTCTAGACCATATATATAGCCAATATTTATTAATGAAATTCAAATTAAAATGAAGCAAAACAAAATTTAAGATGCATTAGACGAATTGACAAAACAGAAAAAAAAAAAATAGCCTAAGCGCCATTGGTGGGCAGCTTTGATAATAAAATTTCAATATTGGGATTTCGTTTAGTTAGGTTTAATATTATAACTTCTCGATTAGTTGATGTTTGGCTGTTGTAAATTTGGATATTGGGAAGTTTAATCTTGTCCAATGTATGTTTCATTAATTTAATCCTCACAAGAGACACTTAGATTATGACTTCGTTTTGATCAAATTTATGTTATCAACTTGTAGCTGTAAGTTAACCTCATTCAATTCATGAAACATGTTAGACTATTTCCGAATCCTGCTTTATTTATTTATTGGTTTTAAAGTAGGATCTTAAGCACCCAAGAACTCAGAAAAGATAGGCCTATTGTAAGACATAATTAAGCCTTTCGACAACTATCATACTTCAGTGTGAAGGACCCATTGATCAAAGTTTCAGGCAAAGAGCAGTTCTTTGTGGATTTCTGGACTCATAACAAAACGAAAATATGATCATTATAACACTATTATCAGGCAAGGTTTTAACTAGTCCAGCTTTTTTTTAAGCATGTCATTTGCAAGTAATTACGTAGGAACCTTTCATTGTCCTAATTCATCTTATCATTACACCTTGAACTGTATTGTTGTTTAGACGAATTTTAATTAGGCCTATATCAGATATAAGATTGTGTAAAAAAAAAATTTAAAACCTCTTTAACGGCTCGCAAAGTAAAGTTTTTCCCTTTCTAGTGTACAGTTTTCTGAAGTTTGATATAGGCCTAAGTATAAATGTTTTATGTTTTACATGTTTTAGATGTTCCTTCAGAGTTGAAGATAGTTTACTTCCAAGTCCAAACCTCCCGCAGGACGACGGGGGATGGGAGCGGGCAGGGTTTGAACCCGGGACCATCGATAAATCCAAACGACAGTCCAGTGCGCAAACCGCTCACAAACCTCTTCACTTTTATGATGTTTAATGAAACATATTTTCTAATGTGGCTCTAATCTGTACTTAAAAAGTGTTCAAAAGTATTTCAAATCTTAAACTATTTTATCATGTTGGCATTGTCTCAAATGATGTTCCAGGTTTAATGTTTTCATAGCGACATAACTTCAAACTTTGTTTTTTAAAAAAGCACAATTACGTGGCTTGTTCGACGAGGACGGAATGAAGCCAAATTCCTAATAACCAACACTGTACTGTCTACATTTCATTTTACACTCGGCCTTGTACAATATTACTTTCGTGCAGACACAATTAAGCTATTTAAAATCTGTGGCATTTTACATCTCTAGAGATTAACTTTTCCCTATGCAACTTCTTGTGTGACTTAAGAGGCCAATCCTTGATACACAGCTGCGGTCACAGGTTGGGCATATGTAATCACCAGGCGCCGTTGCATTTTCACCCTTCTTTCTGCTTCTGTAGTGTATGGCATCTGCGATCCGTGACCCTTCATTTATGCTCTCTCTCCATGTGGATCTATCCAGTGCCACTTTTTCCAGCTGCTAGTGTCGATTTTGAAGAACTTCATGCCCTGTTTGCAAACATCCGTATACTGTAAAAGTAGGTGACCAGCGGCTCTCCTCCCTTCTGCTAGATTGCCACACAGAATGTCTTGTGGAAGTCGACCTACTGCCATATATATATATGTCCCACACTCTTTTCTGCAACCGTGACAAGGTGGCCATTGCTTTGGCTATCCTGTTGTTAATGTCTTTATCCAGTAGAGCATCGTTCGATATGATGGAGCCAAGATAGCAAAAATGGTCAACAATTTTTAGTGGTTGGCCATTAATGGTTACTTGAGGGGCAGTATTTGTGTTCTGAACTAGTATCTAAGTCTTGCTTTGACTAATGTTTAAGCCGAACTTCTGGCAAGCAGCAGATAGTTTGTCAACCAGGAACAGAAGCCGAGTATAAGAGTCAGACACAATATCTGCATCAACGGCATATAGGAGTTCCCTGATAAGTATTTTCCTAACCTTGTTTTTTGCCTGCAGTCTTGATAAATTTAATAGTTTTCCAGAGGATCTTGTAAGGAGAAATACACCTTCGTTGATGTTGTACGCATAATGCAATAGGCAGGAGAAGAATATGCCAAACAGCGTAGGTGCTAGCACACATCCCTGCTTGACACCACTGTTAACCTCAAAAGGTGCTGATTAGGCTGCAATAAATTTGACAGTACATTTTGTTTCCTCGTGAAAGCACTCAATAAGCTCCAGGGTGCGATGGCATTGAAGCGGAAGTAATAAAGGCCAACCAAACACTCCAAATACTTAGAACTTTTTAATCTCCTCTGCCGCAGCAGGGAATAATGAGCCATGTTCCACATGACACGCGCAACGCAAATATAGTCACAATACCCAATACGTAAAAAAAAAAAAAAGAGATTGCAGTGTTTGCAACATTGTTGGCAAAATAATAGCTAGAGCGGCACTATCCAGGCTGCAATTGATAGCTTTTACAGTGACTATCCAGTGTCTCAATGTGGATTAAGATATATTAGTATTTTCTTTTCCTGCCTACTGCATCATGCTTACAATGACATCTACAAAGCTGTATTTCTTCATACAAGATCCTCTGGAAAACTCTTTAATGTACCCAGATAGAGGACAAAAAAAACAACAAAGTTAAGTGGTAATCAGGGAACTCTTCAACGTTGAATATGCAGCTATTTTTTGCTGAATTTGCCACTCAGATTCAGACCCTCGTAGACAGTCTGTGAGATGCTTGCCAGATGCTTAAACATAAGCAAGAGAAAGACCAAAATACTAGTTCAAAACACAAGCACTTCACCTTACGTGACCACCGATCTCTGGGGATAGTTTACCAATTTGTTATCTTGGCTCCAACATCTCCAGTGATGTGTTACTGGACAAAGACATCAACTACAGAAGAGCCAAGCCAATGGGCACATCACTGCATACAAGAGTGTGAGACTATTCCTTGCTGATTACCAATACCAAGGCTTTAGTCTACCGAACTAGTGTCATGAGCACTCTGCTATTATGTGGTAATGAAACATGGTCCACCTATTCTTGGCAGGGAAAAAAAGCTGAATATCTTCCACCTCCTTTAGGCTGATTCTTAAAAAAAGATGGCAAGAAAAAATAACCAATGAGGAAGTCCTGCGGAGGGCAGGGTGACAAGACATCTGCACTGTTATCAGCAGCAGATGCTGGCTTGGACATGTTCACTGAATTCCGCATGGTCGACTCTCACAAGAGAAGCAGCTCGTCTACTTTAAGGTGTACTTATTTAATTAGGTATGCAAGCATGACATGAAGCTCTTCAGAACAGACACCAACAGTTGGGAGAAAGAAGCACTGGATAGATGCATATGGAGGGAAAGAATAACGAAAGGGTCCTAGATTGTAGATGGTACACACCAGAAGTAGAAAGAAGGGTGATTAAAGATGTCCAACTGTGACAGCAGTTGTGTATCACGAATGGGCCTCTTCAGTCACATGAGAAGTTGTAATGTAAAATGCCACAGAAAATATTTAATATTTTAAAAGTGAGTAGTTTTCCAGGTAATTTTAGATATTGCTAAAGAAAATACATCTAGATCTACACATAATATATAAATAAAGACCATAATATTATCTTTATAAATACATTTAAAGAATGGGGACATATAATACTTAACCTTGTAATTCTTCTTTGCATAACTAATTTATTAAATACAGAAACTTCTAGATCTTTAAAATTAAACATCAGATTATCAAGAAGATATGTATAGAAAAAAAAACTTTTTTTTTAATGGCTACTCTTTCAAATCACTAAAGTTGAAAATATTTTGCCACAAAAAGCTTTTATTTCATAAAATATTTAATCTCAAGCTGTCATGCCCATAAACACGGAGTTTACTAGATTATTAAGCAGGAATAAAGGACAGATATGAACTGCTTCTATTTTTTACTTAAAGGGGCACCATTAAACCAAATTAATATTTCTTTAGGGGTACTTATCTTTATGACAAAAACTAAGTAATTTTAAAATCAAAGTCATTCACCTCAAATTAAATTTTGCAAACTAACTATTCAAAAAATGAGGTCAAACACACACACAAATAGTGTACAACTACTCTCAAAACATTTTAAAATAATGTTTAATACTTCATAAAACTCCAAGTGATGAAGTTAAACAGCATCTACACACAAAAAAAATAAATCATTGCTTAATTTCTTTTGACAAATTCAACAAAAAAGTCATTTCAACAATTTAAAAAAATGAAAAATATTCTTTAAACCAAATATTTTTACTAACTGAAATAATATTGCACTCAGCAAATGGTAATGTCCATCAAGGTCTTTGAAAACTATATATTTACAATTTGATTTAAAAGTTAAAAAAACATTTCTATATATTAAATTCAACCATAAAATAAAATACAGACATTCTGTAGAAGAAGAAGATTACTATGTCCTATGTCTGTTTATTTGTTAAATTTCTTTGTTCATTTTTTGAAGACTTACTAAATTGTTAAGTAATAAGTCAGAACTGCCAAATGTACATGTAATTTTATCTTAAAAAACAATAGTAAACAAATTATTTCACAGACAAGGAAAGACAAAATATCTACATTAAAAAACAAATATTGAGAAATATTTACATACAAATGAAAATTAAGCATACTTATAATAAAATTAAAGGAAAAAATATTTTATATTTAATGTGATTAAAAAAGTAGCAACATGACATCATTAAACATTCAGAACAGAATAGCAACATGACCATTTAACATTTGGAACAGAACATGTTTTTCAAACTTTTTGTATATTTCTGGACTAGCAGGATGGGATATGTTACAACTCACCACAAATGTTTAAACTTTGATAAACAGAAAAGAATAACCATTCAGACTTGCTCAGCTCAAGACCAATCATCATAGAAGACAGAACACTGACCTGCATCCTGTGGGCAGTGCAGACCAATAGCTAATTGCCACTTCACAGGTATGTACAATGTGGCAGTGAGCTATTGGTCTCCACTGCCCAGAGGTTGTGACATCACAGGTCCTTGTTGGCCTTCTATAATGAGTACTCTTTCCCAGCTGCACCTTGCCAAGTTGCCACTCTTGAATTTTCACTGCTATGTTTATTTTAATCCACTCTAGCACCACAAGGCTTAATTATTTGATTTAAAAGATATATGAAAGACGTTGATGATATTTGAATGAATCTCATACAGTTTATACAATAAGTGGGTATTCTCAGACATGTTAAAAAGAACAATTTTACTTGACTGAATACCAAGAAAAAATAATAAATAATTTAAAAATAAACACCACATTTATATGGCAAAGTGATATTGAGACAATAAGATAGGAGAAATAAATCAAAATCTAAAATTAATCCTACATTTTAAGGTCTTAAGTTTTGAATGGAAGTGTTAAGGTTAATTATAAAGTTTAAAAAAAAAAAGGGGGGACATGATAAAAAGCTTTTAAAAAAAGGAGGACAAGAATGTCCTGATTAAAATTACTAAAACATTTTGTATACTAATGCCCCTTTCTACCCAACATAATGTTTTCAATGAATAAACAACAGGTATTTATACACATTAAATTACATACTAAGAATTACCAGATACTTTACAGAAGTGTAAAAAAGACACTAAATTGATGGTCAAGGTTTCAGCAAGTGTACATCATTCTTGATGGAGAAAGGTTCCAACTGCTCCGAAGTTGGCAGCAGTCGATTCAGTATGTCCATCCTAGGTACTATGTCATCCATTGACTTTTGGATTTTTTTCAAGGTGAGCAAAGTTTCTGAAACTCTACCAAATTGTTCCACATATTTGCTGTACTTCTTCTGTCTTTCTATCAGGGTATTCATCAGCATATGGATCGTATGGTCCATCTGAAAAACAGCATTGGGGAAAAATTAATTACAATGCATTATTAAGTTCTAGATTTTCTCTACTTTTGTGTTTTTAAAACTGTGATCCCAATGTTTTAGCTAAGAAATTATTTTGCTAATTCTACTAGAAAACTTGGATTTGTCTGGAGTGGATATAAGATAAGATAATTTTATTGATCCAATCAAATGGAAATTCAGTTTGACTACAATTGACAACATCAGCGTAACTACTGTACAATAACAGTATAGATGAAATGACAAATTATGTAAGTCACAGTTCCTTGTAGCCATGTGGAATACAGCATTCTTCCTTAATCTTTGTGATAAAAAACAAGCCATAATGATCTTATAAAATACATAAGTTCCTTCAATTGTCTGTCAATAATATGAATATCCATTTCCACAATTTGGATACAGGTTTTGAAGTAAAGAAAAATATTTTTTAAGCTAACATGTGTTACTTTTTGAATTTTCATTTTTTATCTCATTTCATAATTTTATCTATACCAGTACCAGTATACATTTAATAACAAATATTTTTTAAATTGCTAACCTCTTTTATTCGAATGCAGAGAGCATTTTGGTCAAAAGCAACAGCTTCAGCCAATTGCCTTAAATGATCCTGGTATCTCAGACACAGAAGTAGCAGCTTGAAAAGAACAAAATAAATATATCATTAAAGTTTTTCTCAAAAAGAAAAAAGGGAGGGAAGTGCTGGTAGACTCTACTTTAAAGAAAAAAAAAACTGCACACCTAAAAGCTATGTTAACCATCCAGTAGCTTCTCCCTAGTCAACCTGAACTCACTAGTCCCCAGACCTTCTTTGTTCCCCCAAATAAGTCTATCTCTGACTATTATTCATAAATTAAATGTACGTTACATCCCTTCTACTTCATCTCAGATAAGAACAGCCCAAAACTATCAGTCCAAAACTATTAAGGGCATTAAATATTTCACATTTATTTAAAAAAAAATATTTCTTAAATTAAAGTGTACTATAAAATTACTCTTTCCAATTCTAAAGAATAAAATAATTAGATTATAAGTTAAAGCTAAACCTGTTTGTGGTCCAATTTATCAAGAATGTCCAACTCCTTAGTTCCGATAGGAATATTCAATGATCCTCTTAAAATTGGGAAGAAAAAAGGAATAGTGTTGAGTTTGGTGAGTTCAGGGTCTGGATCTTTCACAGGTATGAGTCCATCTGCGACCACTACTATCTCATGCTTTGGTGTGCCATATTTCTCTTGCTTTACAACCGGCTTGTGAGTCTTATTAGGTCGAGGAGATTGCCTTGGGGAATCTGAAAAGACATTTATTTACAAGAGAGCTGATATATCAGACTATGTAAACAAGAGTTAGTGATGGCTATAGCTATAAGTCATTGAAAAAATAAAAAATACAAATTTCATGACATTGTCAGAGAGTTAGCTTACAATAAATTATATGAAATTGAACATACGTGAGTCAATAGGTTTACTGATGGAGTATTGTGTGTAGGGTATTTCCTCATCTCGCTGGGATCTCAAATTACTTCCTGGTGCACCTGCTGGCAGAACACTTTGATCTGAGCCCATATTTTCTTTAATAAGAAAAGCAAAGATTGTTTATTAATAATATTTCTATCTTTTAAAATTTAAACATGTTTGAATTCTGCAGACTGTCTTCTACTGGGACTTATAAGAGACAATGAACATTTTGATGATCCTTTAATGATACTCCTTCTTTGCAGTGTTTCCTTATTCTCATGGTAGCAATATATAATTGTTTCTCTTATATCTAGACTGACTTTCCCTTATTGCGTTAATCATGCTTTACAGACAAACGGAATAATAATGTTGCAATTTTTTCTTACAGCTCTTTTTGCCCTAACATTTCAATATTTTTGGGCTTGAAAAGATTGCATTATAGGTCTTGTTTTTACAGCAACTATTATCTCTGAGAATGATGATAATGAAATAATGTTTTTGTAGCACAATTTTGTTTTTCTAGTTTAATATAAAAACCATATAGTGATGCACATAAGTTGCAAACCTAATGAACAACTCACATGCCTCGGATAAAGCTTCGAGAAAAATTACCAAAAGACATTTTGACAAATTATTTGGATTCATTAATAATACTTGAAAGAAAAAAATAAATGACATTCCCAAAAGCTCTGCTAACCACCTAGTTTCCTCCTCATGTCAACCTAAAGTCATTAGTCCTCACAACACCTTCTTTGTTCCCCCTATTAAGTGTATCATCAGTTGTGACCAACAGGTGGTCAAAAACAAAAAGAAAATTCTACGAAATCATTAAAACCAATAAAAGATTCAAAGCCAACATAAGTCTGTGGAAAATGAGATGGAGTTAAATCAACTTTTTAGTACCAGTAAAACTGCTAACTAAAGGTAAATTTTGATATTTTTACTAAAGGTGCCTAGATTCTTGAAAAAATAAAGTCACAGTGGACTTGATGAAAGCTGATAGTTGCACAGGCGGCCATTTTGGATCTAAAAACACATTTGACATAAAAAAAAAATTTCCCGTTCAGGTTGTACAGAACTGAAATCAAGCAAGTCCTAAGAAAAGACATTGCTTTATAATTGAATGTTTTTATTCCATTTTCTAAAGTTTACTCTAAAGTAAAGAGGTTCCTTTAATTAACAAATTTAATTTTAATAAATTTTTTGTCTCTTACTATTTCCAAGATATCTTATAAGAAAAATTAGAAATTTTCAAATAACAAGGAAAAAAATATAGGTCTCTGTACATATATATACATTTTTTAATCATACACTTAGAAAATTTATTCAGCTTTCCAATGATACCAAATTTATTATGATTAAATGAGTCAACGACCCTTTAAAACTTAGCACACTTTTTTCATGTACTAAAATTTCACTAAGGTTGGTAGATCTTTTATCAATATTGCCCGTTATTTACATTATTAGTAAAATAAAATGAGTGTATACTAAGACATGTAAAATTGAATAAATCACTTCTTTAAATCAATATCATTGATTATCAACAGAAAATATAATAAAGATATGTATGCTTGGCAGTTCTTTTGGACAGTCGATGTCGAGACACAAGTAGCTAAAATTCTTTCAAAGAAGTATACTTAAATAGATCTAAATCTTAAATCTGAAGATTCTTATTCTAATAATAATAATAATAATAATAATTTTATTTATAAAGCCCTGTTAACAAACAAAATGTAGGCTCAAGGCGCTGTAATTACATTACAAACACAAACACGAGAGCTAAAATAACAAACTAATCTAAAAAAGTTTTAAACAGGTAGGTCTTAAAGTTCTTCTTGAAAGTAGTGTAGCATGTTGTCTGTCTGAGATCAATGGAGAGAATTTTATTAGAATGTGAAAACCAACCAACCAGTCGATGACCTCTGGAATTTCATTAAAAACCATCTTAAAAGCATTATAGAAAATCATATACCAACTAAATACACATCAAACAAAATAAATAAATGCTGGTTTATAATAGACTAAAGAAGATTTGTAAACAGAAGGAAAACCTATATAGAAAATTTAAAAGAAACCAAGGCAGAAAGAGTTTACAAAAAGTATATAAAAATTAAACACCTAACCCAAAAAGTAAGCAGACAGCTGCAGAGTGAATACATAAACAATGTAATATCTAAAGATAACAACAAAAACCTATGGTCATACATTAAGTCTAAGAAAATGGAAACAACAGGCATAGCGCCATTAAAAGATGAACATAACATAAAATAATGATAATGAAACTAAAGCAAACATCCTAAACAAATACTTTGCATCAGCATTCTCAGCCCCAGGAGACAAAGACATATTTCTTAATTTGAACCAAGTAGACAACATAGAAGATTTAGTATAGAAAATACGAAAAACATGCATATATGTAACCCTGCCGGACCAAGTAAAACAAAGGACGTTTGGGCCACGAGGCCTTCATCAGCTACAAAACAAACAAAAAATAAAAAACAATTAACACAAAATAGTCTTAAGTTAACTTATCTGTCCGATGTTGTTCTCTATCGAGGCAGAAAAGAAATGAGCTGCGCTGGTGTAAAAGCGCGGGAAAACGGAAGGGGGCGGAGATGTCAGGCAAAGATGAATGGGAAAAGGGGGTACCGTAGTGTTAGTGCCCATCGCTTATTTTCTGCCCCGATAGAGAACAACATCGGACAGATAAGTTAACTTAAGACTATTTTGTGTTAATTGTTTTTTATTTTTTGTTTGTTTTGTAGCTGATGAAGGCCTCGTGGCCCAAACGTCCTTTGTTTTACTTGGTCCGGCAGGGTTACATATATATGCATGTTTTTCGTATTTTCTATACAGTCGTTTACCCCTGCAGCAGTAAATCTTTGTTTTTTTGAGTCTTAGAAGATTTAGTAGTACAAGAAAATGGAATTAAAAAACTATTAGCCAACACCAAACCAAATAAAGCGTCTGGACCTGATGGTATTCCAGCTAGATTACTCAAAGAACTAAACAATGAGCTAGCCCCAGTGTTCAAAATACTCTTTCAGGCATAGCTTAACCAGGGCAGAGTACCAAAGGACTGGAAAGAAGCTAATGTCACCCCCCTATTTAAAAAAGGAGAAAAATCTGATCCAGGAAACTACAGACCAGTATCACTTACCAGCATCGCATGTAAAATCCTAGAACACATAATATGTAGCAACATCATAAACCACTTAGACAAACATTATGCCCTCACCCCATACCAACATGGCTTTAGGAAATATAGATCATGTGAAACACAACTAATAGGACTAATTGATGATTTTTCAAAAGGTTTAGATAATAGTGAAATAGATGCTATCTTACTAGATTTTTTCAAGGCTTTTGACAAAGTTCACCACCATAGTTTGCTTAAAAAATTAAAATATTTCGGCATTAATGGTCCACTGCATCAGTGGATTAAAGATTTTCTGATAGGGAGAGAACAAACTGTAATAATAAATGGCTCTAAATCAACACCAATAACAGTAAACTCAGGTGTACCTCAAGGAACAGTCTTGGGTCCACTACTATTTTTAATTTACATAAATGATTTACTAAATTGCATTAGTTCAGGAACAAAAGTCAGATTATTTGCAGATGATTGCATAATATATAGAACAATAAAAAAAATACAAGACACAGATATTTTACAAAGAGAATTAGATAAATTACAGAAATGGGAATCAAATTGGAGCATGTCTTTCCACCCAGAAAAATGTCAGTTGTTAAGAGTAACAAAAAAACTAAAACAAATTAATTCCACTTATCTTATTCATGGCAAACCAGTAACACAGACTAAA
Source organism: Biomphalaria sudanica (assembly GCA_036873155.1). Taxonomy (NCBI): domain Eukaryota; kingdom Metazoa; phylum Mollusca; class Gastropoda; family Planorbidae; genus Biomphalaria; species Biomphalaria sudanica. The sequence goes on from JAZGLO010002833.1 coordinate 189,619, forward strand.
AACGCAAAATATCTAGGTGTTATAATAAATGAAAAACTGTCATGGAATCCACATATTGATGAAACTATAAAAAAATCCAACAAAGCATTAGGGTTTATTAAAAGAAATTTCTATAAATCAAATAAGAACATAAAACTAAAATGTTATTTAACCTTGGTTAGGCCAATAATAGAATATGCATCCACCGTTTGGGACCCCTCAACTCAAGAAAACATTAAGAAACTGGAACAAACACAAAATAGAGCAGTGAGATTCATAACAAACGAATATTCACATTTGACTAGAGTAACACCATTAGTAAAATCACTAAATTTAGAAAGCCTTCAGGACAGAAGACTGAAAAGTAAAGTAGCAATTATACATAAAACACTGAACCATAATCTTCAAATACAAAAACAAAATTTAATAAAATACTCTGAAAGACACAACACAAAAATAAAGGCACATTCCTCATCCCATATGCTAGGACTAATTTGTACAAATACTCCTTCTTCCCTAGTGCTATTAGAGCATGGAATGGGTTGCCTGAGCTAGCCAGAAAAACCAGTGACTTGGCAGAATTTAAGTCATTGGTTAATATGCATGACTAAATGCATGACGCGTAGGACGTAATCATCTTCTTTTTTGAAGTAACGTCTGTATTATATAAGAAAGATAAGAAGAGTGAGTTCCAAACCTTAAGGCCGTGCACTGAAAAAGCATGCAGACCGTAGCACCACTAGAAGCATTGAGTCCATTGAGCGCAGAGCTCTCTGAGGGAAATATGGAGTGATCAGTTTGCTAAGGTACAAGGGCATCCCATTGTTATATATACACTGATGACAAAGTGTGGCCACCTTGTAATCGATTCTTGCTTTCACGGGAAGCCAATGGAGTGTGCGCAAAAGCGTAGTAGCAGAATCTCGTCTTGTTTTTCTAAGAACTATTTGTATGGATTTGTTCTGAATACACTATATAGTTGTATAACTAGATAGATCTAGATCAATTCAAAAGCTTATTGTGTCAAAAACTTGACAATGGGGAGCATTTGTCTTTTTATAGACTCTAATTAAAGAAAATTTTAAAAATTTTAGTTTTTCGTAATTTACTAGTGATATTTAAAAAAAATTTAATTTTATTTGCCACTTATAAATTAAAAAAGTCCTCCCTTGAAACTGTTCAATTTGATATAGATCTATACTTTTGTATATATGTATTCACAATAGTTTCTGAAATATTCACGTAAAAAAATTGCTTCACTTTTTTTTATTTCTCTATATTAGTCTATATAAAGTCCATAGGATGTCAGGATGCTTTGGGCAAACTTAAAATCTTAATAACTTTTGAACCAATAATGCTAGCATGATAAAAATGTGGTGTTGTTGGAAAGCATAATTTTTCATTCTTTCTCTTTCATTCTAGATCTAGAAATAATCTAGATCTAGTATATTTAGGCAAGATCGTTTCAGTTCATTTATTTACATCTCTAGGCAGCCATATTGGTGCAGGCCAGATTTTTATTGCGTTGTCTAGCTGTTGGATCAAGACTAAAAAAAATATTTCTAATGGGGGATAACCTACTTGATTTTTAATACAGTGAGCTAAAACATGTTAGGAAGAGAAAGAAAATAAAACAAATAGAATTAATAGGAATATATGCTATATTGGTTGAAGTATTAAAAAATGAGCCCAACTTCCGCTGCAGAAATCATGTCCAACGTGGCTCCTCTCAGCCTGAGGAGAGAGCGCGCCGTGCTAACGGCCCTGGAACGCTACCAAAGGGGCGAACCAGGGCTCCCGACCCATACATTAGTCACTCAGTGGAGAGTAAAAAACAGGATAAAATGGACATCATTTATGCACCGCGCGTCAAATTTGAGTGCTCAAGCTGGCCTCTCCACTGACCGGGTCCTAATCCGACGGATAAGCACGTGCCCGCCCTGGAGGAGACAGCCCATCCCTCCCATAAATTTCACTATACACGGGTTGGAGGAGGCCACAAAACGACACACACACCCGGATTTACTAGGAAAAATGGCATTGGACACACTAAAGACCTACCCGGCCGATTCCATCTACTGTTACACAGACGGGTCGGTCATGAAGGACTCCGTAAGAGCTGGGTATGGGGCCTATATCTGTTACCCAGAACACGAACCAGACAAGCCTCGCCACATGTAGCTTTGATGCAGAATTAACGAATTAACCAATACACTCAATTACCTGCTCCAAAAACTGCGCGAAAAGATAACCGTTGCGACAACTGTTGTAATAGTTACCGATTCCCAGTCCTGCCTCCAAGCCATGGCTGGCTTAGGGGGAAAGTCCAAATTGGTGGAAGAGGCATTAGGCGCCGCAAATAACATCCGCCAATTTATTGGAGCTGTCATCTTTATGCAGTGGGTGCCCTTGCACTGCTGCGTGAGGGGCAATGCGTGGCTGATGCTCTAGCACGAGAAGGAGCGCTGGCCGTGCCCACTTTCGAGTCACCAAGTACCTTCCAACAGGCTACCACAGTTATACGAGAGTGGGTACATGAAAAATGGTTGAAATCCTGGGATGATTCCAACACTGCCAGGGGAGTCTGGCAGCACATGTGTCACCCAAATCGAGAGGACCCGTGGTGGAGGCTAAAAAGGTCGGAACAAAAAACAATAGCGCAGTGGCATACGGGACACTGCCCCATAGGTGCGTACTTCGCACAGGTTCCGGCCAAATTTTGATGCCTGTTGCCGACACTGCGGGGAATCAGAAGAGACGGTGGTGCACGTCTTGCAAGAGTGTTCGCAGCTCAGCGAGCTGTGGGAAGACGTATCCAGTGGTTCACTATGTTTGTGTGGAAGCTATGAGGCACTACGCCAAACAGCAGAGTTCCTTACGAGGGCACTACGGGAGACCTAGGTCTCCCTGCCTTGTCACCAATTGGAGTTCATCTCAGGTCCCAAGTCCAGAATGAGAAAGAGGAGGGCCGGCATTAATCATGATAGGCTAATGGATAATCGGTAAGTAAAATTTTAAAATATTTTATTTTCAAATACCCGTATTAATTGTAAAAAAATGTAAACAAAAAAGTCCACGTATAGGATAATAGGGAAAATCATCGGTGACACACACACACACACGCAATATTAATTGAACCATTAGCCAATTGGAAAAAAGAAACATGAGATGATTTTTTTAAAGTTTATTAAATAATTGCCACAGAACATAAACATTTTATTATTAACAAACTTGAGCTATAAAACACATACAAATGTATAGAAATGCTATAGATTCTCGATATATTAAAATGAAAATATATGTTTTGATGAAATAAAATAGGTCTACACTTACTAACCCATCTATATTTATTTATCAAAATTATATTTTTTAGTTGGCAGCAAAAAAAACTTCCTCAATTTTATTTTTTGTTTTATTTTTGCATCAGTAACGAAGTCCATCTGGCAAAAAGTGGCCGCCTGTTGCCGTGATAGCAACGGTAAATAAAGGAACTGAAACAGGATCTTGCCTATATTTATTTATTTATTACACATTTGTTGGTATTCTTCTTTTAACTTCTTAATAATTAATACTATAAGAGTATAGTACTATAGTATAGTCTAGATACTAGATCTATATAACTTAAAGTCATAATCATAATACGGTAATAGATATATAGTCTAGTCACTCTTCTTATCTTATCTTATATAATACAGACGTTACTTCAAAAAAGAAGATGATTACGTCCTACGCGTCATGCATTTAGTCATGCATATTAACCAATGACTTAAATTCTGCCAAGTCACTGGTTTTTCTGGCTAGCTCAGGCAACCCATTCCATGCTCTAATAGCACTAGGGAAGAAGGAGTATTTGTACAAATTTGTCCTAGCATATGGGACGAGGAATGTGCCTTTATTTTTGTGTCTTTCAGAGTATTTTATTAAATTTTGTTTTTGTATTTGAAGATTATGGTTCAGTGTTTTATGTATAATTGCTACTTTACTTTTCAGTCTTCTGTCCTGAAGGCTTTCTAAATTTAGTGATTTTACTAATGGTGTTACCCTAGTCAAATGTGAATATTCGTTTGTTATGAATCTCACTGCTCTATTTTGTGTTTGTTCCAGTTTCTTAATGTTTTCTTGAGTTGAGGGGTCCCACACGGTGGATGCATATTCTATTATTGGCCTAACCAAGGTTAAATAACATTTTAGTTTTATGTTCTTATTTGATTTATAGAAATTTCTTTTAATAAACCCTAATGATTTGTTGGATTTTTTTATAGTTTCATCAATATGTGGATTCCATGACAGTTTTTCATTTATTATGACACCTAGGTATTTTGAGTTTTTAGTCTGTGTTACTGGTTTGCCATGAATAAGATAAGTGGAATTAATTTGTTTAATTTTTTTTGTTACTCTTAACAACTGACATTTTTCTGGGTGGAAAGACATGCTCCAATTTGATTCCCATTTCTGTAATTCATCTAATTCTCTTTGTAAAATATCTGTGTCTTGTTTTTATTGTTCTATATATTATGCAATCGTCTGCAAATAATCTGACTTTTGTTCCTGAACTAATGCAATTTGGTAAATCATTTATGTAAATTAAAAATAGTAGTGGACCCAAGACTGTTCCTTGAGGTACACCTGAGTTTACTGTTATTGGTGTTGATTTAGAGCCATTTATTATTACAGTTTGTTCTCTCCCTATCAGAAAATCTTTAATCCACTGATGTGACTATAGAGGGACTATAGTATAGATCTCGAATAGAATAGATCTATTCTAGGGCTAGGGACTAGGACGATTCTAGGATGATAAGGTCATCAATTAAATCAATAATTCACTTTCTCAAAGTTCTTACTCTTAGTTTCAAGTTTCAGTTTGTCATTGTCTTTAAATTTTATTTTTTGCCATTTTGGTGCAACTACCTTATCTAGATTTAGATCTAGTACTTAAAATATTCTTGGTAAGCTAAATTAACTCTAAAATGTATACATCAATCTCTTAACTAGATTTGAATATACATAAAATATAGTCTACATTCTATATATTTAGATCTATAACTAGATGATAGAAAAGTACTCATTGTTTACATTCTCTCGTACATATTAATTACAAACAGGAAATAGTATTCATTTACTTCCCTTATGAGAAGCTCATCTACAAAGAAAACATTTTATAGTCCTTGTTGCTAATGTCAGCTCTCATCACTAAGGAAGCAACAGCAGTTTACGAACATTTGTTACTTGTATAGGGAAAATAAATAAACAATAAAAAGAAAAAAACAACAACATCCTACAGTCACCCCTATGCTGTTTTTGCATAGAATTACGTAGCTTGATAACATCGACAAAATATGGCATCAAGAAAAAATGGAATACTGCCTGAATGGGCAAGAACAGTAAAAAATGAGATCCAAGTTAGTAAGAATTAAACTTTAAAATTAACTAACTTTCCATAATTAGATCTATATAGAATAGATCTAGTTATTTGTACCACTAAACTAGGACCTAGATTTAGGTACAACATTCAGATTTAGATTCTACTCATTTTATATAAGTTTTATCCCAATCTAGATATATATATAATATAGAGTAACACTATTTATAAAATCACTAAATTTAGGAAGCCTTCAGGACAGAAGACTCAAAATTAAAGTAGCAATTATACATAAAACACTGAACCATAATCTTCAAATACAAAAACAAAATCTAATAAAATACTCTGAAAGACACTAAAATAAAGGAACATTCCTTGTCCCATATGCTAGGACAAATTTGTACAAATACTCCTTCTTCCCTAGTGCTATTAGAGCATGGAATGGGTTGCCTGAGCTAGCCAGAAAAACCAGTGACTTGGCAGAATTTAAGTCATTGGTTAATATGCATGACTAAATGCTTGACGCGTAGGACGTAATCATCTTCTTTTTTGAAGTAACGTCTGTATTATATAAGATAAGAAGAAGCTCAAAAGTAAAGTAGCAATTATACATAAAACACTGAACCATAATCTTCAAATACAAAAACAAAATCTAATAAAGCCGAAATTACCGATTTAAGTAGTCAGTTTAAAATTTAGAACTAGACTCTATACTTTATATAATAGACTCTATAGCAGGCATGTCAAACTCAGTGTAGAATTATCAAAATAATGTTAAATTATTAAGCAATTAACCGTCAACACTAATTTTTAGTTAAAATAAAACAACAAAAAACTAAAATGTAAAAATCAAATTTGTTGAACTTATTAAGTATTATTTAATGATAAGATATTTGGAAAAAAATGATTTTCGAAAATTTATGTTAAATTGAACTAGATGTGGTAATTTCATACGGATGTAGCACAGTTGGCTATATTCATAAGGAATTTGACAGGAATTTTGAGATACATGAGGATCTACTTGAGCTCTGTTCTCTGCATAACACAACAAAAAAGCTACTATACATAACACCACAAAAAGCAACAATAAATAACACTACAAAAAGCAACTATACATAACACCACAAAAAACGACTTTACATATCACCAAAACAAGCGACCTATTGTGCAATGCGTTGCACGCAGGCGGCCGAATGTAAGGGGGCGGCCAAATCATTGTTCCAATATACCAAGGTTACCTTTATTTTTTAAGTTTGAGTTTAATAAAAAAAAAATTACACAAATATTTTAATATCCGATGAAAACTATCTATATATATAATTCTCTTCTTCCCTCAAGAGTTTTGTCGAGTAGTAAGAAGTATTTCTGTCCATGAGAAAACAAGAGTAGTATTCACACTACGGATGACTGGCTGCGCGATGATTGTCGTTTAAATTTATCAAACCCTGCCTGCTCCCATCCCCCTTTGTCCAGTGGGAGGTTTGGACTAGGAACTAATCTAAGTAATCTACTATATGTAAATAGCAGGCCGGACCTAACCATTGTGGGGCCCTATGCGAAACGGATTTCGCGGGGCCAAGTTTGGGTAAGGAAGCGGATAATAAGTAAAATTTAAGAGTTTGTATTAGAAAATAAATTCGTCTATGCATTTTATTCATTCTTTACTACATACAGAATTACTTTACGAGCCTTGCGTGTAGCAAAGTCATACAGTATATCATAATAATTCTGTTTCCTACATAAATCCCGCTCAATAGCAAGAATTACCAAATGTTTCAATCTATCTTTGAGAATTGTTTTCCAAATTGAATGACACCCCAAAATGACAATTTTTGTGTATATATTTCCGTATATTTTAAGGATTTTTTCATATATTTTGCTATTTCGGGAGAATTCCAGGAGCTAATGGTAAATCGACAGGAGGGCGCGGGAAATCTATTTTAAGTATAAAATGGTTTAATTTAATAATTTATACACCTTGAATTAGAGCGAGTCCTATGAAAGTGTGGATCCTTTGAAAGTGGGGGCCCACTGCGGTCGCATAGGTTACAGTGGCCTAAGACCGGCCATGCAAAATAGCGGCGTACGCTACGCCGCCGGTTGACTAGTTAAAAAAAAAAAGATAGCCGTACATAAGAAGCTGTTTTGGAAACTTTTAAAAAGAAAAATGGAGCGGGGCGCTAGGAATTCCCATGGGTTTTTCCATAGGCGCCTAATAATTTCTGACCTGGAATTTTCGCTGGTTGTCTGTAATATTTGTTTTGAATGACAATTCTTACAGAAGCAGAGCAGTGAAAACATTTTTTTCTTTCTTACTACATATAAATATTACTGTTAAGTCCAGTTTAGTCAAATACCCTGCCCTGTAAGTAGATCTAGTCATTAAAAACTCAATGTTAAAAAACATTTTCACTTTTTTGTTAATTGGCTGTTATTTAAGCTTAGAATATTGTTGGTCATTATCAATGTAGATCTACATTAAGTTGTAGGCTACTAGCTGATTTGGAGCAACAAGCCAACGACCGACCAACAACAAAGTCGGGGGGGAGGGCGGTGGTTACATTACAATGTCCGTGTGCTACATATACCTAGAATGTCCCTCGAATAATACTGTTGACCAGGGCTACCTCTTTATTATTGGACTTTCTTTTTTACTAGGATGAATTATGCGTTCTAACAGAAAGCTCAATAATATTTGCCTTTTTTATATTATTATTTTCTTATTATGAGAAAAAGATGTAAACGCCAGGAGAAAGAATTCCTGAAGCTGAAAACACCAGAAAACCTCAGCGCGGGGCCCGGCCGCGAAATCAAGCCCCTTGCCGACTTGAGCGGAAACCCGCCGAATGTACAATTCTATCTCCAGAAAGAACTTTTTAAATTAAAACACTTAAAAATTATGTAGGCAACACAATTTCCAAAAAAAAAAAACAACAACAACAAAGGACTAGTTTTAGTGAAATTTCGTAGAGTAGATTTGGATTCTAAACATAGTGTTTAATTACTATAAATGAAAAATGAAACTTAAATATTGTGTTATAATTATGACTAAGATTCTTTTCTTTTTCATTACATTCTCACGGACCTCACTGTGGGAGCCTACATGGCTCTTTTAGGTCCTCAGCTTCCAAGGGGGTTTGATCGAAAATTTTGCCCATATCGGTTGTTTTAAGAATAAATTAAAAAAAAGACGACATTACAGGTACAAAAGAAACAAATGATTAGGACATACAATTCTGAAAAGTCACGAATATAATGCAGAAAGTAAATTTAAAAAAAATTGCTCTTGAAAAGAAAACAATAGATGCAACGCATTAAAAGAATGCATGATTTCAAAATGCAGCCTTAGCAATCCTTTAAAGAGCGAATTATTATCGGCAATGTCTCGCTTTTAAAGGATACAAAAAAAAAAGTTTATTTGACACACAGGCACAAAGGGTCTAGAAAAATGGATTTAAATCAATGGGCGCTTTTGATTCAAGCTCAGTCGTAATAAATTTTGTTTAAGCTAAATCTATTAAATATTTTAATCTAAATTCTACTAAATTCAACTTTAAAGTTATTTTCCTACATTATTTTTATTGAAAAAGAAGTAGTTCCTAATTATTTAGATAAAATGTATAAAATTTTCCCTTGCATTTCTCTTTGCATTGTTCACCTTTTTTTATAACCAATTCACACGCTAATTTATAACATCACATTTTCTAAGCTAATAGGTGCAGGATGTGTTTAATAAGGGACAAACATTGGCCAACGGACATGTCTACACTCCCTAACTCTCTCTCACAGTCTTGAACATTGTTATAACCATTGTAACTTAGTATAGGTATTGCTACTATCTAATTTCTAAACAAAAATTAAAATAAATAAAATAAAAATGGCATTGCTGCATGACATTGCCAAAATTCTCAAAGAAAACTGTTGCTGAGAAATCTTTTATTCCAGTGAATACTTTAGCAATAATATTGAAGAATTAGGTGCAAACATAAAATAAATACTTGCATGATTAAAGACTTATTATTTCCCTTTGTTGAAGTGTAACAGACTTTTTAAAGTAAAGTTTTGTTTTCCCATTTCCCTATCAATTAATTTTTTTTTTAATGTTAAAGATGATACGGACATTTGCTATTGCACTGTGATTAACCTGCTAATTTATATAAGACGGAAATTCCATTTCATCTGAGTTTGAAATATTATAATAAAGAATTTATTTTTGTTTTAAAAATAGTTTTAAAGAAACACATTTTATTTTTATTTAACATTATTAATTTGTATTACTTTTTGTTTTCTTATTGTGGCGTGCAATGACTAAATATTAGCAGTAGCTTTTAAGTTTTCTGCACCTTACCTGGAATATTGTTCATCAACTTGTTAACAACTTAAGGAATGAAATTTAAAAAAAAATTCTAAGCATTCTGATTATTATATTTATTACAGGATTTTTTGCAGTCTGGAAACTATTATGTGACTGAAGAACTAGCAAAAGAAGTATCAGTGATCAATAATGAGCTTGATCATCTTAGCTTGGACGATACATTTTTAACATCTTCAAAAGACTGGCAAAGCAAACCAGGAAATTTCACTCCTTCAGAGACATCACATCATTACTCTGGTGGTTATAATTTCAGATATCCTATTTCTTTTCTAAAATCACACAGAACAAATAAATCCTTTCAAGACATTCTAATTTTTTTCTAATATTACAAAGAAAATTATTCTTCAAGAAATCCTAATTGTTTTCTTATGTAACAAGAATACAATTCTTTTAAGAATTTTTTTGGTTTCGAATACCTATTAAAAAAAGAAAATATTCTTTATGTTTTTGTTTTTTCACCCCCCCAAAAAAGGAGCATTAAATGCTATCAATAAAGTAGGAGCCAACTTGCGTGAGTGTAAATTTCGCCTTTCTAACAAGTCCATCAATGGGAAACAAGAAAATCAACTCAGAGAGCTACACCAGTGGGCAGTTTCATGTCTTAAAAATGCACAACAGGTAATCTCTTATATGTAGTGATGACTTTCCCACCAATCAGTTGTTTACAAGAGTAAATGTTTTATAGGATTAGCCAGCAGCCAACAAAGGGGAAGCAACAGAGCGTATTTGAGCCTCAACTCTGTTTGACTAATAATTATAGGAGACTTCAATCATTTGTCATCAGTAAAACACTTACCAACAAATAGTAAATATGTTCATTGTCCTGTAAGACAAAATATGACTCTAGACATATTACTGCACCATAAGAAAAGGCGATATATCCCAAACCATATTTTCCCTCAGAAAGTAAGACCACACAATGATTCATCTTACTCCCACTTACAAACAAATTCTAAAAACAACAAAACCCCTATAGCAGACCATCCAATCAGGGTCTGACAACAATGTATGAATCCACAAAGTTGTCTGGAGCAGTTATAAATAACTGCCCTGACTTAGCTGAACTTAAAGCAACTGTCAATTTTTATATCCAGCTTGGTGAAAATATGATTATAATTTAACATTTATACCCTGGTCAGTCTGGGTGCTTCAAGGTTATTTGTCATCAAGAAGTACATAGGAGTCTAATTCATCAAGCACTGGTTGTGTGTGTGTGTGTTTTGTGTGTTGTTACTGTTTGCATCTATATTGTTATTGTTAGCCTATAGTAGTAATGCATTTGTTTGGATCAATAAATAAATTCTATCTTACAGGTGATTGTGATGAAGTTTACATCAGATAAGTATAGTTGTTCAGTCTTCTGTAGCGAATGGCTGACTAGAGAAGTGTTACTTAACATCTGCCTTAAGTCTTCCTAAACTTATGTCGAGACCTAATTTAAATCTGCTGAACTTCATGAGTTTTAAATATTGAATCATACATTTAATGTTGATTTGTTTCAAAAAGGGACAGAGGATTAGACTTTGAAATAGATCATGTGCAGAGTGGGTAGAAAATATAAACTTTGTGAATGAGACAACAATACAAGCATGCATTCCATCAGAAACATAATTGAAATATTTATTTTTTAAATCTTAATTTTTTTTTCTTGTTAGGAATTGGAACCATTCACTTTTGATGCAGCTGATAGAATAAAACAATTTGGTGACTCAATTGGTGTAACAGACAGATATACCGGATATCGCAATAATCTAAGTCGTAACACAAGGGACCCTTTTAAGATGAACACAACTTGGATGGATAAGGGAGGAGAACTTGGACTGATGAATAATCTCACAAGATCGCATACATGTAATATTAAAGAAACCACTTTTGTCAAGACTTTTTCCCCCATAACATACATATTATAAGTATGTATAACTTCATTTCAAACTCCAACATATTTCACTTTTTTCACTAAGCTATTTCTCAACAATACATTTGTGTGATTTTTGTGATGTTCCTATTGACAAACTACAAATAAAATAAGCTGTAGCAGGCTGATTCTTCTTCTGCTACATTAAGCTATTAAAGAACAATACACATTCCATTTTAATTATTTCAAATTAAAATTAAAAAAAAAATATTTATTTAATTTAGCTTTGGGAAGTCCTTCCCTTGACCAAAGGGTTATGAGCAGAAGCATGAGATATGTTGGGGAACCAACAACACAGTTTAGTGAATTTGGAGGCGTGCCCCCAGCAAACATAGGAGCTTTAAAAAAGCAAGTGAGGTTTGGTCAGTTCAATCCTCCAATGAGGGTTACAAGAGGTAAGTAGCCTACTTTTAAACAATAAAATTTTAAAACTATAACAACACAAAAGCATTTTAAGTGATGATGAGGAACAATATTGAGAAGCAAAAGTCATCAAGATCTCACAAGGAACAATGACTTTAGGAATCTGACTGGCATCTAGCATGTAGAAAATTTAAAACCTAGCAAAACATGGAATAATATGTTCACCTTTTACGTATAAACTCTAATCAACATGCACATACCACTATACACTTAGGTTAAGGGAAATTTGATGGACTGAAAGAAAGAATGCAAGAACTAGATTTCATACAAACCTTATGCTGTACACTCTGAACAGAAGTGGAAATCAGTTTAGTTATGATATTAATGATACATTAATTATCACAATGGGTAGAGGTTTCTAAAAGATCTAATAAGAAAGAGGTAAATTTATTGAACTAGTTTATATAAAATACCAGTTTAAAGCTCATGAAAAGGAGCACTTTAGGTTTCAGTGCCCAATCTGGTTGTCAGAAACTAGTAGATCTAAATGCTGTCTACAAGAGATCATGGGAATCAATGTGGAAAATATGTTCTTCTGTCAGATTAAAAGAATATCATTGATCAGTAGAGTAGTGCTTGAAGCACATGCAAGGATAAAGAGGTTTATTGGTTGGGTGCCAAGAAGAGACATAAGTATTACATTTAACTATTTGCTGTTTTCAGGATATCGAACTATTGACAGCCTGTATCCCAAGTCAACAGCTCCACTTGATGGAGGTCAGCCTCGTCAGTCTAGTGTCATGGATGAAGTCAAAACACTAAATGCTTTGAACGCTTGTGCCCAATATGACAAGATTGATAAACTAGCCAATAGCAACCCTCAAGATAAAAAACCCTATGAACTGACTAGTGCACAAGAACAGGTAGTACAAAAGAGAGTATAAATAACAATATGACAAAGATTACAGTTTAGTAATCTAGAACACTTACAAAGATTTTATAATGTTTTTCCAGTTTAAAAGAATGCTAAGAAGATACTTAATATTTAGAAAATACCACTAAAACACTTATAGGAAACCTTGCTGGATCAAAGTAAAGACAATGTACATTTAGGTCAAGAGGCCTTCATTAGCTACAAAACAAACAAAAAAAGACAATTAACATAAAATAGGCTTTTAGTTAACTGTTCGATGTTTATCAAGGCAGAAAAGAAATTGACTATGTGTGAGGTCTGACTAATATAAATGGGAAAAGGGAATATATACTGCCATCTCATTTTGAAGAAAAGTGTGTTGGTTATTTATGAAGATGGTGACTGACATTTAAAGTTTATTCTCACTAAACAGGCGGGTGCTTATATCATTGTATTATTGCATGGAAGTGGTACCTCTCTATATTGTGTGGAATTAAAATTAATAGTTTTATGATTTTGTTTTTAAATGTCCTGCCTGTTTCCAAGGAAAATCTGCACCCTGAGCACATTATTGCATAAACCAACCCTTTGCTGTTACAATTGAATTTATCCCTGATAACTAAAAGTCATTTCTGTCAGTTTTTCTGAAACGATATTAAGTTATTAGAGCTTTCACATACTTTTAAAATCTCAATTTATCAAAATGTTAAATTTAAGCTTAATGTATATGACTTTTTTATGCAGGCTGGCATAAACACCAATTACCCTGGTCGAACAGAATACATGTTGCGATATACAAAGCCTGAGAGAGATATGGGCACGACTGAGTTCAAAATGAATCCATCACCTGACTTTAGCATCTATGGCCGACCGATGCAGACCAGTGTCTACCATCCCAGTATTACTGAATATCAAGCCCGCTATGACTGGCCCAGCTGTGATAAAATTGTGAGGTTACCATGGCTAAGAAATTAACAAGAGAAGAAAATTCAAAATTAATTAACTAACATCTTGAGACATAGCTTTAAAAAGTACACAAAAAAGGAACTTTTTTTTTTCAAACTATGAGTAAAAAAAGGCTGGGTTTTTTGTTTTCAATGTAGGTTAGATAATAATAAAAGTAAAAAAGTTTTTTTTAAATTGTGAATGCAGTACTGTATATAAATAGACCTTAACCGAAAAATCAAACCAACAAGAATGGACTCCCCTTTACTGCATATCTCAAGATGAGTCTCACTGTGAACTACTGTACATTTAGGACATTGAAAAAAGTGATAATTTATGTGTTGTCATTAGAGTGTGATCAGTTATTGTTTTTTTAACCAAATATTAGCATAGAGTTTAGTTTGAAAACATCTCCATACAATCATTCATTAAATCATAAATAGTAAAATATGTAGAAATAGTTTTAGCTTACAATTTCATTTCCGCTGCAGCTTTTCTTACTTTGACATTAGATTCTTACCATGAAGGCTTATTATGAAATGCTATCCTTACATTTTACAAAAAGTTTGTAAAGAAAGAAGTCAACATAAATTTTTGTAGTCATAATTTTAATTTGTTGTAGCTTTACATTATGTACCAATTGGTTTTGTACTGTTAAAAATGTCCCAAAATGTAAAAAAAAAAATTTCACCAAAATATTTTTAAATTCTTCATACAAAGTGTATTTAAGTTATGGGAAAAAAAAGTCCTTAATAATGCAAATAATATAATTCTATTTGTAGACAGCCATACTTAACATATAGTTTGTCTCAAAGCCATCTCTTGTAGGCAGATTGAAAACATCTTGATGTAAACCTGTGCTCAGGGTTTTACTGTATTCATATTACTCAAATAGACAGAGTATTGTCTTTATCTTGCCATGACTTTATTTAAATATCGATATCCACATTGTGCTGCTTTAAAAAAAAAAGACTATAATATGGCTTTAAATATAATATATATGCAACATATTGTACAATGATTACTTTAATGTATCTAACTAAATGGAGTAAATATTGAGTGATATAACTACATAAAAATAGCTGTGTTACATTTGTTGTATTTTATATGTATGTAAAAAAGAGCAGTGTTTCTCAAATGGGCGGGGGGGGGGGGGGGGGGGGGGGGGGAGGCAATGTCCTAACAACAGGTTTCAAAAATTAAAATGTTCTTAGAGACATTGTTTCTTCTAGCTAGTCATTCTTTTTGAATTATACACATCAACTGTAAAATTTCTAGGAAAATCATTGGAGCAGTTTTTGAGAATTGTGTCCACCCATGATTTAGGTTTTCCCCAATCCAAATGTGCAATTGAATAGAGGTATCATAAAATATAAACCATTTTCACAACAACAAGACGATTCTTCTAAACTTCATTTTGTCAGAATGGTTGAATTTCTCTTCACTCAAAATGTTATGACAATCACATCCATTAAAGACATAGAAGGGCTATATGTACCTCTGAATGTCCTTCATATAATAGTATTGGCCAGTGCTGCCACTTCTTTTGTTGATACCACAAGCATATCTAATACTATTTTGAAACAACTTTTAACATAAACTTTTCTTACTATTATAACGAGTGTCTTCTGTTTACACCAGGAGGATGAATTTCTGAAACTCAGAATATATAAAAATCTTTGGACCCCCTTGCTGGGTGAAGTGCAAACATATTGTCTATCCAATACTAAAAAAAATATGCAAACATATTTCTTTCCAATACTATCTCCAGAAAGAATTTTTTCAGTAAAAAATACTTTAATGAACTTTCATTAGGTAAATTTGGATTCCAAACTTATTGTAAATTTATATGCAAAGAAAAATCATACTGGAAAATAGTGCTATAATTATGTTTTTAAGTTACTTTTTTTTTTCATTTCATCCTAAAAAAAAAATCAACCTCCCAGGCTCCACCATGGAACCTTAAAGCTGACTAAAGGGGGTGCAAATAATTTCTTTTTTTTTGTTGAGGCGATGTCACTGGTAAAAGTTTGAGAAACACTGTACTAGAGTACTCTATAAAAATGAGAGATAAAGAGAACAAATAATGATAAAGTTAAACTGACAACAGCTTTTATAATCCAGAGTTCATTAGCTTACTGATCCATATCACTTCTTATAGGTAGCATTTAAATGTACAAACTATTTTTATAGAGAATGTGTGTATTGATATTAATTTACTAAAGGTAGCATTTAAATGTCCAAACTATTTTTATAGAGAATGTGTGTATTGATATTAATTAATTAATCAAAATCCCTTGAATCTAGGATAATAAACAAAATGACCATCCAGAAGAAAGTATAATAAATAAAAGATAAAGAAAAAATCTTCATGCATGCAAGCCTGTTAGTATTTTATTACAATTTGTATTTACTTTAAATACTGCTACCATAAAACAAACTATTTAATATTCCTACAGTATTGCTATCAAGTGGATAGTTTTAGATGCTTCTAATCACAAAGGGATCAGAATAGAGCATGATATTTCATGAAGTAGCCTAAATTAAAATAATTAAAAAAAAAAGAAAAGTTTATAATACTTACAATGAAATTAAAAGATAAATTTTAAATGCTCTTGCAAGATTTAAATGTTACTATTGCACTCTTTTAACTGTATGATTTCTATTCTACTATTTCAATCTATGGATTCCATGCATGACTGATTGAAATGATGTGTTGACAAATGTAAATACAGAGCAAAAAAGTTTTTACTCTAAAAATATGATGAAAAAAAAAACTGTTTACATTTGAAAAGGCTGACCATAGAAATCTGTCATTAATAAATAGATCTGGAAGATTTAAATGTAAACAAAACAGTTTCTTTGAACTTGACAGTATAGGTGAACATTGTCCTAAGATCATGTCAAAGGAGACAGATTTGTTATTTGATTATCCCATACATCCAATGTTAATATTTTGCTTGGAAAGCAAATTCTGATATCTTAATGTTTATTGGCATTGGAAGTCCAAAAAAAAAAAGAGTCCAGTAACCTATGAGAACTAGATTAAATAATGTCAATAATTATTGACCAAAAAAGTGTACACTACAGTATTTAAATTATTCTTGTGAAGAAAGGAAGTGAAAGACAGTAGTTAAAACAGCAGTAAAAACATGAATCAATATCAGATCAATGTGTAAATAAAATTTGTAGTTGCTACATACAAGATGACATAATGTCAAGTAAAAATAAAACAGAGCACCGTACCAAAATATGTACAAGTATGGGGGGAGGGAGATTATAAATAGAAAAACTTCGTAAAGAATGTAAATGCTCAGAAAAATTATTGTGTATAATAATGATGGTAGAATCAACTGTTGTCAAGATCGTTGATATTGAGCTTGATAAACTGACCTGGCTCAACATGAAACAAATGTTTATTAGATCCAAGCAAAGGTTTTCTCACTATGTACTGGCCAGGATTTGTGATAATGCAGATGCCCTGTCTTGACATCTCAGCATTCATAGCATCACTTCGCTTTTGGCTGTCAGCTGTTGAGTGTAGGGATCGACCCTGGACATGTGCACTCGATTCAAAGGCACTGCTAGTTGATCTTTTCGTTGGTTGCGCCTTACTGTAAGATGGTTTTAAAGGAAGACTTTGTGTTCTTAGCCTTGCTGTATCTGCTATGACACCAGCATTTTGTTTTTGACTCAATTTGATCACCCTATTTCCTTGTGCAGTACCAATAACATCAGACAAAGGGTTTTGACCAGGGTTCTTGTACAAGGTCTCTGCCCAAGCAGTCTGGGGGTTCTTGTACAAAGTCTCTGCCCAAGCAGTCTGTGGTCTTTCATTCTGTTCTCCAATGCCCTCAGAGCAGGTGCTATCATCTAATGAAGAACTTAGAAAACCTTTAGTTGTACTGACAATACTGGTAACAGGTTTGGTATAAGTTTCTGAATTTCCCAATGTGGTGTAGAGCTTATCCTGGTAAGGCATTTGAGATTGTTCCGGGCCTGCAAAAGCTGTGGCTATTGAGTGAGAACAATTCTTATCATATTTTTTAAAAGAATCTTTAGCTTTATGTGAATATTTAGCCGGGCGAACTTTCACCTTAACCTGTTTTTTATATGGTTTATGTTCTTTATTTTGCATCGTAGAGCTTTTACATCCAGATGTTCCACTCGCAGAGTCATCAGTGTTATATTCACTGCTTGACTCATTGGTGGTATGCTGAAAAGGTAGAAATAAGTAGGCAATATATTATTACAATGAAAAACATTAAAATGAATTTATAGAAAAATCTCTAATATGTAACCATATGTTCCTTTCTTTGAGACAAATGTGTAATAAGTTTTGGATCAAAAGTAAAGTTTGAGACTTAGCAGCATATGAAGTGGATGATATCAATTTTACCTGGTTTCTGTGACCAGCTATTAGGCACCTCTAAACTAATGTCAGCTACTTATTAGAACTGGACTTTAAAATACTTGATTAAAAAAAACAACAACTTAGCCAGGATTCATAATTTAGACTGCTGAGATTGGAAGCCAAGAGCTTAAATACTCAGCCACCTCAAAAGATAATGTAATATTCTCATTACTCTTAGTTATGTGTTGAGGGTATGTTCACATTAATGCAATAAACTTTTGTGGAAGCCACAGAATTAACAGTTAATGTTGCAAATGCAGTGACAGTTTATCTGGCAACAGACTTTACCTTCTTGCTCTTTTTCTTTGGGCTCTTCAGAGTTTTATGATAGGCTTTGAAATGTCTGGTTTCTGCTTCTGAAAGACTTTTCTTGGAACAAGACTTGTAAAAACACTGCCAATAGAGATTTGTTATTAGTATTTGAAAACTTAAAGTGAAGATAAGCACTAGACTAGATCTATTTTTTGTATGATTTTAATTGCTTTTTTGAAATTAATTTGATATAACTCTCTATCTCCATCTCTGAACATATTTTCACCCCATGAATGTTCCCAGTAATTAAATCTATCTCACCCTGATCTACAACACAAGCTTCCACTGTCCCCGTAAAATATGGTGTGTCAACACTAACTCTAGCAATCGTTAATTGTACCATTTTACCATTAAACATAACACACTTTCTGGATTCGCCTGTATATTCATAGTTTTCCACTAATTTCTTATTCACTAAAATAATAGTGCTCCCTGTGTCTCTAATGGTCTTGGCAGTCTTGTTCCCTACAAATGTCTGAAAAACCTCCAATGATCCAGTATCAGATGACAATGATAAGCCTTGTTCTATTCCACCTTTCTCCCAGTCCTTACTTTCCTGTCTGTTTCCTTGATATCTTCCATTGCAATTATCATCTTGTCTTTCATATGTACCACGTCTATTGTGCCTATCCCGGGTCTCCCTTGTTCTGTGAAAGGTATTTGGTGTCTCACATGTTATGTTAAAGGCAACTATTTCTTCTATTCTTCTATATCACTGCCTCTGGATAATTTCTTCTCGGGATGTGCCACTTTATAAGCCCATATCAGTCTTACTATGTCTTCTATGGATTTAGGTTTCCTCTCCAACATAAATATTTTTAATTCCTCCTGACACTTGTAAATTACTTTATCATTAGAAATGTTTTTAGATCATCAAAGATCTTTTCTATTTTAGTGGTTTCAGTCCAATTTTCAAAATGACTGGTCATTCCGTCCAGGAAGGTCTGCGGGTCATCATTTTGCTTCTATTGCACAGTTAACAAATTGTTCACGGTAAAACGCCTCTGTTTTTCCATACGTACGAAGTAGTTGTTCTTTCACCACACTATAATTGCCCTGGTTCATGCATATCTTTGATGGAACCTCTGCTACAAATTACCATTTGTCTTCATGGTATTCCAGTTCCCTCATTTCAATTTCAAACTTCTTCAAAAAAATGTCTATGTCTTTAGCTTCTTCTTCTTTATACTTTGCTAGTTTATTCCCAGTAGTTTCCCCTTTTCTTTTATCGCCCTCTTTTTCTTGGTCTGTTTTTTTTACTTTTTCTCCGCTGTCTCTTTTTCCAACGCCAATCTCTCTCTCTTTCAATGGCAATTAATTTGTTTTTCTTTTCCCTTTCAATAACAATCTTTTCATTTTTTCTTTTCTCTCCATGGCTAATCTCTCCCTCTCCATCAACCTTTCTTGAACATATTTCCTGAGTTCCGATCCTTCAAGATCCAACAACTTCTCCTCTTCCTTCAGCGTTGCTACCTCCACCTTGTTCCCCATTGTCTATAAACAATATTCAAATAGTATCCTGTTGCTAGATCTAGACTTTAATATCTCTACTGTCTGTTGACAAGAGATCAACTAGGGATGAGAGAACCACTGTTTGGTAGTCATGGATTTTTGTAGGCAGGCAGGCAGAGAAATTAAATCCACCACACTCTCTCTTGGAGGTATCCAAAAGCACTACTGGCCAGACGGTGATCCAACTTCCATTAAAAGTGATACATTTTTTGATATTGTGCTTCCCAGATAAGTAAAGTAGTTGACCACATAATGGGGGTGTCAACTTATACAATTTTGTTAAAACAGCAAACTAAAACAGACTAAATTTAACTATTACATACTTTTTAATGACCACACATTTTTTCTTTTTAAAAGTTTCAGACATTCCTTCCAATATGAAGGTTACTAGGTCCTAACTTGGTCCTAATCTAAACCTACTGCTTAAAATGGTATTGATATTTAAGTCTGATAAAGAACCCAACTGACTGATAACTAATTTCTTTATCCTCTATTTAATATGTTTGGAAATAAGCTTCCTCTTTCCTAACTCAAAGGATTTTTTATAAAATAAGCAAAACTAATCTTCAAAACCATCATTTTGTTTAGACTTTAAGAAATTTCTATAAATGGAAGAAAAAAAAAAGACTAGAAATTTTTTCAGAACTCTTCCTTCTATAATGATCAATGTTTGAAATATTGAGTAACTCAATATGGGAAATATATCTGTATGAGAACTAAAACTGCCAGATCAAGAATGTTATTCTAATGGGTAAAGCAGGTCTGAGTATAAGAGCAAGTTACACATTCTTAGTGCTAATTCTAAAAGATGTAAAAACACAACAACAGAATATAGATATCTACATCTACTGTACAAATATTACAAAAACTATCCTTTTTTTTAATGAATCATTTTATAAAATGGAATAGAGAAAAAAAAATAAAAAAAATCATTATATATTTAAATAAAAAAGGATTTTCACCTGGCAATGATCAGAAATTTGACACATATGTTCTGTGATCTTTTGAAGTGTGTTATCCAATTTATACCTCATATCTTTGTCACATTTGTTATGCCTTGAACCCTTGATGTAAAAATAAATAATGTGAATACAATAAAATATCTTTTCTTAAATAAGATTTAAAAAAAAAAAAAAAAAAAAAAAAACAGATAAACAAGAGAACTCACTTGGTCTAAACTAAAAGAATCAGACAACAAAGATTTCTTCATGAATGAACAGGGTAATTTTTTTGTCTTCGGATCACTGTCTGCATCACTCTCATGAGTGTTAGCTGAAAACAATGTAAATTAACAACACTTGAAACATGGCATCAATTAGTTTGGAGAAATTTCTGAAGAAAATTTAATGGTGACTAAGACTAAGAGATTGATATATGTCAGAGTTTCAGTCAGGGGGCCAAATACATTCCCAAATTCTAATCTTTAATATGCTGATTTCCCTGCATATTGGGCAAAAGTTTTGAGGGGTTAGATAGCACAACATCATGGGCCAGAGCCCATAAGCAATATAGTTGGACATCAATGATATAAGAAAACATAATTGTACATAGAGTGTATATTACTAGAACAGTAATCATGAAAAGTGATTAGATGTTTAGGTGACTTCAAAATGTAAACAAACAAATAAAAAAAAAAAAAAAAAATAGTTGACTTATAACAAACCATATGAAAAAAAGAACATTGACTTTGGAGAGTAAAACTTTTTCATAATATCTTACATTCAGCTGGTAAGATAATTGCCAAAAACAAAAAAAAAAAAAAAAAAAAAAAACTCCATTTGGACAATGACAACTGTTTGAGAAAAACATTCATAAGAAAACTAAAAAGATTTTAGAAATAAAAATCACCTTCTGGGTCACTGCTTTGTCATTTTACCACCATAAAGACGATGCAAGACACCCATAACAAAGATAGACAGACACACAATTCAACTATCTGATATAAACATTTCACATGTACATTTTGAGTGAATCAGGTGTGAATGTACACTTGTTTTTTTTTTATAGTTATGTTTTGTTTGGTGTAATGCATAAATTGTAAGACAAATTTCATTATGGACATTTAAGATTATCATTATTTAATTATTATAATTAACAAAAATGCAATAGCAAAAAAAAAAAGATTTGGAAAATTAACCTTTTTTTTTTCATTGATAGCTCACATCTGAGATTCATGTTTTTTTAATACAAAGATAAAAAGTAAAAAGTAGCAAGGAGAAAGTTATGAGAGAATCTTGTGTGCATACCAATTAAAAATTTAGATTGCTGGAAATAGATAAGGTATAATGGACCACTGGATATCCCTAGACCTTATCCGGTCAATCATGCCATTTTCACTTCAACCTTCTTCAGATGCAAGCATGACTAAAAACTTCCTTAAAATGTGGGGATTAACTTCTCAACCTACATTTGAATCTTGTAATAAAAGTATAATTTAAAAAAAAAATTAAACCTGTAGTTTTAGTTCCCAGATTTTGATAGACATCAAAGACCATCTGTCTTGAAATAGTGCGATAATAAATATCTGTTGCCTGCTTTTTTGATTTTGATACGTCTTCCACCAGGTCATTCAATGTACGCTCCATTGACAACTGCAATGATAAAAGTGTGCAACTAATTACAACTAACATAAATAAACTTCTGTAAAAAAAAAATCTGTTAACATGAAAGTAAACCCATTAAATACTTTATGATATTTTTACCTATTTCTATGGGTAATGGCTTCCATTGAACAAAAGAAGTAACCATCTTAGATTTTTAAAATCTTTGAATTCAAAAGCAATTAATTACCACAACATACACATACAGCAGCCACATCTCGGAACTGGGGCATGAGTGACTGGATAACTGGCCGGCTAAACCAGGAAGAGTGTATCTGAAATGTCCACAACACTCAGTACAATGTGGTTCTGTCAAACCTACTATGTGAAGTCTGGACTTGGCAGCATGTGCAAAACATCCCCATAACTAGACTAATCTGACAAAAAAGCAATAACCAGCATAGTCCTGTGGAGCACATGACATCCTGCTCGTTAACTGTTGGCCATAGAAACAGATGACCTTAACATCATCTGCCCCATAGATCGCAAGGTCTGAAAGGGAAACTTTACTTTTTTTTTACTAAAAGTTCAAGGTTGGGAATAACAGCTTTCTATTGGAGGATGCCAAAACATTATATGATGTCATTGTAATCCTGGCTGCTCAAGTAAATAATACTAATAAAAATTCAGGTTAAACCAACCTGAAATGTATTATGGTAATGCATTTTTGGAATTCAAGGGCCTAAGAAGTGTGTGGTTTGTTTGTTTGAGTCTGTGTATTTTCTTTCAACCAGGAATCATGCATACATAATTCATATAAATTTAGAAGGCTCTTTCAAATCTACAACATATCAGACAACAAGATTCTTATAAATTTTTTTCTGAAAAAAAATTGTAACATCCCTACTACTTCAAGTAAAGTAGTACTTGTACTAGACTACATCTCAATTATTCTAGATCTAGATCTAATAATCTATCTACTGTCTCTAGTCCTAGATCATCAATGATCAAATGATCAAGTACTTCAAGTATTAGTCTACTTAACTCTACTTAAGACAAGTTAAGAGTCAAGTAACTCTTAGTAACTCTAGACTCTAGTGTCTAGTGACTAGTCGTCTTACTCTTAGTTTTTACTTTAACTTTATTTATTTAATCTAAAAAAATCTACTACTCACTCTCTATATATCCCTAGAAGATGAAAACTGTCTAAATAGATTCTAGATCTAGTTCTAGAAAAGATTTTGATCTCTAGTCTAGATTAATCTAGAATCTAGATCTAGCCTTAATTTGGATCTAAATTAAATTTCATACTATGATACATTCATAGTCTAGTTGGGCCTAGCATATTTACTCTTCGGCAACATAAGAGGTGTGTTTCCGGTTTGAACATTAAAAAACAACAAAAAAAAAACAACACAATCCTTTACAGTCTCCGTCTATTCGGAAATTTCTCTGAAAGAAAAAAGTATAAATGTGAACCAGCCCTGGCCAAGACATGCCGTTATTTCGCTATATTTAACTCACCATTTTCTTTCATTGATAATATGATCCGTGATAAGTGACCTTGGTGCTGTCTTTATATATGTAACTCATAATGAATACTAAAACTAAAAGAATGCAATTTTTCTCATAATGATTAGTAGACTTTTAATAGCAATATGTGTGACTTAACATCACGCGCTAATTATAGGCCTACATTAATACTACTTAATAATTTTCGCAAGAAAAGTTAGTTATTAATATTTTGAGTAAATAGAAATATAAAATAATTCAATATAACATATCTAACTACAAATGTATTGACCATTTAGAAATCTACTGGTAATCTAATTGGGCATTAAAAGAATCTTGTATTAATCTCACTATAAGGCCTGTTTTTAAGCCCTAGTTTATAAGAGGGGTGCAGTATTTACTTAGTTTCACAATCTATATATCTTGCAACATTTAATGCAGTCATAACCTTGTCTGCTGGGGTAGATTTGTCATCTAAGCCTATTAACAGTAGAATTTTTTTTTTCGCCGTCTCAGAAGCCATTTGTAAAGAGTGGTATTGGCATGTGCAAGTCAATTGTCACGTTTTTTTGCCAGAACAAAATAAGATAAAGGGCTTTTTAATATTTTTTCTATTGTAAATTGAAAAACGAAATAAAAAGCAAATAAATAGCATTTTAGTTGACAAAGTTCTCCCAGTAACTCAAAGTTTTTATTATTAGAATTGGATCTAGAATGTACAGGCATTTATTATTATTATTATTATCGGGAAAATATTTTCCTTTTTTCTCACGATCAATTTAAAAATGTTTCTGAATAGATGTAAAATTGAGAAACATTATCTTTCTTGTTTAAAGAGCTATTAATATCCGGTTATGAAGCGTCTCATAGAAACAGTAAAGAAATCCATTTATTTTAGACCTAGAAATAGATCTCTTTGACTCTGACCCCTATCATAATGATCATTATCGAATAATAGATCTAGATCTAATTAGAACTTATTAGAAGTACAAGTAATAGATTTAATCTATAAGTTAGTACAAGATAGATCTAGATGTCATTATTTAATTATTATAATTATAAATATAAAATTTAAATCAACAAGCACACGACCATGTTTTACATTTATATTCAATATTCTAAACATCTTCTCATTCATTTCTTTTTTTCTGAGTTAGGATCATATCATAATAATATTTAATAGTTATATAATTAAGACTTACAAATTAGAAATGTTTTATGATCTAAGTTCTAATTTCCTTCTAGTTTCAAACTCAATATCCTGTGTTCATGCAGTCATAAATCAATCTGATTCTGATTTTGTTTTTAAATGTCACTTTGATTTTAAAATTTACACATTTTCAATTTGACAAAAGAGAATAGATTTATATCCAAACCTAAAAAAAACAAACATATTAATGGTGGTAAATGTCATTACTAAACTCTCTATTTTACTTTTTTTTTAGTGGAGAAATATATAATCCTTAAATTTTGATTCTGATGTGGATGAAGTTGATTTCAATATCAAATGGCAGGATGCATGTTTGAAAATCAAGAGGTAATAGAATATCTCCACATTTAGCTGAGAAAAAAAAAGCAAACAAGTCATTAATTTTTAAAGCATGTAAATTTTCTTAGAAAGTGAGCTGCTAAAATTCACTTCATAATTCTGTCTCTTAGATGTTTTTCTTTTACTGAATAATATTAGGAATTTGAGATCTATGTAATTTTTATTGCCTCCTCATTTTGAGAAAAATTAGATTTTGCTTATATAAATAGGGCCTTTACATCCTAGCTGATACTTGGCTACATTAATATATGTGTTTATTTTGACTAGCACCATTTTTATCCTCTAATCTAATGGTCCATATTATTACTACCTAAATATGGATTCATGGATTCTAGTAGCCCATAAAGATGAAATATCAATGCTTAGCTTCTTCTATGGCAGTTTGCTGGAGACACTCTCGTTCTTTATTTAGTGCTTTCTCCTTACAAACACTTTTTTTTGTTTTTTGTCTCTGCCTAGTCTGAGATAAACACCCCATTTCAAATCTTAAAACTTTGCACACACGCTTCTTGTAGAAAAAGGAATTTCTGTTTTGCTCATTATGTAACTGTCTCAGGTACAGAGACACAAACCTATTTGGCCCATCACCCATAAGTATAAAATTTAAAACATTTTTTTATTGCTTTGTCTCTTATACAGCAGTTTGTGTAGGAATTTCTTCCATTAGTTAACCGATACACAGTTATTGACACTTCTTTGGTCCATTAATTACCTGGTATAGCATTAACATAGATGAAATGCTTCAACTTTGACTTTTCCATATTTTCCCCTGTCACGGATGAATGTGTGTATGTATGTATAATCTATTTTTACAATCTGTGCGAATGACCGGAAGTGTGTTTTGTTTTTCAGAGAGAGACCAGCGTGTGTGATATGCAGTAAATCTGATTAAAGTCTATGTGTTTGATCTAGTGGTTTAATTGTTTTATTTCGTTAACTAGAACTGAACCAGGGACATCCCCCTTCCACATACATATTTTTTACCCTCTGTTTTAGTGGTTCAGGAAAACTTAAAGTAAAGTAAAGTTACTTTGTGGTCTGTAGGGCAGATGATGTAAAGGACATCTGTTTTTGTCACCTATGGTTATTGAGGGTATCATGTGGCTAGCAAAATGAACAACTACCTTTACTCAGGTACCCATTAGAACTGGGTGGACTCAGTGGTGCCATGCCGAAAATCCAGAAATTAAAAATCCCAGTCATCACTAGGATTTGAACCAGGGATCCCCCAGTTTAGAAGCCACTACCGATAAGTCACAGCACCTCTTCAGTAATACTTCCTTTGCTTTTGTTCATTGAAGAAATCTCTCTTTCAGAAAAGTCTTGCAACAATTATATATTGGCATTTCTTTGGTTTGACAGATCTAGAGTTGATAGAGCAGTTGAAGAATAACAACATCTTACACTTGTATCTTCATTACAAACACATTTTTTGTATATCAGCTCTAGATCCATTCTTTCCTACACTGCCTCTTAAATACACATACTGAAAATTTTGGCCAGTCAGTTCTAACCCAACTGCTTCCTCCTTTGCTATTTTTTATATATCAACACAAGAGCAGCCACTCCTCAACACACATACATGCACATTATGACATTTCTTTGGCTCAGGATTAAACATTTGAATTTAGTCTCTTTAATTAAAAAAAAAAACAATTTGTGAAAGTTGATCATTGTGGAAGAATCGGGTTAAAAAAAAATAATTTTTAGATTGAGTCTAAGTGATGAGCGAGTTACTCAGTAAATCTTGTTTTTTCTAAAGATTTGAGAATACTCTCCCTAACCCTAATGAAAGTAAAGATGATTTGTTTTTAAAACACCTTAAACATTTTTTGTACTATGTTTTTTTAGACACCCATAAAGCAGGCTATAAAAAATGAAGATGCAGATGCTTTGAGAAAATCTTTAAAAAATGGAGAAAATGTTCACTTAACAGACAGGGTAAGCTTATATTTTAACATTCTTAAATTGTTGAATTTTATCACTGCTAGCTACTGCTTAATAATTTAAGTTGCTTTATTAAATATTTCTATTTAATTTTTAATAAATATGCATTTACTTTAGTTTTGTAGTTTCTGTTACTAGATTTACCATTTATGAGAGGATTTCGAGAGGTGGAATAGCAGATCATTGATCACTAAATGTAAATACTTCTCTTTATAAACTGTATACACCTTTGGTGGCTGGTTGCATCTTCAGTCAATATTTCTTATACATTCACACTGGATAAATTCATGCAGTTGATCAATCCACTTCATGTTTACTTATAGTTCATTGACAACATGTAAACTGTTTTGTTATTGGTGAACAATGTAATTTGACAAAAATCAGGAAATAAAGAAAAGACAAGAAACAAAATTTATTTCAATTTTTTTTTTCTGATGACTATAATTTTGTTAATGCCTAAAAAAGTACATAATCCAGCAAATATTCTTATTTAGAACAATGGCACTAAGAAATTAGAAGAAGATTTAAGGCAAGGCAGATAATATTGATATGATATTTACCTATGGTTGCTACCTCAACTTTTAAAATATGCATGAAATTTGTATGAAAAAATGTTAAGTGGAATCATGTAATCAAGGAATCAGCTTAAAAATAAAGCTCTTGAATGTGTAGATAAAAGTTGTCACAACTAGCCATTGTCAGATTTTTACATTTCTCAACAGAAAGGGAATACTTACCTTCATTATGTATGCACCATGCATCGCCCTGTCATTTTTCATATACTTGTTGGAAGTGGTATCAATTTAAATGTACAGAATAGAGTAAGTATCCATTTACTATAGAAAATTTTTAATAACAATATTTGTATATATAACTGAAATAAACAAAAATATTTTAGTTACAATATGAATTTTAACTTTTAAATAAAAAAAAACATAAATTGGTACACTGCATATTTTGTCAATTCTTTAGCTATGTATTCATTATTTTTCAATAAAAGTTTTTTTTTCTATTCTAGCATGGCAATACAGCATTACATGTAACAGCTCTTCAAAATGAATGTTGCCATGTGGCTGATCTCTTGGCAGCTGGAATAGATCCTTTCATTAAAAATAAGGTATTTAGTATTTATCTAAATATGTTATGACCAATAAATCTGTGGCCTTTTACATCTCAAGAAACAATGTTTTGCCTTTGCAACTTCTCATGTGACTAAATAGGCCAATGCTTGATACACAACTGTGGTCAAAGGTTGGGCATCTGTAGTCATCCGATGCTGTAGCACTTTCACCTTTCTTTCTACTTTTGGTGTGGCTTGCTCTCCATCTGGATCTATCCAGTGCCTCATTTTCTCAACTGTTAGTGTAAATTTTGAAGAGCTTCATGTCGCGTTTGCATACATTGGTATACCTTAGTGGACTTTCAGCAACTCTCAAGCCTTCTATTAGATCACCATACAGAATGCCTTATGGAAGTCTACCTTGTAGTATTCTGTGAACATGACCAAGCGTGCCAAGGCATCTACTCCTGATAACAGTGCAGATGTCCTGGCATCCTGCTCTTCACAATAAATGTTTAAAAATAATATTTTACAGACTGATGATCATCTTTCTATAACAGTAATAACTATTACCTAGCAGAATTTAATTTAATGGTAGAAGAATGAATTACAAAACTAATATTATTAATATTAAACTAATATTACCAGAATAATGAATTACAATGAATGATCCCTCATAGTTAAGTAGATCAAAAAAATTCATTCCTAAACAATAAGTCACATAAGTAATGTTTTAATGTAAAAAAAAAGAAAGCAGAATTTTTTATATGGACATCAGTTCTACATCCTAATTTAATAAATTGTGTTTATACTAAATATGGTGATATTGTTATGATAATTAAAATAACTAATTAAATAACAAGTGAAATATAACAACTTTTTTAAAAACAAAGCTTATATTGAGTGAAATTTCATCAGTTATTTTGAATCAGTCATGTAATTAATTTTTAATAGATCTAGAATAACAATAATAAATTTGTATGAAAAATTTTTTTTTTTTTTGTTTAATGTAACTTTCATACTTATAGCATGCTCAGTGCGTTATGGTCCAACCATTTTTAGGGACCATTGGAGTGGGGTGGGAGGGGGTATCTGGGAGAAAGTTTTAGTGCTGCCTATGCAAAAACAATTTTAAAAAGGTCTAAATTTAAACTTGAGCCTCATTGATGGAAGGCCAAGTCACTTGCCAATGAGCTATCCAATTATTTATATATAAGTGGATGGTTTTTTAGTCTATTGTTAGTCTAAAAATGTTAGTGAATGACCTAATTCTCTACTTAAGGTTTATCTACCATAGCTAATTAGGCCCTACTGTCTCTTTATAAAACAAAATGAATTAATTATGACTAACCATTAATATCCATAACTTTTTAAAAAAATACTTGAAGCATGAAAACTTTTCATTTAATAATTTTTTTTTTCAGGATGGTAAAACAGCTGCTGAAATAAAAACAAGAAATATATTCTGGATAAATATCTATAACAAATATCAGGTAAACAAATATCAGGTCAACGAATATCAGGTAATATAACTTTACTAGTCGACCTACGACATAGCATATGCCGTTATTTTGCTGGACCGGCCATAAGCCCCTATGTGACCGCAGTGTGCCCCACACTTTCAAAGGATCCACACTAATTCTAGGTGTAAATTATTAAATTAAACCACTTTATAACTTATAAAAGAATTCCTGCAGCCTCCTGATTTACCAGGAGCTCCTTGAAATCTCCTGAAATTGTAAAATATACGAAAAAGTCATGGAACTATCTGGAAATTATTAAAATCTTTTGAAAACTCAAAAAAAAAAAATTTCCTGAAATACATAGACAAAAAATTGTCATTTTGGGGTGTCATTCAAAATGAAAAATGCTAATGCTATGCGCTCCGAAAAAAACGGCATTATGCAATACCTGTAATTGTGTAATCTGGTGAAAAAACTTCTTGCGCCTCAAACTAATAAAGAATTACTTGAGGTCAACAATTCTCGTAGATAGATTGAAACATTTGGTAATTCTTGCTATTGAGCTTGATCTAAGTAGGAAACAGAATTTTTATGATATACTGTATGGCTTTGCTACATGCAAGGCTCGTAAAGTAATTCTGTAGGTAGTAAAGAATGAATAAAATGCAAAGAGGAATTTATTTTCTAATACAAATTCTTAATATTCACTTATTATCCGTATCCTAACCAAACTTGGCCCCGCCAAATCTGTTTCGCATAGAGCTCCACAACAGTTGAGTCCTGCCCTGCTATTTAGTGACGGGTGAATACAGAGTAGATTACTTGTTCTCCCATCCCCTTCTTTTTTTTTTTTGCTGCTAAAGTTATGTAGGGTAACTCTAGTCCGACTTGCAGAAATGAAAGATTGATCGTTCTATGACTTCTAGGTCACAATGGTTACATCTGGCTCTGCTTTTTATTGATGGGTGAATACTACTTGTTCCCCCACATTTTTTTTTTCGCTGCTAAAGTTACGTGGTGTAACTCTAGTCCAACATGCAGAAATAAAGTGTGATCTTTCCTTTACTTCTTTTGTCCAAACTTTTGAGCCATGAAGAGAATTATATATAAATATATATATAGTCAACCCACGGCGTAAAATGTGCCGCTATTTTGCAGGGCCAGCCATAGGCCACTGCAACCTATGCGACTGCAGTATAAAATAAACTTTTTATGATATACTGTATGACCTCATTACACGCAAAGCTCATAAAGTAGCTATGTACATAGTAAAGAATGAATAAAATGCAAAGACGAATTTATTTTTTAATATGAATTATTAAATTTCACTTATTATCCGTATCCTTACCCAAACTTGGCCCCGCGAAATAGGACTTTAGTTTGTTTAAAATTAATCAGCAGTCTATTTACTGTAAGACACTTTTTTTTCCATCAGCCAGGAATATTTCATGCTGTAGCCAACCATGATGTGGATAAAGTAATTTGTTTACTGCAGTGCTGGTCTAGAGTGGATACAAAAAGGGTACATATTTTTTTCCATATGTCACTTAAAATGAAATTTTTTTGACTAAGCAAGATTTAAATGCTTTTTAGTAAATGCTGTAGTTTACATATATTAATAAATTTTTATTTAAAAAAACTTGATTTCTAAGATAATATATAATATTTCTAAGATAATATCAGCTGTTAAAAGAATACAAATCTATATATTCATTATATTATTTTCATCAGCATTAACCTTTACGTCACAAATACATTTTATTATGCCTCAGGAAGGACAAACATTGAGACAGTTCACTGCTGCCCACAAATTTCATGACCTTGTTTTTCACATTGACCTTCATACACACACTTTGGTGAGTAAAACATTCTTTGTTCTGTGCACAGCCACTTTGTGACATATGACATGTATTTCAGTATTCTATTATCATATAATATGCATTTCAGTATTCTATTATCTGCAAGGTTGTTAACACCGGAAGTGGTAATTCTTCTCAAATAGCCTCTGACAACCAGTCCAACTCCTGGCGTTCACGAGAGTTTCAGTTACTGAGCCTGGCGGAACCGTTACCACTGATAGGAGAAAGGGCAAAGGCAAGCAACTGGTGCCTAAACCAGTAAGCTTCGGGCAGGAGAGGCTCATTAGCTTTGATTGGCTACCCATCTAGGAGAAGGAAAACTGTTAATCCAAACCTCTGTGCCTTGTGGCTATACCCAAGTACCCAAGCACGGGAAAGGCTTTGGGAGACAACCCTGAGGAAAAATCAGGAGCTGGTGACCCTTAGGCCAGGCAGAGCCTGCAGCGCTACTGATCCCAAACTGTATTGGATATTCCGTTCCTTTAGTCACATCAGTTGCTGTGTGGGCGACATCATTCCAACCATAAACAATGCCCAGGCTTTCATCTCACTTATTCACTCCAGCTTTGCCTTTGGGGTCGGCCAAACATGGGAAGTGGCAGTCACCGGTTATAAACTCAAATGCTCAATTGACGTAACCCCATTGTGCCAGGGGCCACTTTCGTCAGTGGGAGGGATCCTAGGATTCCAATGGACAGCTACCTCCCCCCTCAAGCTGGGCAGCCCCCAGCCAATAAGGTGCTGTCCCATCATGCCTGTCTTCCTTGTTTGGGTACACGAGGATAGGACAAAATCTGAAAAGCAGGCACAAAGCCAATGTACCAGTCGACATGAAGAAAAAAAAAGGAGCTCCACTCCTAAACTGGGCACATGGAATGTGCATACTCTACAAACTGGACTTAGTGAAAACTTACCAGACATAGAAGATGCCAGAAAATCTGCAATAATAAATGATGAACTGTCCAGGCTTAAAGTAGACATTGCCACCCTTCAGGAAACTTGTTTAGCTGACTCTGGTTCAATCAAAGAAAAAGACTACACCTTCTTCTGGCAAGGCAAAGCCGAAAGTGAAGTAAGGGAATATGGCATTGGTTTCGCAGTTAAGAACACACTGCTGAACACAGTAGAGCTGAAGTGCAACAGTTCAGAAAGACTCTTATCACTATGCCTTAACACATCTATTGGGCACATGACTTTGATAAGTGCCTACGCTTCTACTCTAAGTTCCACACCAGAGGCCAAAGATATGTTTTATGACAACCTTTCATCTGCTCTTAGTGAGATACCTACGGAACAGGTTATCATCCTCGGCGACCTCAATGCATGCGTTGGATATGACAACTCTGCACAGGACAGCTGTCTTGGACATTTTGGTGTCAGAAATGAAAATGGACAAAGGCTCCTCAAGGTTTGCTCACTACAGTCCCTCTGTGTCACTAATACCTATTTCAAGACTAAACCGCAGCACAGGATATTTTGGCGGCACCCTTGCTCCAAACACTGGCACCAACTAGACCTAATCATGGTAAGACAAAAGTGCTTAAAATTTGTCAAGCTTACCAGGTCCTACCACAGTGCAGACTGTGACACAGATCACTCCTTGGTATGTTGTAAGATCAATCTTCTCCCCAAAAAAATCCACCATACCAATCAGATTGGAAGACCCCAATCAGATGTAAGCAAGATGTGCCACCCTGATCTCCAGATACAGTTTGCGGAATCTTTTGAACGCGAATATAAAAAAGTCTCTGGAAATACAGCAACAGAAAATTGGGAACACCTCAAGTCCACCAATTTAATTAAAATTTTTTTTTACTTCAAAAAAAAAATCTAAATAAAAACTAGTGCATTTTTTCTATTTCTAATTTCCTCTTCTTTTTATGTAATCAGCAGCAATTTAATAAAAAGCCAACAAACACTTAGTTGGTTATCTTAGAGTGAATTTGTTTTTTGTATTTCTAACACACATTAAGTAATTTTTATTTTAGTTCATAAACTTTTTTTTCTACAATCAGGGAGCCATATATGCTATATTGGAAGGTGATGTGGAAAAAGCCTGGAAATTCCTGTCCCATCCTAAGTGTAATATTAATTTCCTTAATCAAGTAAGATCATTTTTAGAATTTACTTTGCTATAAAAACAAAATAAGTAGAAAAACTAAAGGATAAGGGGCATGGTGGCTGAGTGGTCAAGTGCTTGGCTTTCTAACCAAGGGGACTCAGGCTCAAATCTCTGTAAGGAGTGGTGTTTTAAATTCTTTAGGAGTCTACTCAACTATGAAGAGTAAAAGACATTTGTTGGGCAAAGGCGGTTGGTCATTGTGCAGGCCTTGACACCATCATTAACCATTTGCCATAGAAACATCTGCCTTAAAGAGTCACAAAGTCTGAAAGAAGAACTTTACTTGCTTTTTTGACTTGACAATCAAGATTAACTTACAATCTAATTATTAACTTACAATCTATTTATTAACTTACAATCTATTTATTAACTTACAATCTATTTATTAACTTACAATCTATTTATTAACTTACAATCTATTTATTAACTTACAATCTATTTATTAACTTACAATCTATTTATTAACTTACAATCTATTTATTAACTTACAATCTATTTATTAACTTACAATCTATTTATTAACTTTCATGTGACGTAATTTTAAAAATCCTTTGGCAATATTCATTTTATCAAAATTTTTTTTTATTTTCTTTAAAGGTAGCTAATTCTACACACATCCTTCAATATGCTATTAAATCCAAAGATGCCAGGATCATTCGTATGATTTGTAAAGCCAATATAAATGTCAATGTCACAGTCAGAGTTAATAATTTTTTAAAGGTACTTGTATAAACATTTATCTTATCTTATCTTATCTTATATAATACAGACGTTACTTCAAAAAAGAAGATGATTACGTCATGCATATTAACCAATGACTTAAATTCTGCCAAATCACTGGTTTTCCTGGCTAGCTCAGGCAACCCATTCCATGCTCTAATAGCACTAGGGAAGAAGGAGTATTTGTACAAATTTGTCCTAGCATATGGGACGAGGAATGTGCCTTTATCTTTGTGTCTTTCAGAGTATTTTATTAAATTTTGTTTTTGTATTTGAAGATTATGGGTCAGTGTTTTATGTATAATTGCTACTTTACTTTTGAGTCTTCTGTCCTGAAGGCTTTCTAAATTTAGTGATTTTACTAATGGTGTTACTCTAGTCAAATGTGAATATTCGTTTGTTATGAATCTCACTGCTCTGTTTTGTGTCTGTTCCAGTTTCTTAATGTTTTCTTGAGTTGAGGGGTCCCAAATGGAGGATGCATATTCTATTATTGGCCTAACCAAGGTTAAATAACATTTTAGTTTTATGTTCTTATTTGATTTATAGAAATTTCTTTTAATAAATCCTAATGCTTTGTTTGATTTATTTATAGTTTCATCAATATGTGGATTCCATGACAGTTTTTCATTTATTATAACACCTAGGTATTTTGCGTTTTTAGTCTGTGTTACTGGTTTGCCATGAATAAGATAAGTGGAATTAATTGGTTTTAGTTTTTTTGTTACTCTTAACGACATTTTTCTGGGTGGAGAAACATGCTCCAATTTGATTCATATTTCTGTAATTCATCTAATTCTCTTTGTAAAATATCTGTGTCTTGTGTTGTTTTTATTGTTCTATATATTATGCAATCGTCTGCAAATAATCTGACTTTTGTTCCTGAACTAATGCAATTTGGTAAATCATTTATGTAAATTAAAAATAGTAGTGGACCCAAGACTGTTCCTTGAGGTACACCTGAGTTTACTGTTATCGGTGTTGATTTAGAGCCATTTATTATTACAGTTTGTTCTCTCCCTATCAGAAAATCTTTAATCCACTGATGCAGTGGACCATTAATGCCAAAATATTTTAATTTTTTAAACAAACTATGGTGGTGAACTTTGTCAAAAGCCTTAGAAAAATCTAGTAAGATAGCATCTATTTGTTCACTATTATCTAAACCTTTAGAAAAATCATCAATTAGTCCTATTAGTTGTGTTTCACATGATCTATATTTCCTAAAGCCATGTTGGTATGGTGTGAGGACATTTGGTTTGTCTAAGTGGTCTATGATGTTGCTACATATTATGTGTTCTAGGATTTTACATGTGATGCTGGTAAGTGATACGGGTCTGTAGTTTCCTGGGTCAGATTTTTCTCCTTTTTTAAATAGGGGGGTGACATTAGCTTCTTTCCAGTTCTTTGGTACTCTGCCCTGGTTAAGTGAAGCCTGAAAGAGTATTTTGAACACTGGGGCTAGTTCATTGCTTAGTTCTTTGAGTAATCTAGCTGGAATACCATCAGGTCCACACGCTTTATTTGGTTTGGTGATGGCTAATAGTTTTTGAATTCCATTTTCTTGTACTACTATATCTTCTATGTTGTCTACTTGGTTCAAATTCAGTAATATGTGTTTGTCTCCTGGGGCTGAGAATGCTGATGCAAAGTATTTGTTTAGGATGTTTGCTTTAGTTTCATTATCATTATGTATTATGTTATGTTCATCTTTTAATGGCGCTATGCCTGTTGTTTCCATTTTCTTAGACTTAATGTATGACCATAGGTTTTTGTTGTTATCTTTAGATATTACATTGTTTATGTATTCACTCTGCCGCTGTCTGCTTACTTTTTGGGTTAAGTGTTTAACTCTTTCTGCCTTAGATTCTTTAAATTTTCTATATATTGGTTTTCCTTCTGTTTACAAAGCTTCTTTAGTCTATTATTAAACCAGCATTTATTTATTTTGTTTGATGTGTATTTAGTTGGTATATGATTTTCTATAATGCTTTTAAGATGGTTTTTAATGAAATTCCAGAGGTCATCGACTGGTTGGTTAATGTCTTTTTCTAATAAGAATGTTTTGTTGAAAGTTTAATGCAGCTTGGTGTAGTTGTGTTAGGTTACATTTATTCCAGAGTAAGATTTTTCTTTTGGGTTTTGAATTGGCTACTGCTTTTATCTGACTGTGTATTTTTATGATCTCATGGTCTGATAGACCAGGGATAATATCATAATCAACTACTAATCCAGGTCTGTTGGTTAAGAAGAGATCTAATGTGTTGTTTAATCTAGTTGTCTTTTTAATGATTTGATCTAAACTTAGGTTGTGTAAAGTTTCTATGAAAAGCTCATTTATGTCCTTAAGGTTTTGGTGTTTATCTATGGTTAGTGTTTTCCAATTTATATCAGGTAGGTTGAAATCACCCATCATCCAAATAATCCAAAAAACTGCATTTTTATTTGTCTCTATAAGTGTAGTAATCTGATTACATAGTTCCTGCATGTATTCTTAACTAGAATTTGGTGGTCTGTAAATGCTGCCTATTATTAGGGATGTTGAGGTGGTATTAATTTTACAAAATGTTGATTCTATATTTTTGGGTTAGGTAAGGTAATTTCTTCTGCTATAAGAGTGTTTTTTATTGCTAGAAGAACTCCTCCATGATTATCAGCCCTATCTTTTCTAAAAATTTCATAATTACTATTGAAAATTTCTGCATTATAAATTTCAGGATGTAGCCAAGTTTCTGTTCCTGCAATTATGTCTGGTTTCTCACATTCTAATAAAATTTTTAAGTCTGCTGTTTTGTTCTTAATGCTTTGAAAATTTATTACTAAGGTTTTAAGGTATTTTGGTATTACTTCTTTAGTAGGTTTGTTTAGTGAGGCTGTTGTATTAATTTTAGTAGATTTAGGTTTAACAGGAGTGGATCTGGCTAGTGGTTGGTGAGTTTGGTGATGATGGTTCATAGACAGGTACTGTCAACATCAAATATGATTTGATTTTTGTCTAAAAGCAAAAGAAAATGTGAACTAGAATCTGGATTTTGATTGAACACCAATGCATGATTTCTTATCTATTTGGATGGCTGCCTGGTTGTGCATTATGCGAGCTGCATGGACTGTCATTTGGTGGTCTTGATGGTTCTGGTTTCTTAAAATGCCCTTTGTTATTCCTTGTTGTCCTATGGGAGGTTTGGACTAGAAAGTAGATAATCTTTAACCCTGAAAGAACATCCAAAACATGTATATTATTTAAATTACATAAAAAATAGATAATTTTCATGACAATTTTTCTAAACAATTGCTAATCTAATCAAATGCAACTTAATAACATTTGTTTGATAAGCTTTGACATTCCTGCCAAGATGAAGAGTAGTTCTTAGCCAAAATCTCCTGCAGGGAGGCAGGAAATGAAAGTGTCAGGGTTTGAACTCTAGACTATTGTCACTCAAGTCCAATATGCATACCATACAACCAAGCAGCCATCATTTTTCCTAATTCTGAATTGTTCCATGAATCATCATCCCACTTAAGCTTTGAAAGTATTACTAATTCTGTCATAAAATGTGTGTCTTGATTAGGAGATGAACAAATGTATCCTTCTATCTGTTCTAAAATTATTTTTTTTAAACTAAAATCTTTATGATATTGAATGTCAAATAATAATGATGTGAAAAATATAATTGACAACTTTCAATTGATATTTTTTGTGAATTACTTTAATTCAAGGCTCCTCTCTACTTTGTTGCCATTGATTCACTGTGTCCTGATGACATCATGTGGACTGTACTGAAATCAAAGGCAGATTTTAGACTCAGAGATGAAGTAAGAATAATTTGCATTTCAAGCTGGAATAAAGTATTAAAGTAAATAAACCCTTTCAGACCTGCCAATCTATGGGGCTGATGATGTAAAACTAATCTGTTCCTATTGCCAATGGTTAATGTCAGTGTCATGTGGCTGATGCAATGACCATCAGCCTTTTAAATGTATATCTTTATTTCATTGAAAATATTTTTATCAACAGTCATTTGAATAAATTCATTTGTCCCATTATTTACTTTTATAAAACTTGCTGCATAGTCAAACCACACTTGTTCGCAGAAGATATGGAACCAAAAGAGTACTAAGCAAGCTATAGCAGCATGGATATCAACTTTACAAATAATAATAATGAAATTGAAAAAATATAAAATGCCATTATAATTGATTGCATTGTAATGTATGAGTTTTTATCATATGTAGTTACATGTGTTTGCGTTCAATAGTTCATATAATATGTTCAAGAAAGGAAGGAATGCAGGTGTTTACGCACTGGATAAAACCAAAGGCAGAATTTCTAGTGATGTCATTGAGTATATGCTGAAACATGGGCTGGATGTCAGTCAAAGAGATTGTGTGAGTTTTTTTTTTCCTTCATATTTACATCATTTTTATCCATTTCAGACTGTTTTAAATTTCAGGAAAGAGATTTATTATACATTAAATCCCAAGTCTACTGAAAGTAGCAAGATATAAAGGCTGATACTGATAGAGGCCATCACCTAGTGTTAATAGTCTGCATGTATGTATTTCCACCATGATATGATGGTGACCTTTTTTTTATCCATAGGATTTTGTTAAAAATTCACATCACAGATGGCTAGGCAGACACAAGCAGTCTGTTGAAATATTTTAACATGCTGAAATAAGCTCATTTCAAAAATAATTATTGACTGTGAAATAACTAATACTTTATGTCTTCAAATAAGCATGACTATAATTGTCTGTATAATGTATACATTTTCACATTTTACTTTGTTTTTTTTAAACTTACTCCATAAACTAAACATATCATTCACCTATCCATAAATTAACTATATCATCACAGACAGGAGTGACTCTTAGAGATGTGGCCAGGCTGGCAAGACGCAGAGATATTGTTACAATCATAGATAAGGTAGTAAGCTAAAACTTAAAATCATATTGAGAAGAAACAAAAAAAACATGTTCTATCTTTCATGAAAAATATTTCCATCTGAAGAATCAATGTTGGTCATATTGAAACATTTAATTCCACTTGACAGGCTTATGTTAAGACAATTAGATCATCAGATATAGAAGAACTGGAGAGGCTGGCTGTAATGGGCTATGACAGTCTACTCATTGATTTTAATGTGAGTAGGAAGTTGTTTGGTCTAAGTAGTTCACATAGTAGCAGAAGGCTTATACAGTTTTGAGATTGTACAGATTTCATTCTTGATGTTTTGCAGTATCGAGACACTTATATTTATGCCAGTGGAAATGAAACAGTGGAGGCCATTGACTTTGTGAAATGGTTGCCTCAATTCAATGTAATTATACAATTATTTTCTATTCTGCATTGTACTGTGAAGTAGTTAAAAGAGAACCTTGTTGGTCACCAATGTACAGCCTGAGATCTGTTTGTATAAAACATGTCTAGTTCTTACTGCTACAAGAATCTACATTACTAAAGTGAGCAAGGAAAATAGTTATAAAACTAGAGGAATATTAGAATCTTCAGACTATTGAAACATTGTAAATTAGGGTTTAATTAAACATTTAATCTCATTAGGTATGGCTCTGTTTGGTTACTTTGGAATCAAAAGCTTTTTTTTTTTAAACATTAACCCAGATAGAGGTGTTAAAAAATGGTGAATAATTTCTTTGAGTATGAATTTTATATAGTTTATTGTAATGTTTCTTAAATATGCTAAAATCTTGAGCTTTTCTTACATTCACTTCATGAAATTGTTCTTTTCTTTATTTAACACTAGGAAGATGTTAGAACATTTTTGTACAGTGTTCAACATTCTTCAGATGATCAAGTCAGTAATATTCTGAAATCCTCAGATAGACCTGAATTGCTATTAAATGCAAGAGATAAGGTACTCTACTCTAAATCTTTAAATGTATTACAAGCCAAAATAACTATTCTATAATTCAAATTGGATAAAAATTTAGACAATAGTCTTTTCATGAAAGATGTATTGTCTAAACCAAATTGTTTTCAAATACAAACCTGTCCAGCATTGGTGGGGGAAGAAAAGGTCAGAGACCAAAGGGTGAGAGACCAAAGGGTGAGAAGGGGTTTGCTGTTCAAAAGTGTTCGTATTTGATCATCAAGTCAGAGGTAAAGTGTATTTGATCATCAAGTCAGAGGTAAAGTGTTTGTATTTGATCAGCAAGTCAGAGGTAAAGTGTTTGTATTTGATCAGCAAGTCAGAGGTAAAGTGTTTGTATTTGATCAGCAAGTCAGAGGTAAAGTGTTTGTATTTGATCAGCAAGTCAGAGGTAAAGTGTATTTGATCATCAAGTCAGAGGTAAAGTGTTTGTATTTGATCAGCAAGTCAGAGGTAAAGTGTTTGTATTTGATCAGCAAGTCAGAGGTAAAGTGTATTTGATCATCAAGTCAGAGGTAAAGTGTTTGTATTTGATCAGCAAGTCAGAGGTAAAGTGTTTGTATTTGATCAGCAAGTCAGAGGTAAAGTGTATTTGATCATCAAGTCAGAGGTAAAGTGTTTGTATTTGATCAGCAAGTCAGAGGTAAAGTGTTTGTATTTGATCATCAAGTCAGAGGTAAAGTGTTTGTATTTGATCAGCAAGTCAGAGGTAAAGTGTTTGTATTTGATCAGCAAGTCAGAGGTAAAGTGTTTGTATTTGATCAGCAAGTCAGAGGTAAAGTGTTTGTATTTGATCATCAAGTCAGAGGTAAAGTGTTTGTATTTGATCATCAAGTCAGAGGTAAAGTGTTTGTATTTGATCAGCAAGTCAGAGG
This sequence comes from Biomphalaria sudanica, assembly GCA_036873155.1. Classification (NCBI taxonomy): domain Eukaryota; kingdom Metazoa; phylum Mollusca; class Gastropoda; family Planorbidae; genus Biomphalaria; species Biomphalaria sudanica. Next base: position 231,244 of record JAZGLO010002833.1, read on the forward strand.
TAAAGTGTTTGTATTTGATCAGCAAGTCAGAGGTAAAGTGTTTGTATTTGATCAGCAAGTCAGAGGTAAAGTGTTTGTATTTGATCAGCAAGTCAGAGGTAAAGTGTTTGTATTTGATCAGCAAGTCAGAGGTAAAGTGTTGTATTTGATCAGCAAGTCAGAGGTAATATCTCTATATTGCAAACAGTAGGAGGTCATGGTTTAGCACTGTAAGTTCACCTGCATTTCTAACCATTTCTGACAAGTCATTTTTGGACCCTTGACATGAGTTTGGATTTTTCTGGTGCCTTTCACATCACATCTTTGCTGCCATCAAAATAAAGGCTCACATCACAATTAAAAGTAAACTTGTTTAAATGTGATTAATTAATACTCACACTATTTGATTGATTCAGAGATACACTAGAAACATAAAGTCTTATAATTTTTATTTGTAAATATATTCAAGTTTTTTAAATATATTTTTTTATCTTTTTTCTGTCAGTCAAATGTGTATTTTTTGTTTGTTTTTACTTTTGTTCAGGGAGGTAGAACTTGTCTACATATAGCTGTCCTCCACACAAGAGTTGATGTTTTACAGTTTTTATTAACTTGTCCACATTGTGATGTGAATGCCACAGATAATGTAAGTCATGCAGAAAGAGGAATATTTTTTTTAACTTTATAATATCTTCTTATCTTATTATATGTCATATTCTTATTATTATGAATATTGAAATTATTATTTGCTTACTGTCTGTGAGAAATCACTTTTTTTTTGTTGTAATTTTTTTGTTCAGTGTTCACCAATGCAGATACCTCTTTATTTAATGCCTTTTTCTTATTCTTAAACTTTGATATGTAGATGGGTCGCACTGCCTACCATTATGCATCTTGTGTTGAAAAAGTTTCTAGAACTGAAATTTGCCAGCTTCTTGAAAGTGTGGCAAGTATTAATGCTGAACTTGAAGACTTTGTAAGCAAATCTTTGTTTTATAGATGTTTCTGGTTTCACTTTAAAATAAATTAAAGATGTTAGCAGTATGACATGAAGTCAATAAGGATTAGAACTATTATAGTTGTCTCAACGATATTGTCCCAATATTGTTGGCTTGAAATAGTTTTAAAATTTTATTGTGTCGCAGATATAAATCTCATTTATATTTTTCATTTATGTTTTCCAGAATAATCACAAAGCCTCTTTCAACATCCTTCACCCTCAACAAGCTGCTGAATGGATTGACAAAGAGAGAAAGGTTTATTTTTGTGTCTCAATTTTCCTTTCTATTCTATATAACTTAATACATTTTTGTGACAAGAGTTTCATCTGTTTCTTTTGGCCAATGGTTAACAAGCAATGGCCAACCACCTTTACTTTCTCCAACTAGTGCTAGGTACCCATTAGAGTTGGTTGGATTTATGGACATCCTATAAATCATGAAATTCAAAATCTTAAGTCTTCACAGAGATTCCAACCTGTGATTCCTCAGGAAGCCAAGTGCTTTACCACTCAGCCACCATGCCCCCAAGAGTGTATTATATGAAAATATTTGGCTAGTAGAACTAGAAGGCCCATCTTCAAGACCATTTTCTAATTATTTTCCTTTAGTTTGACTTCATTAAGCATGGTTGTGCCATTTTGAACAATGTTATTCAGTGAAATATACCTTTCACATTTTTATTTAAAATATTGTTGAAATAATTGTATTTTAAATGCACAATAAGGTGTGAAATAGCTTCAAATATTTGCTTTTATCAAATACAACTTGAAAGAGCTATCTGTGCATACAAAAATAAGTATTTTGTAAATTGTTTTTTTTTTAATTTATTACTTTCAGTTAATTTATGGGATGTCTAAACAGCTAGCTTGTGCTGATAAGGTAAGAAAAAGAAAAAATGTATAGTTCGTAAGTAATGCATCAGTAATGCCAATAATAAACACTATTAATGGAAAACAAATATTTCCAAAAACCTGACATGAAAGGGTTTCAGGACTATTTAATTCTTTTTATCTTGGCTTTTTTTTTTTGTCCACATCTTTATGATTTTTTAAAAAGTTATTGTTGATTGATTCATTTATTAATAAAAATGTTTTTTTTTTATATTTATCTCCACTGAGAGTAATAAAAAATATAATAAATACTTTGTCATTTTTGTAGTTTATTTTGTATTTATTATTGTTTCAACGTATTTATTTGTATATGAATATCAGCGTGAACATATATTTTCATTTGATTGCATCAGTATGAGGAACTTTGTCTCATTATCAAACACAAGAGAAAACACTTAATGCATTTTGAAAATTCCATTTGTAAGTTCCAGTACCCTGTGGCTCTGTTTAGCAAAATAGTAAGTACACTGGTATTATTTCTATTTACTGCTACTGTAAAATTAATTTTTTTCTGAAAGTTTTGTTGATTAAATGGTTAAGCCCATTGCTTCTGTAACTAGGGTCTAGGGTTCAAATCTCGGTGGAGACTGAGATTTCGAATTTTGAGGAATCCACTGAGTGTGCCAACTGTAATGGTAGTTGGGGAAAGTAAACACAAGTGGGTCGTTGTGCTGGCCACATGACATCAGCCCTAGAAACAAATGACCTTTACATCATCTGCCCCATAAAATGCAAGGACTGAAAAGAGATTTTTTTTTTCTTTACTTCAAGGTTTAAACATTTGATTCATTAACTAAATGAAATATCAATGAACATCTTTTCATACCAACACATTTGTCACGTCTTTATTTACTAAACTTAAAAATAATAGTGTAATGAGTAATGTTTTCCCCTCTGATTTTTCTTTAAGCTAAAACCAGTTTTAAATAATTATCGAGACTTGCTTTTCCTTGCTATGGAGAGGAGAAAAGAACTAATTGCAGTTCGACTAGTTCAGCTTGGAACTGACTTGACAATAACTGAATTAGTAAGTCAAGTTCATTTGAATATTGTTCATGTTATATAACCTAAATTTGATTCAGATTTTTGTTCATGTTATATAACCTAAATTTGATTCAGATTTTTGTTCATGTTATATAACCTAAATTTGATTCAATACTTTTCCTCTTATTTTCAAAGTTTGAAGATTAATTCATTTAATCCAAAAAAATTGAGTTTGAAAAAATGTAAAACATTATTTATAAAAATGTTTTTAGTGTGGAGATACTAGCTTTAGCAGTCTCAATGTTTTATTGAGTCATTGGAGTTCAGGTTTTAACTTGTCACTTTCCATTTGTTCAGTGTGAAGTCAAGAAATCAAATGAAAGTGATGGGACAGAATTAGTTTTGATGTCTGTGTCAGAGAGGGCTGCACAACTCGAGATGGATCTTGTGTTAAGAGCTATTGAGAAGAAGAAAAACTATTCCAGAAAAACTCAGAAGATGAAAGATGTGTCAAATAAGAAAATGTTTTGTATTCGTACAACAACAGGTAATCAAGAAAACTTAATGAGTGACTCAGTGAGTGATTCAATGGAAATGGAATTTGTAATGGAGTCAGATGAGGAGCAGGAAGAAAGTTGTAATGATAGTGTTAATAATGATGACTGCAACGGGAGTCCAAATGATGAGTTTGAGGAAGAGAGCTTTACCTTCAATCAAACTAAACTCTGTATTTAGTTTTATGAAAACAAGGAAATTATTTAAGCCTCAGTTACTAAATTATTTTGTTACAAATGGTTAGTCAATGAATAGTAACTGTGAACATTTTGTTGTTTTATAAATGTCAAAATGATGTTGAATGTTTTGTTGTATATATAGTATAGTAGTAAATTACTGACAGTTCTTTTTGTAAACATTTGTTACCAAAGTGACAAATGACAATTTCATCACAAACATAATTTTGAGATCAACTGAAGAGACTCAAAATAGAATTACAGATTTGTTTTGTTATATCCTTCTGTTTTACTGGAAAGGCTTAACAGGGATCTATAGCATGTAGCTGTGATAACTGATATAAAGTGAAACCTTATTTTTTTACAAAGTTTATTAACTCACTCTGTCTGACTATCTCTGTTGAATTTTTTAAAATTATTTCTCCCCTTTCTCAGATCAAGTTGAAGCTTTGCAGTCATTTATTGTCAATGACAACACATGAGTCTATTAAAAAATTAACCTATTAGTTAATCAACTTGTCAGAATTAACGTTGTTTCATATAGAAAATGTAATAAGCTTAGAAGAGATAAGCCTTGTAGAGAGAATTAGGTTGTTTGTTAAAGTTCACAATAGTCTGTAAGACTTTTTACTTTTATAAGTACTTTAACTTTTTGATAGCAGGTCAGTCTTCCATCATGGAGGCTGCAGACCTTGAGTTTGACTTCAGACTTGGGCATCTTTTTTTTTAACTTCTGATATCTGATATTTTTAGTTTTTGACAAATTGGTAAAATTAAGGATTGATTTAAAATAAATGATGCAATATCACTCAATATAAGCTTTGTTTTTTTTTAATAATTTTCTCTACTGCTTTCTCATACTTACTTCCCTTTTTTTGGCTAAACCATTTCATTCTTTGTTTTGGTCACAAATTGAAATGGTATAACAGCAACCATCTTCCTGCTTCTTGTTGACTTTTGCCTGCTGTTCTAAGGAATCTTATTTATAAGTGGCTGTTGTCTGTTTTTATTTAAAACCCCATACTGACACTGACCACATACTGACACTGACCCCATACTGACACTGACCCCATACTGACACTGACCCCATACTGACCCCATTAAATGTTGATAACTAAAGGTAGTGTTCACAAACCTTGCCATTTAAAAGTTGTGTGTACATGTTCTCTATGTTGCACTGTCCATCATGCCTCTAACAAAAATAACCTGTTCCCAAGGTCTTAACAAATATTTTATGTAATATATTTTAAACAAAAATAAAAAATTAATGAATGTAGCTCAAATTTTTTTTAATTTACTTAATAACACCAGTTCCTAACCATCTTTTTCTTAAAGATATTTTTTTTTTGCAACTTGTGAAATAATTTTATGACAACTTTCCAATTTCTAAGTTTATAAAAATTGTTGACATTATTATTACAAACTGACAATGCTTTAAGTCCATTTACTTGATGAGCTTCTGAAGAATACTTTCGTTGACAAGTGTTTGTCCAAATTTAACAATTTGAAGCAAAGAAAAAAAAGTATTATTAATTTCAGCCTGTAAAACAACCCAGCTTTCTGTGATACTGATAGCTCAGTATGTCCACATATATGAGTCATTGACATAAAAAAAATGTATCATTTTATTTATTATATATATATTCATATATAGTAAATACTTATTCACTATGTATTATGTATATTTATTTATGTGTATTGGTAAACGTTTATTATGCAAAAACAAATCATTGAAAAACATAAAATTGAATTATATAACAAACTAAGCAAGAGTATTTTTTTCCTTTTTTTGTTTTTAAATAATAACTTATTGGTCAATGTTTATCTGCCATTAAAAAAAATTGTATTGTTATGTAGGAAAGAAAACTTGAGGCAAGAGAAGGGAATTTGAAATAAAATATTTGAACTGTCTATAATGTATTACATTGAATTGAATTGAATATTACATTTAAAGAGAATTGAATATTTAATGAGAGAAAGAGAGAGAAAGTTGTTATGACGGATAGTCTCATTAACTTCTGGGATTCAAATTTAGAATTTCAATTAAGAAGACAGGAAATCTTGGCATGTACAAAGAAGACTTTGTCTGGGCAAGGAAGACTAACTCTGCTAAAAGACTATGTCTGTGTTAGGAAGACTAACTCTGCTAGAAGTCTTTGTCTGTGCAAGGAAGACTAACTCTGATAGAAGACTTTGTCTGAGCAAGGAAGACTAACTCTGCTAAAAGACTTTGTCTGTGCAAGGAAGACTAACTCTGCTAGAAGACTTTGTCTGGGCAAGGAAGACTAACTCTGCTAGAAGACTTTGTCTGTGCAAGGAAGACTAACTCTGCTAGAAGACTTTGTCTCTGCACAATTCTGTCCATATTGGACTAGGTTGAGGTAATGGAAGCTATTAGGTTGGCCACACATTCAATGCACACCATGCACTATACAACACTGTAGATAACTAGATCTATTTAAACACATCTTGTATCATTTTCATCCGACATTGTGAAAATGGAACCATCTCTAACAAATCCTCTAGACTGTTGGTTGAAAATTAAACAGAAACCAAATGATTCAGTTGTTTAACTACATTTTATTACCAAATTATTCTGTATAAATTTAATGACAAATTGTGTAAATACGAAAGTCTAAATACAACTCTAAAAATTTTGATGGGTTGTCTCATCTATTCAAAAAAAACACTTCGGAAATCTCTGTCATTGTTTTTCCATTTTTGAGAACATCTTTCACTTTGTTGAAATTTAATTAATTATTTTCATAAATAATTCCTGAAACTTCTCACAAGCCAAATTTATGAGTGAAACATTTTTTTTTACTGAATAATAAGTACCAAATAATTTGAGCTCTACATTTTGAAGGATGTCTAGTTACAGACTGAATCGGTCTGTCCGGGGAGATTATCCACCAATTCTAGACTCACATCTGCAGTTATTCCCCCAAAGTGTACATCTGTAAAAAAAAAAATCATTTGGTTAACTTTTGAAATAATTCATACCTAAAAAAACTATAATATATAGATCAATTCAAAATGTAAACACAGAAATTACTAATCTTTTAAATGTCAAAACGTGCTTTTAAAACTAGAACTGCTATCTACCACCATATACATATATTTGCTTGAGAATGAGTAAGTTTGTGCCGTTTTGTAGAGTGGAGAGCGTTATGATGCAGGCAGACGAGAAAACTACAACTGAGGGGCCCAAGAAGTGTTTGTGATTCTTACAGGTTTTAAACCGTAGAGCAGCATGGGTATCCGCTCGAAATAGGATGACCACTGTAATTTGTAGCGCTTGGAAAATAGCCAATCCATTTACTGAACATCACAACTTCAACAAACAGATGCTGTAGTATTTAGATTTAGATCTAGGTCATTTCTTTGCAGTAGATATATCTATTTTTTAAAATTCCTTTCGCAGTACACATTTAGATCAAGATAATTCTTCTCGTAGTAGTTTGCTCTAAATTTAGTTTATTTCTGTTGCAGTTGATAGGGTATGGTTGTCTCATATATGTGCAGTCAGGTATGGTTGTCTTATATGTGTGCAGTCAGGTATGGTTGTCTTATATGTGTGCAGCCAGGTATGGTTGTCTTATATGTGTGCAGCCAGGTATGGTTGTCTCATATGTGCGCAGTCAGGTATGGTTGTCTCATATGTGTGCAGTCAGGTATGGTTGTCTCATATGTGTGCAGTCAGGTATGGTTGTCTCATATGTGTGCAGTCAGGTATGGTTGTCTCATATGTGTGCAGTCAGGTATGGTTGTCTCATATGTGTCCAGTCAGGTATGGTTGTCTCATATGTGTGCAGCCAGGTATGGTTGTCTCATATGTGTGCAGTCAAGTATGGTTGTCTTATATGTGGAATGCTCTTTAGACTTACTACGAATGTCACGAGGCTAGCATGCAATTCTCAATTCATCTAAGAAACATGCAAGTCAAGGCAGCTCCACACAAGATACATCTAATCATTTCCCCTCAAGTTAAGTTTTCAGCAGTTGTGGCCCTCGCTAACTCCCATCTAATAATACTATCCCTGCTCAGTAATGATTTATTTTATGTGTAACTATATCTGAGAAAGATAGAAGTTCAATTTATTGTCAGAGTCTTTATTGTTGATGTGTTGACTTATTAACCTCAATTTATTCGAAAGCACTACAACACCTTAGATTGCTCTATTGAGCATCTCTACATTGTTTTATTGAACACCTTACTATGCTCTACTGAACATCTTGACAGTGAGCTCTACAGAAGATTTCACAGTGCTCTATTGAAAATCTCGTAGTAGCCTACCTCTACTGTACATCGTACAGTGCAGTACTTTACTGAACACCTTGCACTGTTCTCTTGAAGATCTTGTAGTGCTCTATTCCACACTTTCTAGTGCTCTAATTAACACCTTACACTGAACACTTTACAGTGATCATTGAACACCTTACAGTTCTCTATTGAACGCCTTACATTTCTCAACGGAACACTTGACGAGTTTGTAAATTTACCTGCATGTGTTTCTGCCACAACACCTAAGGAAATCATATTTCTCTAGTAGTTTAGAATCGTGAGTGCATGGTGACCTCCAAGGAATGCAAAGGTTTTTAGTGGAAGAGCCGGACACTGATCTGAAATGTAGAGCGCAAGAACAAATATCAAGCATGAATAAATTTGGTAAAGCATTTTGTTAAGGATACTTCAAAGCATTTTCTTCTTCTCCTTCGTTCTCACAGCATTTAAGTCACTTCCTTGTAACAAGTGAAATGTTTTGGAAAGTTTCAGTGTAAATCTGGATTAGATTAGTTTTAAATATCGCAAGACAATGTCCGGTAGTTTTCTTATCTTATATGATGCAGACGTTACTTCAAAAAAGTAGATGATTACGTCCTACGCGTCATGCGTTTAGTAATGCATATTAACCAATGACCTAAATTCCAAGTCACTGGTTTTCCTGGCTAGCTCAGGCAACCCATTCCATGCTCTAATAACGCTAGGGAAGAAAGAGCATTTGTACAAATTTCTCCTAGCATATTGGACGAAGAATGTGCCTTTATCTTTGTGTCTTTCTGAGTATTTTATTAAATTTTGTTTTTGTTGTATTTGAAGATTATGGTTCAGTGTTTTATGTATAATTGCTACTTTACTTTTAAGTCTTCTATCCATTCTATTTATTCAGAATTTAAGTCATTGGTTAATATGCATGACTGATTGCATGACGCGTAGGACGCATTTATCTTCTTTTTTGAAGTAACGTCTGTATTATATAAGAAGATTTCGTTTAATTGATGAATCAAATGCTTAAATCTTGCAGCAAAGTGCCCATTTCAGACCTTGTGATCTATGGGGCAGATAATGAAAAGGTCTGTATTTGTTCATTTAATGTCTCTAGAGTTTCTATAATTTTAAAAATTTACCCCTAACCATCTTGATGGCTTTTCCTCTGGCTTCCCATATGACTTGACGTATAACATGACATATTCATGTTAAGAGGTGATTTTATGCCAATTGACGAAACACATTGTATAATATATTTTCCATGGATTTAATGCCTTCAAACTCAGTTCAATAAAATAAGTAATGTAAGTAATAAACAACTTATTTAAAACATAAATTCCTTGTACAAATAGAATAATATACTATTTTGTTGAATGACATATACATGTTGAAGATACTGATGATCAATTACTAACCATCACAGAGTAATGAACAATCGAACAATAATACGATAGTTTATCTCACGCGGTAGCTGAGCGGTAAAGCGCATGGCTTCCGAACCGGGGACCCGGGTTCGAATCCTGGTGAATACTGGGATTTTTAATTTCGGGATCTTCGGGCGTCTCTGAGTCCACCCAGCTCTAATGGGTACCTGACATTAGTTGGGGAATAGTAAAGACGGTTTTTCGTTGTGCTGGCCACATGACACCCTTGTTAACCGTAAGCCCCAGAAACAGATGACCTTTACATCATCTGCCCTATAAACCTTTTTCATGTTTATTCATATACTTTTTAGCAGTGGCGTAGCAAGGGTATACAATGCCCAGTGCGGCAGCTTCTCATTATGCCTCCCCTCCCCCAATTAAAAAAACAAAATAAAATAGCAAATAGTTCTGAATAGTCGTTTTGTTTTCAAAGACTGATTATTCAATGTAAAAGTATTGCTAATTCCACACGAAAAGTTAACAATTTTACAAAAAGATACTACAAATAAATCGTACTGCTTTCTAGTTGGCAAAACAATCAAATATTTGATCGAAATGTTTTTCTCCATTAGCTTCTTGTTCATTGAACTAAGTGGCTAGCTTCTTGTTCATTGAACTAAGTGGCTAGCTTCTTGTTCATTGAACTAAGTGGCTAGCTTCTTGTTCATTGAACTAAGTGGCTAGCTTCTTGTTCATTGAACTAAGTGGCTAGCTTCTTGTTCATTGAACTAAGTGGCTAGCTTCTTGTTCATTGAACTAAGTGGCTAGCTTCTTGTTCATTGAACTAAGTGGCTAGCTTCTTGTTCATTGAACTAAGTGGCTAGCTTCTTGTTCATTGAACTAAGTGGCTAGCTTCTTGTTCATTGAACTAAGTGGCTAGCTTCTTGTTCATTGAACTAAGTGGCTAGCTTCTTGTTCATTGAACTAAGTGGCTAGCTTCTTGTTCATTGAACTAAGTGGCTAGCTTCTTGTTCATTGAACTAAGTGGCTAGCTTCTTGTTCATTGAACTAAGTGGCTAGCTTCTTGTTCATTGAACTAAGTGGCTAGCTTCTTGTTCATTGAACTAAGTGGCTAGCTTCTTGTTCATTGAACTAAGTGGCTAGCTTCTTGTTCATTGAACTAAGTGGCTAGCTTCTTGTTCATTGAACTAAGTGGCTAGCTTCTTGTTCATTGAACTAAGTGGCTAGCTTCTTGTTCATTGAACTAAGTGGCTAGCTTCTTGTTCATTGAACTAAGTGGCTAGCTTCTTGTTCATTGAACTAAGTGGCTAGCTTCTTGTTCATTGAACTAAGTGGCTAGCTTCTTGTTCATTGAACTAAGTGGCTAGCTTCTTGTTCATTGAACTAAGTGGCTAGCTTCTTGTTCATTGAACTAAGTGGCTAGCTTCTTGTTCATTGAACTAAGTGGCTAGCTTCTTGTTCATTGAACTAAGTGGCTAGCTTCTTGTTCATTGAACTAAGTGGCTAGCTTCTTGTTCATTGAACTAAGTGGCTAGCTTCTTGTTCATTGAACTAAGTGGCTAGCTTCTTGTTCATTGAACTAAGTGGCTAGCTTCTTGTTCATTGAACTAAGTGGCTAGCTTCTTGTTCATTGAACTAAGTGGCTAGCTTCTTGTTCATTGAACTAAGTGGCTAGCTTCTTGTTCATTGAACTAAGTGGCTAGCTTCTTGTTCATTGAACTAAGTGGCTAGCTTCTTGTTCATTGAACTAAGTGGCTAGCTTCTTGTTCATTGAACTAAGTGGCTAGCTTCTTGTTCATTGAACTAAGTGGCTAGCTTCTTGTTCATTGAACTAAGTGGCTAGCTTCTTGTTCATTGAACTAAGTGGCTAGCTTCTTGTTCATTGAACTAAGTGGCTAGCTTCTTGTTCATTGAACTAAGTGGCTAGCTTCTTGTTCATTGAACTAAGTGGCTAGCTTCTTGTTCATTGAACTAAGTGGCTAGCTTCTTGTTCATTGAACTAAGTGGCTAGCTTCTTGTTCATTGAACTAAGTGGCTAGCTTCTTGTTCATTGAACTAAGTGGCTAGCTTCTTGTTCATTGAACTAAGTGGCTAGCTTCTTGTTCATTGAACTAAGTGGCTAGCTTCTTGTTCATTGAACTAAGTGGCTAGCTTCTTGTTCATTGAACTAAGTGGCTAGCTTCTTGTTCATTGAACTAAGTGGCTAGCTTCTTGTTCATTGAACTAAGTGGCTAGCTTCTTGTTCATTGAACTAAGTGGCTAGCTTCTTGTTCATTGAACTAAGTGGCTAGCTTCTTGTTCATTGAACTAAGTGGCTAGCTTCTTGTTCATTGAACTAAGTGGCTAGCTTCTTGTTCATTGAACTAAGTGGCTAGCTTCTTGTTCATTGAACTAAGTGGCTAGCTTCTTGTTCATTGAACTAAGTGGCTAGCTTCTTGTTCATTGAACTAAGTGGCTAGCTTCTTGTTCATTGAACTAAGTGGCTAGCTTCTTGTTCATTGAACTAAGTGGCTAGCTTCTTGTTCATTGAACTAAGTTGCCAAATTAATGAGTCGTAACTTTGTCATCGTTGATTACGAATAAATCTAGAGTTTGGAAAAACTTCTCTCACATTTAGCCACACTTGCCAGTAATATGTAAATCAAGATAACAGTATTCGAGACGGAATAATCTGGCCGATGCTTGTTTTATATATTCAATTCAATAGGTTCTTTTTTCGGAAGTTCGGAAACCTCTTACTCTCCGGACGAAATTCTTTTTTTTTTAAATTTATATATATATATATATATATATTTTATTTTAAAAACTTTAAAAAAAAATTTAGTATACCTACATATATATATATTAAATTTCGCTCTGAGTATTTTTGAGATTGTTTTCGATCTTAATGACATGAAATGACATGAAAATTAATTAAGATGTTTTTATTATTATTATTTATATGCTTTTTAAGGCAGTTAAAGTTTATTTTACGAAATATTAACACTGAAGCATTGTTTTGACAAAGCCTATACCAATGCACACGTTATTTCTCCCACACCCATTCTCGGATGAAGTTGAAACTTTGCACAATTATTCATTGGCGTAGACAAGACGTGAATCAATTAAAAAAACAATTAGTCAATTAATTACTGTTTGTTAATTATTTCATTTGATACCAACAAGGGAAATTAATTTTTCAGTATTCAAAGATATGTTTTAAGATGTCGGGTTTTGTCCCTTTAAATAATTGTACATGTTATTTCTCCCACACCCGCTCTCGGATCATGTTGAATATTATTATTGTTTATTTTACCTATCAAAATACGAATCAATTTTTTAAAAATAGTCAACTAGTCAATTAATTATTGCTTATTGATTAATTTGTTTAATAACGAAAAAGGAAAACAACTCCTACATTATTAACAGAAATAGTGTTGGATTTCTGCTTGGTGAAGCTTTTTAAAAAAGGTTTTTCTCTCTTGTTTATATTTTTACAGCCAATTATTTGTCATAAGTTATTGAATAATTTAACTAGCACTTTATGCCTAAATTTAGTTCGTGGGAGGAATTAGAATAATTAAGATATTTTTAAAGTTTAATGATCAATAAAATAATAATAGCATAGTAATGAAACTCGAAGAAATTACACATTCATGTTTCTTACTGTACAATATTTCTCCTGTAATCTTCTCTTATTCTCCCCCCCCCCCCAAAACACTCCTTTATAAAATATCTTTGATTGTTAAGTTGTCCTGCATTTCTCATTTAGAAGTCAAGGACCAGAGTATAGAGTGCCCGGTGTCCAAATGGATAAGACTTTGTTCGAATTTAAGTGAAGACTGGGATCTTCCGCTTTGGGATTTTCAAGACGGTACCACACGGGCCACTTTAAATGTTCTAGGAAAACGATTTTATATTATTAAAGAAGCCCACGGATAATTGTGATAGGCCAATTGCATTTATTTTTATCAAAGATCTTTGACAGTCTTGCAGTTTAAAACTAGCCTAATACATTTCCCGTAATATTGTTATAGCCTACACCCGTTCTTCTGATGATAGGCCATCGATTTAGGAGGCGGATTTCGACACCCAGTCCAGCCCTGTGTAACATTTAGCCACGTGATAATATTGATAAAACAACGGAAAAAAAACTATCACGTGATAGCCTGTGTGTATTACGTTATTTGTGTAGAAGAGATAGAGAATCACGTGGCTAAATGTTGCTTGTTTACGATTGGTTAATGAGGTCCATTGTCATGTGAGTGTACATCTTGTCTTGAAAGTTCCTAGATCTAAATGTCATTTCGAGTGTCATGTGAGAGTATATCTTGTCTTGAAAAGTCCTAAACCTTAATGTGAATTAGACTGTTGTAGAGTAAATAATTATTTTGAAAATTAAATTGTTGAAGTTCAGAAGAGATGTCGTAGTACTAGTTTCTAGTTCTAAATGTCAATAAGATTGTCGAAGTACGGAAGATATCTTGTAATAATAGTTTGTAGGTCTTAATGCCATAAGTCTGTCGCAAAGGAGCTCTCTTGCATTGAAGTAAAGAAATGTTCAGGCAGCTTGTCGTGCAATGGCCGCCGCGGGTAACCGGTGATAGCTTTGCCCTACTTTTGAAAACGTATGCGAGACAAAAATATCACCGCTTGTACGCGGCGCACTTCTCATCAGCAGCTCCTCAGTGGTAGCACTTCATCAGCAGCTCCTCAGTGGTAGCACTTCATCAGCAGCTCCTCAGTGGTAGCACTTCAGCAGCAGCTCCTCAGTGGTAGCACTTCAGCAGCAGCTCCTCAGTGGTAGCACTGCAGCAGCAGCTCCTCAGTGGTAGCACTTCAGCAGCATCTCGTCAGTGGTAGCACTTCATCTGCAGCTCCTCAGTGGTAGCACTTCAGCAGCATCTCGTCAGTGGTAGCACTTCAGCAGCAGCTCCTCAGTGGTAGCACTTCAGCAGCAGCTCCTCAGTGGTAGCACTTCAGCAGCAGCTCCTCAGTGGTAGCACTTCATCAGCAGCTCCTCAGTGGCAGAAGTCCAAAAGAAGTTTGTCCTGGTGCCCAAGATAGTAGAAAGCCAAGGCCCCTCTTCCCCTTTTGCTTGATAACAATCCAGGTGATCAGAGGTGGGTTCAAATCCTAACGGTTGTGTCATAAATTGATCGACATTTGGACATGTTCTGTGTAAGTCACCCCCTCCCCTGTTGGACCTTTCGTTTCTCAACTGTCAGTAGGATAACAAAGACAAAACAGAGAACAAGGCGCAGAGACATGTAAACAATCTAATCAACTAGTAACACATATGTAGAACTGTAACAGTATTGATGACAGGCATACAGGTGTGTGTATACTGTCTTACCTTAGTTACCAGTATAGGGGGGGGGGCGGGACCATTCATTACTGACTGGCTGTACTAATAGCGTTTTGACAGTATGGTTTGTTGGAACGACTAGTTGTTTATAATCTATTATAGAACTGATTGACACGTTGCATTGTAATAGTTACTGAATGAGAGCGTTTAACTCTGTAGTCAATAGTGCAGGATGGAGTCTCGGAAGCCAGTTTTGTATCTCCAACAGGCATTTCAATTGTACGACATTGTTGCTCATCGACCAGGGAGTTGTAATGGGATAAACTTGTAGTTATCTAATTCAGAGTGAGGCGTCTGGATACTTGAGGCGGCTGGATACTTGAGGCGGCTGGATACGTGAGGCGGCTGGATACGTGAGGCGTCTGAATACTTGAGGCGGCTGGATACGTGAGGCGTCTGGATACATGAGGCGGGCTTATTTACCTTGGATCGTGTAGTGCATATTAGTGGGTACTTTCATCGAATAGTCCATAGATGAATTAATAGATTATAATCAGTATTTAATTTTAGCCTTTGTGAGAAACTAGATTTCATTATACATAGCTGAATCAAAGCAACAGAATATTTTTAAGTCAGTGTGTAAATTAATGATTTATCAATATTTTATTTTAGTCTTTGTCAGAAACTAAAGATTGCGTTATAAAAAGGTGATTTCTTTTTAGGGTAACAACCGCTTAGAAATTAAGTGCAGCTTAATTATCCCTCTTTCTTTCCTTACCAAATGTGAGCTATAAATGTTGCAGCAAAGAATTATTTCTACACATATTTGAAAACAAACCACCGTGTCGTATTTCAATTGCTGACGTCATCTAGTGTTTAAACAAAATTGTTACACTATAGCATAACGTCCCAGTTCAGTATAAGCTGTTTAAAAGCTTCAGGGGAAAATAGAAATGTCTGTGGTCTAGTTTGCCACGTACTGTCATTAGATATTGTAGAGACACAAAATTTACTTTAAATAACTTGTCTGGCATCTCTTTTTTTGTGTCTGAAATACGAATCTCACCGACTTTTTAAGTTTTACAATCGTTCATGTCTCTAGTTTCTAAATGCGAACAAAAGTTGATCTGAAGAAATGTTACAATGAACAAAAACATTTTAAAATCTACAGCTAAGAGACGCACACAGAAACAAGTTTAATTAATTTATTGGAGGCATTTTACAATGTAGAAGTCTAGGGAAATATTACCTGTGCTTTATTATAATGGCTTGATTCAATAGTATGTGTGACCACATCAATTATTCTTTAATAAAGTGTGTGGAGATTTTAGCTATTCTCTAATAAAGTATGTGGAGATTTTAGCTATTGTCTAATTAAATGTGTGGAGATATCAGTTATTCTCTAATAAAGTGCGTGGAAACAAGATAATTATTCTCTAATAAAGTGTGTGGAGACATGATAATTATTCTCTAATACAATGTGTGGAAAGGTCATAATTATTCTCCTGTAACGTGTGTGGAGACATGATAATTATTATCTAGTAAAGTGTGTGGAGACATGATAATTATTCCTTAATAAAGTGTGTGGAGACATGATAATTATTCCTTAATAAAGTGTGTGGAGACATGATAATTATTCTCTAATAATTTGTGTGGAGACATGATAATTATTCCCTAATAAAGTGTGTGGAGACATGATAGTTATTGTCTAATAGTGTGTGGAGACATGATAATTATTCCTTAATAAAGTGTGTGGAGACATGATAATTATTCTCTAATAATTTGTGTGGAGACATGATAATTATTCCCTAATAAAGTGTGTGGAGACATGATAGTTATTGTCTAATAGTGTGTGGAGACATGATAATTATTCTCTAATAAAGTGTGTGGAGACATGATAATTATTCCCTAATAAAGTGTGTGGAGACATGATAATTATTCTCTAATAAAGTGTGTGGAGATATGATAATTATTCCCTAATAAAGTGTGTGGAGACATGATAATTATTCTCTAATAAAGTGTGTGGAGATATGATAATTATTCCCTAATAAAGTGTGTGGAGACATCAACATAGTGTCAGATCTATGAGATTAAATCTTTACCTTTTGTATGAGGATGAATAATCAGTTTCCTGGTCATCATCAAAATATCCATCATATGGATCATTGCCATTGTTCGCTGAGAAATAGAGGCAAAAATAGTTGAATGTTAACACAGAGTTATCTAAGTCAAGTATAACTTTCAATGAGTTGAACTCAAATATATTGAGTATCCCTAGATGCGGCTAGGGTAAATATCTGTTAGCATGAAGATGAGTCAAAAGCATAAAAGAGGAGACTCAAGGAGTTTCGCAGTTTTGAATAGGTTCTGCGTATACAGTTCACGCCATTCACGGTTCTGCGTATACCATAGGCGTAGTCATATCACTAGATCTAGCTCTACCTGACAAAAGTTTATTAATTAGGATATATCTTCATCTACTTTCTAGATTATTCTATAGAGTCTATATCTAGATCCAGAAAAATTCTATAGCTAGTCAGGGCTAGTCTAGATCGGACTCAGTAGATCTACTTTCTGTACAATATTGAAAATACTTCTACTTATGGATTTACTTTTTAACGCCAAGACCTAATATATCAATATAATAATAATAAGGCTTGTCATCGAGTCCGAAGATAAATGAGGAATGCAATATTTCCCGTGGAAACGCAGCCCCGCCGCGACCTACATATCTTCCCACAACCAGGGCAAGCATAATCATTGTCCGCCTATGGTCGATTAAGATTTTCTTTTAGTCGTTTGAGTCTGTCCTCGGCAGTGGATTTACTTTTGGTCTCCAATGTGCATCCCGCCGCCTTTGTGAGTGACCTCCAGCTGTCTGTCTGTGACCTCCAGCTGTCTGTCTGTGACCTCCAGCTGTCTGTCTGTGACCTCCAGCTGTCTGTCTGTGACCTCCAGCTGTCTGTCTGTGACCTCCAGCTGTCTGTCTGTGACCTCCAGATCTGTCTGTCTGTGACCTCCAGCTGTCTGTCTTTGACCTCCAGCTGTCTGTTTGTGACCTCCAGCTGTCTGTCTGTGACCTCCAGCTGTCTGTCTGTCTCGTTCTGAGATCGCATGCAACCAGGTGTTCTCTTCTATGTCTAGAGTAAATCTGATTATCTTAGATTCTATTTCTACTATATTTATAAACTAGATACATATTCTAGAAGTAGATCTATACTGATTCTATAGTTACAATTCGAATTCAACTTGAATAGTTATGCTTATATAGATTGAGACCAATGTTTCACAACAGCTGATAAGAGAAATCAGGTATAAACATCAGGAAAACACGACCCCTTAACTCAAGAAAACATTAAGAAATTAAAACTGACAGTGAAATTCATAACAAACGAATATTCACAATTGTTTTAAGCATGAAAGTAGCGCTATATAAAAGCTATTATTATTATTATTATTATTATTATTATTATTAATTGATAACCAATGATAACAGTAACACCTTTAAAAAATTCATTAAAAGTTTTAAGCCGCAAAAAAAAATAATATTTGTTCAATTATTTTTGTGTGTGAAATTTTGTATCGGAAAATGCCGGGTACCTGAAGTAAGCTAGTCCAAAAAAAATACACAGATCTTCGGTAAAAGACTCATCAAATAAAATTCTGTAAATGTGTAGTTTCACGCGCTTGTTTCAGGTCTTTTCTTTTTATAGCCTCTATCGGGTTTTATCCTAACTACCCGTATTTTTGTGCAGAATTTTTTTCTCTAGCACACACTTAAAATTATATCATAATAATGTCAGTTAAATTTAAAAAGAAAACTGAAAAATGCAAAAGATATATAAGGAAAAATGTACTTTCGCCCAATTTCTAATTCTAGTTTTAAATCAAAGAAACAAAACGCATAAGCCCAACATAGCCCATTGTTTTGTAAAGGGTCAATCTCTTATTCAAATCTTCAAGAAAAAAAACATTTCCGTAAAAAAAATTTCCTTTAGTTTCAGTGTTCTGTGAGTGTGTAGTAGCACTGCAGTTCACTAGATAATATGAATAACTACTTATTAATTGTTGTTTTAAATTATGTCCAACTTATATGCATACTAAATAGATTTTTTCTTTTTAAAAAAGTAAACATTTTTTTTGGTGTGTAAATGTAGTAGTTAGTATGACAGAACTTAGTTAGCAATAACAATGTAAAAAAAAAAATCTTAAACGATTTGCATAAATGTGTAAAAGCAATGGTCAATGTTATTCTCCCCTACTAAAGAGCCTCCCGTGTTTGATACTATTAATAGTTGTAAAAGTGGTGCATTTTTATGAAAAGAATGCTTGCATAAGTGATTTAAAAAATTAAATTTTTGCTTTCAGAAAAGAATAAAGTAGCCGTTGCATTAGAACTTTGAATGGTCTCAAATATTATGATGTCGGATTTTCACTCTTTTCTAGTTTACGAGATCTAAATGGGACGGGCGGAAGGACGGACAGACATTCCACACAAAACTTATAGCGTCTTTTCCCCTTTCGGGGGCCGCTTAAAAAAACCAACTCTGTGGAGAAAAAAACCTAGAAAAATGTGCGAGATTTGTGTTCTCCGGCAACTATTTCACGTCCGAGTGCTTGTTCTTGACTTCTTGTCATGAGGCTCTCTACTAACTCGATCTTTGCGCCTCAATGAAAAGCGCGCCTTTTTTTTTTTGAACGTTAAATAACATTGGGGTGGGGGTGGGGGGCGGGGGTTCTTCTCAAATAATGACTTTTTGTTGTTGTTGTTTGAGAAAATAGCAGTAAGTGATGGAGAAGTGATTGAGAGTGGCTCCTGGAGGATCCAATGGGCGAGACTCTCGCTAGAGATGACACGGTGATATAATAGACCTAGCAGTGGACACGATCACTGCTTTGTTAAGGGCGATCTAGAGATAGCCAGGGATCTCTCGAGAAATATGCCGCTTGGAGATTGTAGAGGCTGGAGATTTCTTTTTTATCGGTGTTGATTGGAGATTTGTGTTTCTGTTGGTTTTGATTTATATTTTCTAAAGTAACCTTAGTCGGATATATATACATATATAATATAATATATATATATTATTTTGAGTTAGAATAGTGTTTTTTAATGTTATGTTGATTGTTGTTGTTTTTTTTTGTTACACTATATTTTATTAAAGATTTATGTTATATAGGCTAATGTTATGTTGATTGTAGATTTATGTAATGTTATGTTGATTGTGGTACGATAAATCTTTTATTGGCGGAAGTGGTAATGACACTCCAATAACTTTCAATGGAAAGCGTCTCAAATAGCCTCTGACAACCTGTCCAACTCCTGGCCTTCACGTGTGGCTCAGATATTGAGTCCGGTGGAACTTTTTTCACTCAACGAAGAAGGGACTAAGGGAAGTAACTGACGCCTAAACTAATAAGGTTCGTGAAGAAGGGACTAAGGGAAGTAACTGACGCCTAAACTAATAAGGTTCGTGCAGAAGGGACTAAGGGAAGTAACTGACGCCTAAACTAATAAGGTTCGTGAAGAAGGGACTAAGGGAAGTAACTGACGCCTAAACTAATAAGGTTCGTGAAGAAGGGACTAAGGGAAGTAACTGACGCCTAAACTAATAAGGTTCGTGAAGAAGGGACCAAGGGAAGTAACTGACGCCTAAACTAATAAGGTTCGTGAAGAAGGGACTAAGGGAAGTAACTGACGCCTAAACTAATAAGGTTCGTGAAGAAGGGACTAAGGGAAGTAACTGACGCCTAAACTAATAAGGTTCGTGAAGAAGGGACCAAGGGAAGTAACTGACGCCTAAACTAATAAGGTTCGTGAAGAAGGGACCAAGGGAAGTAACTGACGCCTAAACTAATAAGGTTCGTGAAGAAGGGACTAAGGGAAGTAACTAACACCTAAACTAATAAGGTTCGTGCAGAAGGGACTAAGGGAAGTAACTGACGCCTAAACTAATAAGGTTCGTGAAGAAGGGACCAAGGCAAGTAACTAACACCTAAACTAATAAGGTTCGTGAAGAAGGGACCAAGGCAAGTAACTAACACCTAAACTAATAAGGTTCGTGAAGAAGGGACTAAGGGAAGTAACTAACACCTAAACTAATAAGGTTCGTGAAGAAGGGACCAAGGCAAGTAACTAACACCTAAACTAATAAGGTTCGTGAAGAAGGGACTAAGGGAAGTAACTGACACCTAAACTAATAAGGTTCGTGAAGAAGGGACTAAGGGAAGTAACTAACACCTAAACTAATAAGGTTCGTGAAGAAGGGACTAAGGGAAGTAACTGACACCTAAACTAATAAGGTTCGTGAAGAAGGGACTAAGGGAAGTAACTAACACCTAAACTAATAAGGTTCGTGAAGAAGGGACCAAGGCAAGTAACTAACACCTAAACTAATAAGGTTCGTGAAGAAGGGACTAAGGGAAGTAACTGACACCTAAACTAATAAGGTTCGTGAAGAAGGGACTAAGGGAAGTAACTGACGCCTAAACTAATAAGGTTCGTGAAGAAGGGACTAAGGGAAGTAACTGACACCTAAACTAATAAGGTTCGTGAAGAAGGGACCAAGGCAAGTAACTGACACCTAAATTAATAAGGTTCGTGAAGAAAGGACTAAGGGAAGTAACTGACGCCTAAACTAATAAGGTTCGTGAAGAAGGGACTAAGGGATTTAACTGACACCTAAACTAATAAGGTTCGTGAAGAAGGGACTAAGGGAAGTAACTGACACCTAAACTAATAAGGTTCGTGAAGAAGGGACTAAGGGAAGTAACTGACGCCTAAACTAATAAGGTTCGTGAAGAAAGGACTAAGGGAAGTAACTGACGCCTAAACTAATAAGGTTCGTGAAGAAGGGACTAAGGGAAGTAACTGACACCTAAACTAATAAGGTTCGTGAAGAAGGGACTAAGGGAAGTAACTGACGCCTAAACTAATAAGGTTCGTGAAGAAGGGACTAAGGGAAGTAACTGACACCTAAACTAATAAGGTTCGTGAAGAAGGGACCAAGGCAAGTAACTGACACCTAAATTAATAAGGTTCGTGAAGAAGGGACTAAGGGAAGTAACTGACGCCTAAACTAATAAGGTTCGTGAAGAAGGGACCAAGGCAAGTAACTGACACCTAAATTAATAAGGTTCGTGAAGAAGGGACTAAGGGAAGTAACTGACGCCTAAACTAATAAGGTTCGTGAAGAAAGGACTCGTAAGCCATCGCTGGTTACCCACCTAGGAGCAGGACAACTGAATAGCAACCTCTGCAGCCTAGCAGCTACATCCAAACATGGAAAAGGGAGTCACCCCTGATGAAAAATCAGGAGCCGGCGACTCTTAGAAACACGCAGTGCTACACCCTGGCGGAGCTGATCCCAAACTGTATCAGCACTTGTTCCATTGAACCTTTGAAAAGGAAGGAACTGCTGTGTGATCGAAATCGTTCCAACCAAAGTTAATGCTCCGGCATTTATCTCCTAATGACTCAAGGAACGTCTCATGGAATGTTGGTTGTAGATAAATGTAATGTTATGTTGGTTGTAGATAAATGTAATGTTATGTTGGCTGTAGATTTCTGTAATGTTATGTTGGTTGTAGATAAATGTAATGTTATGTTGGCTGTAGATTTCTGTAATGTTATGTTGGTTGTAGATTTCTGTAATGTTATGTTGGTTGTAGATAAATGTAATGATATGTTGGCTGTAGATTTCTGTAATGTTATGTTGGTTGTAGATAAATGTAATGTTATGTTGGCTGTAGATTTCTGTAATGTTATGTTGGTTGTAGATAAATGTAATGTTATGTTGGCTGTAGATTTCTGTAATGTTATGTTGGTTGTAGATTTCTGTAATGTTATGTTGGTTGTAGATAAATGTAATGATATGTTGGCTGTAGATTTCTGTAATGTTATGTTGGCTGTAGATTTCTGTAATGTTATGTTGGTTGTAGATAAATGTAATGATATGTTGGCTGTAGATTTCTGTAATGTTATGTTGGTTGTAGATTTCTGTAATGTTATGTTGGTTGTAGATAAATGTAATGATATGTTGGCTGTAGATTTCTGTAATGTTATGTTGGCTGTAGATTTCTGTAATGTTATGTTGGTTGTAGATAAATGTAATGATATGTTGGCTGTAGATTTCTGTAATGTTATGTTGGTTGTAGATAAATGTAATGAAATGTTGGCTGTAGATTTCTGTAATGTTATGTTGGTTGTAGATAAATGTAATGATATGTTGGCTGTAGATTTCTGTAATGTTATGTTGGTTGTAGATAAATGTAATGATATGTTGGCTGTAGATTTCTGTAATGTTATGTTGGTTGTAGATAAATGTAATGATATGTTGGCTGTAGATTTCTGTAATGTTATGTTGGTTGTAGATAAATGTAATGATATGTTGGCTGTAGATTTCTGTAATGTTATGTTGGTTGTAGATAAATGTAATGATATGTTGGCTGTAGATTTCTGTAATGTTATGTTGGTTGTAGATAAATGTAATGATATGTTGGCTGTAGATTTCTGTAATGTTATGTTGGTTGTAGATAAATGTAATGATATGTTGGCTGTAGATTTCTGTAATGTTATGTTGGTTGTAGATAAATGTAATGAAATGTTGGCTGTAGATTTCTGTAATGTTATGTTGGTTGTAGATAAATGTAATGATATGTTGGCTGTAGATTTCTGTAATGTTATGTTGGTTGTAGATAAATGTAATGATATGTTGGCTGTAGATTTCTGTAATGTTATGTTGGTTGTAGATAAATGTAATGATATGTTGGCTGTAGATTTCTGTAATGTTATGTTGGTTGTAGATAAATGTAATGATATGTTGGCTGTAGATTTCTGTAATGTTATGTTGGTTGTAGATAAATGTAATGATATGTTGGCTGTAGATTTCTGTAATGTTATGTTGGTTGTAGATAAATGTAATGATATGTTGGCTGTAGATTTCTGTAATGTTATGTTGGTTGTACATTTGTGTAATGCTATGTTGGCTGTATATTTAAGTAATGTTATGTTGGTTGTACATTTATGTAATGTTATGTTGGTTGTACATATATGTAATGTTATGTTGGTTGTACATTTATGTAATGTTATGTTGGCTGTAGATTTCTGTAATGTTATGTTGGTTGTACATTTATGTAATGTTATGTCGGTTGTACATTTAGGTAATGTTATGTTGGTTGCACATTTATGTAATGTTATGTAATGTAATGTTATGGGTACCGAGTCAGATAGTTGTGACTGGCAACACTATTGCAGACTCCTCGGCCCACCAGGGAGGGCAAATTCCACCAACTGAACAGGCTTTAAGTTATTTATCATGCTCTGGTTATAATTCAAAAAACAGAAATTAAAAAGTGGTTTGAGTGCTGGGACAAGTCCCAAAAAGCCCGTGGAGACTGGGAGCGCATTAGGTGCCCTGACCGCACTTCGACGTGGTGGAGGCTGTCCAGGCCTGAGCAAGCTATTATATCACAGTGCAGGACAGGCCACTGCCCTGTTGGCTCATATTTCTCGCGGCTATGGCTAAATTTTGTTTCACGGTGCCCCTGCTGCGGGGAAGAAGAGGAAACCGTGCCTCATATCCTGTTTCACTGCCCCAGACTTTCTGATCTCCGTCTCGACAGGTCTGGGAAACCAAAAATTCTCGACCTGTATGGTGACATATACACCCTACGCAAGACAGCAGAGTTTCTGTCCAGGGCCTTAGCAAGAGAGGATTTAAGCCTCTCAAGCCTTCACTCAAATGGAGTTTGAAGATGATGATGGTTGTAGATTTAAGTAATGTTATGCTGATTGTAGATTAATGGAACGGTAATTCTTGGCGTTTGGGACCGACAATCTGCAATAGCTTTATTTTATAAATAAATAATATCCAATACTCTACTGTAAAATATGAAAAAACAACTTTTGGAGAATTTCTTTGTCTATGACCATATAGAAAGACTTTGTCTATGACCATATAGAAAGACTTTGTCTATGACCATATAGAAAGACTTTGTCTATGACCATATAGAAAGACTTTGTCTATGACCATATAGAAAGACTTTGTCTATGACCATATAGAAAGACTTTGTCTATGACCATATAGAAAGACTTTGTCTATGACCATATAGAAAGACTTTGTCTATGACCATATAGAAAGACTTTGTCTGACGTTATTAGACCGAGCAAGCAGATAAGATTAAAATTAAATTAAATTTGCCTCGTATCGAATTTATTGTGCCTTGGATTCTGGTTATAAAAACTAAAATATGTTTATCCTGTGAATTTAGTACAAAGTTCTTGGTTTTTTTTATATCCAGTGTTAGGTTTCGGTGATTTCACAATGCTAAATGCGTCATTGTGTTTAATTTATTTTAAGAAGAAATTCAATTAATATTCTGTACATACGTTTAGCTTAACTGTAATTATAATAAGAATACTTTCATTTCTTAACAAACAGAATGTAGACTCATAGCGCTGTTAACAAACAGAATGTAGACTCATAGCGCTGTTAACAAACAGAATGTAGACTCATAGCGCTGTTAACAAACAGAATGTAGACTCATAGCGCTGTTAACAAACAGAATGTAGACTCATAGCGCTGTTAACAAACAGAATGTAGACATAGCGCTGTTAACAAACAGAATGTAGACTCATAGCGCTGTTAACAAACAGAATGTAGACTCATAGCGCTGTTAACAAACAGAATGTAGACTCATAGCGCTGTTAACAAACAGAATGTAGACTCATAGCGCTGTTAACAAACAGAATGTAGACTTAAAGCGCTGTTAACAAACAGAATGTAGACTCAAAGCGCTGCTAACAAACAGAATGTAGACTCATAGCGCTGTTAACAAACAGAATGTAGACTCATAGCGCTGTTAACAAACAGAATGTAGACTCATAGCGCTGCTAACAAACAGAATGTAGACTCATAGCGCTGTTAACAAACAGAATGTAGACTCATAGCGCTGTTAACAAACAGAAACTTTTGAGGGAAAAACGCAGTACAAGTTTTGAGTCCATGGAGCGCAGGACTCTCTGTGAGACGCATTGAGCGTTCAGAACATCGATTAGAAATATAATTTTCTACATTGGTCTGTCTGAAAAAAAAACGTGGCTTCTGAATAAGTGTAGAACTTGAACATCTGATGAACTGGCTGGGTATTATTACTCGTCAATTTCCATCTTAACCTTTATATTTTACTTCTTAAGAATCCATTTTTAAAACCCAGATAAACTCAGATGGTGTAAGAAGTTGTAGTGTACAAAATGCTCTGTTTTTAAGCAAACATCTTTCACAATTTTTGTGAGTAAAGGAGTCAATGAGACCATAGGAATAGTTCAAGTATTTCAATGTCTACATCAGAGTAACAAAAGATAATTTTCTATTGATGACTTAATGTGCATTTGTTTCAACTATATTTTAAGGTCGTATACTTTATTTTATACACATCAAAATCACACTTTGTCACAATTAACAATTATCTTGCTAATTGCATCACAATTGTATTATATTCACTTAATGACAGTTTTCATTCCAGACCAGTGAACATACCAAGCTCAGACAAGTTGTCAAGCAGAACTACAAATGTTTGAGATTTTTAATTCAGACAAAAACTAAACAAAAATCATAATTATGATTAACATCAAAACTATGTTTTCATGGTAAACACATTTTTTCAATTTGGGATTACAGTAATCTGTTTTTTGTTGACATTATGATTTTTTTCCTCAGGTCTACATTCTTTCTGCTTCAAATTATATTCACATAGAAAAAGAAGAAAAAACTATATGGAGAAATGTGGGAGTCATTTATAAGAACCTATAGCAAAAATTAGTAAGAAAATGAAAAGAGAGATTTCGTCATATAGATAAGACCAAGGAAGTCAAAGTGACAAACAAACAAACAAACAAACAAACAAACAAACAAACAAACTGTTGCCAACTAAAAGTCTCAAGAGGGATGGAAGTCTTTAAGTGTTCAACTATAATTTCCTAATTTAAAAAGTAACAAACAACAGCACCATAGACATAAAATACCATGTTCTCACGTTTCAGGAAATCCATCTAATCTTCCAGTCTATACATCTTCCAGTCTATACATCTTCCAGTCTATACATCTTCCAGTCTATACATCTTCCAGTCTATACATCTTCCAGTCTATACATCTTCCAGTCTATACATCTTATGTCTATGAACAATACTTTAATTTGTGGCGGTTTTTTTTTTGGTCATACAAAATTGAAATGAAATAATATTATCTTGAAGCTGGCAATGAAATTTTAATATGCATCGCATGTACTTTTTTTATTCTAGATATGAAAAATATTTTATTTTCTATTTTAAATTTTCTTCTTTAAACCCCATTGTAGGTCTCAATAACCAAAACCAGCATAAATATATATATATTGTGGGCGCCGGCAGTGGCAGTTCCTACGTAGATCTCAATTATTTTACTTTTATAGCTAGCGACACTAGATTATATTCATGTATAAATAAGGGAAACACTAAATGTAACAAATTTTGTTAACTCAAAAAATGTCCAGATGTTCACATCTGTCAAAGTTTCAATCAATTCAAAGATGTTAACAAAAAAAAGGGCAAATGTTTTTTTTTCTGGTTTAAGAGATGGAGAGATCAAAATAACAAATGGTAATTAAAAGTTTTCGAAACAAAAAGAAAGTGAAAATGAAATTTATTCAAGCTGGATCAGGTCTGTTTCGTTTCTCTCTTGTTTCCAAAAGTATTTTTATTCGTTTCTCGCAGTAGAGTTACTGAATCCAGTGAATTACAATTGCAGAGAGGGCCAGGCGAAGTTCTGGCTAGTATACCATTGCATTAACTGTTCAGGTTCAAGACGAACATCAGAATTTTGACTGGGAAGACTTCGTTTGATTTTGTTTTCTGCTTGCAAGGTCAAGTTCCAAGTCGCCTGTCAGCACATGACATTCAATGGTGGGCAGCACAGAGCAAGTGGTCTTCTTCAGACCTGTCAGCAATATGTCTTGACACTTTCATTCCTTCTTTAACAATCATCCCTTCTGTCCATTGAAGAGTTGTTTCCCCTCTTTCTCGTAGACTTTCTCATTGTTCTTTGCGTCACTTAGTAGTACAGAGTTAGCTCCCCAGTTTTACAGATCTTGTTTAAGTAGGATAGTACAAGGACAACTGTCCCGCACATTTCAATATCTATCTAACTAGTAAAGTTCCCCTTTGAGACCTTGCGATCTATGGGGCAGATGAGGTTAAGGTCATCTGATTCGATGGCCTAAGGTTATCGAGCTGGGTCTATCTATCTATCTATCTATCTATCTATCTATCTATCTATCTATCTATCTATCTATTTATCTATCTATCTGTCTATCTGTCTACTATCTATCTATCTATCTATCTATGTCTATTATCTATCTATCTATCTATCTATCATCTTGTTCTCTCATTCACTCTCTCATCTATGGAATACAAACAGACAAAAGAGTTCTTAAAGTGCACATGAAAGAAGAGGACGTCACAAAAGTTTATCTTATAGATTACAGACGTGACTTCAAAAGATAAGATAATTACGTCCTACGCATTTCCTGTGTCTATCTAGTCATGCATGTTAATCAAACTCTGCCATGTCGTTGGTTTTCCTGGCTTATTCAGGCAACCCATTCCATCTAGGGAAGAAGGAGCACTTGTACGAGTTTGTTCTAGCGTATGGAACAAGACATGGGCCTCAATTTGTGTTTCTATCTGAGTATTTCATTATGTTTTGTTTTTCTATTTGTAAGTTCTGGTTTAGTGTTTTATGTATTACTAAGTTCCGGTTTAGTGTTTTATGTATTACTAAGTTCTGGTTTAGTGTTTTATGTATTACAGCTCCTTTACTTTTTATACTTCAGTTCTAAAGTGTCTCTAAGTCACGTGATTTTACTCATGGTGTTACTCTAGTCAAATTGTTAATATCAAAAAGAGAGGAACAGAAAGGGGTTGAGAGAGAGAAAAAAGAGAGAGGGAGATAATGTGCCAGAGAGAGCCTGAAAGAGAGTTTTTTTCTGAGAAAGAGAGCCTTGGAGAGAGAGAGAGAGCCGGAAAGAGAGAATGAGAAAGCAAAAGAACGAAAAAAGAAAGATCGAAATATAAATTAGAAAATGAGTTAAAGAGAGCGAGTTAAAGAAGAGAAAAAGAAAGAGGTGAGAGAGTGAACAGAAAAAGAAAGAGGTGAGAGAGTGAACAGGAAAAGAGAGAGAGAGAGAGAGAAGGAGTAGAAAAAAGAATGAGATGCAGAGAAGGAGCATAAAAGAGTATGAGAGAGGGAGTGATATCGTCTTTGGTTGACTTGGTGGTCAGCAGACTACGTCTTGTAGTTACATCTAGACCAACGTCCAGACTTTATATCAGACACACAGCGCGCGCTTACAAAATGTCCAGAAATATTTGAACACTAAGGACTGTGACATCTTAAAATACAATTTCCCAGACAACAGACATTTCCCATCATACACACAGACATCAAAAAGAAAACAAAATGAGTAAGAATCGCTCAACTGTCCGATGTTTGTCCAGTTTCTTTCATTTGTCTGGACATCGCCTAACACTTTCCTGTAAAAAAAAAGATATTGCTTCTGGCAAACCGGAAACAGGCAATTCAGAGAAGACAATGAGAAGAGATTGAAACGAGTGAAATCTCTTGCAAATTTAATGACTCCAGGCATTCATTTCTGTGTGTTTCAAGCAAGCTGTGTGCTCAACTACAGTCTCAGCAGTTTAAAAAAAAGACTCATTTTTATATCCCACCAAGTCAGGTCCTATTAGGTTGATTGAATGTTTTAAGCAATCAATGTTTCACTTATCATATAAAACTGTCAAATAATATTTTGTCGACTTTAGACATTGGCTGATTTAAAATGCTTATCACGTGACAGATGCTTTGTTTAGGGGCTGCTCAAATATTCAGTTCGTTGAGGTAAACACACAGATGAATGTTCCACGTGTTAATGGGCGCACGAGAAGACTTTTTATTTGACTTTTCTGTCCATACACTGTTGTGCCCTACTGTACTGTCATTCTGTCCTACTTTCTTCTCCTACTGCCATGTCCTACTGTCTTCTCCTACTGCCATGTCCTACTGTCTTCTCCTACTGCCATGTCCTACTGTCTTCTCCTACTGCCATTTACTACTGTCATGTCCTACTGTCTTCTCCTACTGCCATGTCCTACTGTCTTCTCCTACTGCCATGTCCTACTGTCTTCTCCTACTGCCATGTTCTACTGTCTTCTCCTACTGCCATGTCCTACTTTACCGTTCTGCTGCTCTGCTATATTTATCTGTGCTACTGGCCTGTCCTATTGTATTGTCCTACTGTTCTGTTATACTGACCTGAATACTTCTATGACATTGGTGATGGTATCCATGGTAATGGATGAAACTCTTCTTTAAAGTTGTGAGTTCAAACTCCTTTCAGACATTTTTATTTAAAACGAGAACAGACTTACAGCTCTATAATAAAGGAAACTAATTGCATTCAACATGTCTGGAATCTTTGAGTAAATAGGTTTAGGTAGGTCAGTACAAGAGTTAGTGTTATTTCGATAAATGCCAATTTTCATTTGACATTGTAAACATCTCTGAAAGACCCTATTTATTGTATGTACTTCTTTGTAATGTACTTCTAGTAGGTGCTTCACTGTAATGTACTTATCTGTATTTATCTTATCTGTATTGTACTCCTGGTAGGTACTTCTCTGTAATCTACTTCTCTGTAATGTACTTCTCTGTAAAGTACTTCTGGTAGGTATGTCTCTGTAATGTACTTCTGGTAGGTACTTCTCTGCAATGTACTTCTGGTAAGTACGTCTCTGTAATGTACTTCTGGTAGGTACTTCTTTGTAACGTACTTCTCTGTAATGCACTTCTGGTAGGTAGTTCTCTGTAACGTATTTCTCTGTAATGTACTTCTGGTAGGTACTTCTCTGTAGCGTACTTCTGGTGTAATCATGTAATACTCTTACTATAGTGTACTTCTTTGCAGTGTACTTCTCTATCTCTGTAATGTACTTCTCTGTAATGTACTTCTCTATATCTGTGTAATGTACTTATATCTAATCTAAATATATGTATAGTCTTCTCGTTGGTTATAAATAAGGCCACCCTAACGTACTAATGATGACAGAGAAACAAGAAACTCCCTTACAGAGACAGACTTTTCAAAACGTAATCAGCGCCAGACACTGTCTTCTATTCTTTTTATATATATATATATATGTCATAGTGATAGCTTTTATGCAATTAAAATAATACTAAAAGTGCGTGAATCGTTCTCAATGAATACATTTAAATGAACTATTGCACACTTATCTAAATGTTAATCCAATCTGAATCAGACATAGAATTCTGTTCACAAACATTCATGTGACTGCACAAACAAACATTCATGTGACTGCACAACGTATTCTCTCCAATACATGTACTTTTCAAACATTGCTATGGAATACTAAAACATTTGAGCAGGCGATTCACTAGTAGGGCAGTAACAGTAACACGTCTTTACTACACTCTCAACGTTGACACAATACAAAAATATATTTTGTTTTATGCATTTGCGACAATGGTAGCATTCAACTTTTCCCTTGAGTGACGTTTGTTTCGGCGGGTACATTGATCTCTACGTCTGCGGATATTGTCTGCTGCTCTGTCTGTCCAATCAAAAGGGAGATGACGCTCTCCTTGTGCTTACACAATTCAGATGTAATAACTACTCAGCACTTCTCTGTATGTCTGATCAGATTGATTTATTCTTTTGGAATTAATGAGTGTCAATATGTTTCTGCCCTTCTTGACTTTTAACTGTGTCCCAAACTCCAATGGTGGACAAAACAAGCAGATGGCAAAATTTAAAGACTTTTTCGTAATGTGCTCGATACTCATGTTTAAGTGTAGGTATTGCCTCCTTTTAGGATGTACTATATTTAGGATTACTTTTTATTGTTTCATTGTTTATTGATTGTTAATTAAGGTTTTGATATTTTTTTAAATTCTTTTTTTTACAATTAAATTTAGGAACCATTTGATAGTCCGGGACTTCGGGTAGTACAACCACAACTGCAACAACAACAACGGCTGCTCCACCCACACCAAGCATCAATGAGCTAACAAAGTTGTCCGAACACTTTCTATAACTATAAGAAACAACTGTTTCATTATTTCCAGATCTAGTCTCTAGTGTAGGCTACTTTCATAGGGTGTATCGATCCAAGCCTTGAGGTTATCGTATTGATGAGTATTCAGTCAGCGATCCTAATCTGTAACGAGACATCTGTAGTGGATCTTACTAATCTACGTTCCAAAGTCGTTTTTAAAACTAGTAGGCCTATGTCAAACAATTTTTTACTTTACTGCTTCACCACTCAGTCAGTTATAGTTATAGGGATGCAGTCATAACAATGCATGATCACAAAGAACAGAGACAAGGTAGACAACTGCTTCACCACTCAGTCAGTTAAAGTTATAGGGATGCAGTCATAACAATGCATGATCACAAAGAACAGAGACAAGGTAGACAACTGCTTCACCACTCAGTCAGTTATAGTTATAGGGATGCAGTCATAACAATGCATGATCACAAAGACCAGAGACAAGGTAGACAACTGCTTCACCACTCAGTCAGTTATAGTTATAGGGATGCAGTCATAACAATGCATGATCACAAAGACCAGAGACAAGGTAGACAACTGCTTCACCACTTAGTCAGTTAAAGTTATAGGGATGCAGTCATAACAATGCATGATCACAAAGAACAGAGACAAGGTAGACAACTGCTTCACCACTCAGTCAGTTATAGTTATAGGGATGCAGTCATAACAATGCATGATCACAAAGAACAGAGACAAGGTAGACAACTGCTTCACCACTCAGTCAGTTAAAGTTATAGGGATGCAGTCATAACAATGCATGATCACAAAGACCAGAGACAAGGTAGACAACTGCAAACAATCAACCTCCTCTCATCCCTCTCTCTTTTCCCATGTTTTGAGTACTACTTAGAGCCGTCCAGAATAGTCCCCTGGCGTCCATTATAGGATGTGCAATCAGTTGTTGGCCTTGCTTCATTCATCCGCGCACGAACTCTTTGGTTCAATGTGATGGTCACATCCTCCAGGGACTGAGAGGTTTATGAGTGTCCCAATGTGAACAGGGAGGAGCAGTGGACAGAGAGGGAACTACACAGATAGAGAAAGAGAGTACTACACAAATAGAGAAAGAGAGAACTACACAAATTGAGACCCACATGAGAGAAAAAACTACACAGATAGAGACCCAGAGAAAGAGAGAGAACTACACAGATAGAGAAAGAGAGAACTACACAGATAGAGACTCACATAAGGAGAGAGAACTACACAGATAGAGACCCAGAGAAAGAGAGAGAACTACACAGATAGAGAAAGAGAGAACTACACAGATAGAGACTCACATAAGGAGAGAGAACTACACAGATAGAGACCAACAAAAAGAGAGAGAACTACACAGATAGAGACCACAAAAAGAGAGAACTACACAGATAGAGATCCAGAGAAAGAGAAAGAACTACACAGATAGAGAACCAGAGAAAGAGAGAGCTACACAGATAGAGGCCCAGAGAAAGAGAGTGAACTACACAGATAAAGGCTAAGATAGAGAACTACACAGATAGAGACCCAGAGAACTACACAGATAGAGACCCACAAAAGAGAGAGAACTACACAGATAGAGACCCACAAAAAGAGAGAGAACTACACAGATAGAGACCCAGAGAAAGAGAGAGAACTGCACCGATAGAGACCCAGAGAAAGAGAGAGAACTACACAGATAGAGACCCAGAGAAAGAGAGAGAACTACACAGATAGAGACCCAGAGAAAAAGAGAGAGAACTACACAGATAGAGACCCAGAGAAAGAGAGAGAACTACACATATAGAGGCTAACGGAGAGAGAAAGAGATCGAACTACACAGATAGAGACCAAGAGAAAGAGAGAGAACTACACAGATAGAGGCTAAGAGAGAAAGAGAGAATAACACAGATAGAGACCCAGAGAAAGAGAGAGAACTACTCAGATAGAGGCTAACAGAGAGAGAAAGAGAGAGAACTACACAGATAGAGGCTAAGAGAGAAAGAGAGAGAACTACACAGATAGAGACCCAGAGAAAGAGAGAGAACTACACAGATAGAGACCCAGAGAAAGAGAGAGAACTACACAGATAGAGACCCAGAGAAAGAGAGAGAACTACACAGATAGAGACCCAGAGAAAGAGAGAGAACTACACAGATAGAGGCTAAGAGAGAAAGAGAGAGAACTACACAGATAGAGACCCAGAGAAAGAGAGAGAACTACACAAATAGAGACCCAGAGAAAAAGAGAGAACTGCACCGATAGAGACCCAGAGAAAGAGAGAGAACTACACAGATAGAGACCCAGAGAAAGAGAGAGAACTACACATATAGAGGCTAACGGAGAGAGAAAGAGATCGAACTACACAGATAGAGACCAAGAGAAAGAGAGAGAACTACACAGATAGAGGCTAAGAGAGAAAGAGAGAATAACACAGATAGAGACCCAGAGAAAGAGAGAGAACTACTCAGATAGAGGCTAACAGAGAGAGAAAGAGAGAGAACTACACAGATAGAGGCTAAGAGAGAAAGAGAGAGAACTACACAGATAGAGACCCAGAGAAAGAGAGAACTACACAGATAGAGACCCAGAGAAAGAGAGAGAACTACACAGAGACCCAGAGAAAGAGAGAGAACTACACAGATAGAGGCTAAGAGAGAAAGAGAGAGAACTACACAGATAGAGACCCAGAGAAAGAGAGAGAACTACACAGATAGAGGCTAAGAGAGAGAGAGAGAGAACTACACAGATAGAGGCTAAGAGAGACAGAGAGAGAACTACACAGATAGAGACCCAGAGAAAAGAGAGAACTACACAGATAGAGGCTAACAGAGAGAGAAAGAGAGAGAACTACACAGATAGAGACCCAGAGAAAGAGAGAGAACTACACAGATAGAGGCTAACAGAGAGAGAAAGAGAGAGAACTACACAGATAGAGGCTAAGAGAGAGAGAGAGAGAACTACACAGATAGAGGCTAACAGAGAGAGAGAGAGAACTACACAGATAGAGGCTAACAGAGAGAGAAACAGAGAGAACTACACAGATAGAGACCCAGAGAAAGGGAGAGAACAATGAAGCACAAATTGGGGTAAGACGTAGACGTGGATGTTTTGTCTAGAGCAGGGATGGACAACCTGTTTTTGTAAATCAAAGATCGAGATACATCAGTCTTTACATTTGCCATCTTGTTCCAAGCATACCCAACACTCAAAAACAGTTCTTCATAGCATTGAAAAAAAATTTAAGATTGTGTCTTAGACTGAATGTATTGAAGTATAGCCAATGAGAAAATTCTTCGTTTATTTGAAACTTTTTATAATGAGACAGTTTCAATACTTTATTATTGATATTTACAATTATTTTTAATAGATTTGCAATTTTATATGTATATATTGCGGGCACACCTGATATCTGCAGGTGTTCGCGACGCATAAGAATACTCCGGCGGGCCGCATGTGGCCCTCGGGTCGTAATTTGCCCACCCCTGGTCTATAGTTTTGCTCTTTCAGTTGTATCAACGATATTGACACTTTAGAAAATGAATTCCTTAATTAAGCTGTATGTATGGTCTTTGTTGGTTAAAGTCTACCAAAGGCCTGGCCTTAATGCGATCTTCTTTTCTCTTTCACTTGTTCATTCGTTGTCTCTCTCTTGACTTCTGCTGATTGTCAAAGGAAGGTGAACTCAATTCTGATATCTATGTGTGTGTGTGTGTGTGTGTGTTTACAGAAACGCTGCAGATAATACTTTTAATGTGTTTCCCCCTTAACCAGCCCGCCCCTTTCCTTTTTTGTTTCATTTCCCTTGCTATCCACGACTTGTCACGACGGAAGCTATGCAAGGCTCTCTATCACGCTGCACGCAGACCCTTTCAGTTATCATTACATTCAACTAGGACAGACATCTGTTGGCTACAATACATCTAATCCATCTTTGCATTGGGCGCAACAGCTAATTCACAGCTAGAACTGAGGGATAAATTATCTCTAATTCACAGCTAGCATTGTGTTATAAAGAATTTCTAAATTCACAGCTAGAACTGAGTGATAAATTATCTCTAATTTACAGCTACCTCTGTGTTACATAGAAAGTCTTATTCACAGCTAGAACGGATAAACTATTTGTTATTTATAGTTAGCACTATGTTATAAAGAATTTCTAATTCACAGCTAGAACTAAGTGATAAATTATCTCTAATTCACAGCTACCTCTGTGTTACAAAGAATGTCTTATTCACAGCTAGAACGGATAAACTATTTGTTATTTATAGTTAGCACTATGTTATAAAGAATTTCTAATTCACAGCTAGAACTAAGTGATAAATTATTTCTAATTCACTGGTAGCACTGTGTTAGGAAGAATCTGCAATTCACAGCTAGAACTGGGTGATATAAACAAAGCACCATGTACATAAAGTTTATTTGTGGTCTATAAATATCCCAGACTAGGACATAAATAGGTAGTTTGTTTTCGTGTGTGTTATTATCTCGCTCCCAGTAAATGAAGAATGATTGCAATACAAACATCCATTAAAAGCCAAAAAAATATATAATATAAAGAACTTTTGTCTGGAGATGTAGCAAATAGTTTGGGTATCACTATTTTAATAGATTTAATTTAGATCAATGTCAAACATGACGAATGTTCCTTTCACATTTTTTAAAAATTTTGCCACGAAAATAAAAGTGGAGTGTGAAAATGGGTTTACCCGTTTAGCTGACATTCAAAACAAATATAAATAACTGTTAAAACGGGTTTACCCGATTTGTTACAAAGTTTCGCTCTTTAATAGAGTTATGTTTAGGTATTTAAATTTTTTTAGGGCTCTTGGTTGTGGGAGGGACATAAAACATACACTATGGTCTCCGCCATGATCTAGGGAACATTTATACCAAGTTTTATCAAGATTAGTCAAATAGTGTTGATTTCTATGCGGGACATACATACATAGGCCTACATATACCTTACATTCAATTTTATATTTTAGATATATAATGTTGCTTAAAACGAAATTCCATATCTTTACATCAGGAAAGTTAACAACAACAAAACTTTAAGACACCCACTATAGACCTGCCACATCTACAGAACATTTTTAAAGAATGACAGACTGGCGTAGTCGTCTGTGGTGAGCCTGGTACAGGCAAAAGGGACGACATATGCTTTCCTCTCTCATTGTAATAAAGTTGTGGTTTATGTCCTTCACGTGGAAATGTGCAACATTAAAAACTCAAAAGGCCCTTCAAAAGTTCATGACCACCATGTCATCAAAGTACAAAATACATATTTATTACTTTATATTTACTGCATATAGATATATTCACTGTGGGTTTTGGTAGGTCTATAGTATATGTAAAACAGATATTGAGGTAATTATCTCCCCATAAATTCCCGAGAATTAAAGATATATCTGCGTTTATTTGATGGTTGCTGTTGTCTCCGTACTTCACGTCTCTCGTTCATTGCAATGGGCCATTAGCGTGATGGCTGCCTTCTGGCCAAGATAGATAGAAGCATACCCACCCCCCACGCCCAATCGGACCTCGCTCCTTCTCAATCTCTCCTGACTTGCTCACACTATTTTTCTTTGTTTGCAAACACAGTCCAGTGCGCTGCATTGTGAGCAGGGATGCACAGGGATGTTTTGTTGTCAGGGAGGGAGGGAGGGAGGGACCAGGTTAGACAGATTGCTTTTTAAGTAAGTCGCCAATGAACAGGCTGACATTAGGAGTAAACAGGCGGAGGTCGGGAGATCTAGTGAGGTATCAATAAGTCTCCCCCCCCCCCACAACACCCACCACACACACAAAAAAGAAAGAATGCGTTAGTCGCGTAATGAACGGTGTATATTTAGTGTGTGTATGTGTTTACGTGAATTTGGGTTTGTGTATTGATTGTTTGTTTAGAACACAACTAAAAGTGCAATGTTTATACACACGCACTAATCCATGACTCCATTTATGTGGCGTGATGGTTGAGTATGCTGTGTGGTAAAGCGCTTGGCTTCCAGACCTAGCGTCTCGAGTTCAAATGTCGATGGTTTCGAATTTCGGGATTTTTTAGGATGCCTCTGCCTGAGTTCACCCAACGGTAATGGGAACCTGGGGTGTTAGGTGGGGAATGTCAAAGCAGTTGGACGTTGGTCTCTTGAAACAGATGACCTTTACACTATCTGCCCTTTCGATTGCAAGGTCTACTGACGGATTCTGATTTATAATAATAATGTGTAAGCAGAAATCTTCCGAAGAGTTTCAAGACAGGATAAATTGAACTTTAATGATCGATTCTGATGATATCAAGAGTTTGATCTATAAATCTTAAGTGTCAAGAACTTTACAAACAAATCTTCACTGGCCATTACAAACAGTAATAGAACTTGAATTCAATCATTTCCTACTTTACGTTCTAAGAATAAAATAAAGAAAGATAATGTCTCAACTTTGCATGGGGGCGGTCAAATGCAAAAGGGATACTCGGTGATTCTTCAATGTATTTGTTAGTTACTCTCAGTTACATAGATGGAGCACTAGGCTTTAACACTAAATGAATCAATAATCAATGACGTCATATTTTTGAAATGTGTCGTGTATCACGAGTTTATGTTCGAAACTTCAGCTCGATATGAAAATGAAGTGATTTGAAATTGTGCCTATGTGAGAGAATTAATAGTTGGAAGTGGCAAGATGGCTATAGGGCAGTGACAAGAATTCTGTCAGAAAGTGAGTTACTAAACAAAAAGTGAATGGGAATAAACACATTTCTTTGACTTAACTTTGATGACTTTGTTGGGGTTAATTTATTTGTGAGTTATGTCATTCAATATTTGTAAGCTTGCTATTAACTTGAAACATGTTTTCTAAACAGTAGCCTACAATACCAGGTACAGAGATATCTCTACAGTTTCATTGCGCAATTGGCCAGTTAAACTCTTGAAACTTCAAATAATGTATGTCTGTTTCTAAGCTAGACATTAAATAAACTAGACTATAATGGGGGACTTTCGTATTCCAAAGTAATCATCACATTAAACCTGTTCACATTCTTTCAGCAATGAAATTCATTAAGAGAGAAAAAGAAGAGAAAGTGCTAAAAAGAAATGTGGTGGCGATCGATGAAACCTAAAGAAATACGCAAGAAGATGAAAACAGAAAGACTGGAAGAAGTTTTGAAATAAATAAACTCAGTAATGTCAAGGACGTCCTACTGAAAGATCACTGTTGCCAACTAAATAATGGCAATTATTTTTTAAACTTAGAAATTTGATTCTGCGGCAATGAAAGGTAGCCATAAAAATATGATTATATGGTTTAATAAAATATTTCACTATACCGGATACACCAAAATTCTTACTATTTATAGCATCGCCTAAAATGTATGAAGACCTCCACTATAAAATGTCACGCCTTGATCTCGTCGTGAAAACAATCCCGTGGTTAAAAGTGTACTGCTTCTAACTTCCAGTTCCTGATTATTGAAAGACAGAGTATTTATGAGACCATCCCAAACTAAAACTTGACATTAAACACTTGAAAATGACAATTTGGAATTGTTTTAATTGATCGAGGACTACGTATTGTGTTTCCGACGCTCTAAAGTCCGTAGAATTGATTTTGTGTGTGGACCCAATGCCCATCCTCGTGAGAACTCTGACAGTAATCTGACCTTCCCTCTTCAAATCATGTTTCTTGGTTAGGGTTTGATTTTTTGCTTGCTACCTAACATAGCCATACATCTATTATACATTCTCTCTAAGTCGTCTTAGACATTGTGTTCGACATCTAAATTGCTTGCAATACTCTATCAGACAGTTCAATCGATGAAAGAAGGAATTAAGTAAATGAAACAAAACTGAAACAAAAGTTTAGAGAGAGAGAGAGAGAGAGAGACAGAGAGAGAGAGAAAATTTCATATCTATTACTAGAAAATTGAAGGTACACACAGAAGTTCGATAATTCACGCATGCGCTCTACTCTCTCATTTACTTCTTTATTATTTAAACTTTTAGAACAGAAATTACTTTTTTTTTGGGGGGGGGGGAGGGGGGGGTAAGAAGATGGGGGGGTACGATTATGCTTGGCTAGAACAATGACCTGTAAAATAGTTGTTGTTTTTTTTTGTTTTTTTTACATTTTTCTTTTCTGAAAGCGAAATCTATTTTTTTAAATCACTTATGCAAGCAGTTTTTTTTTTTAAAATAAAAATACCCCACTTTTATAACTATTCACTATTAATAGTAAAAAACTTGGGAGGCTCTTTAAAAGAGGAGATTGCAATATACCATCTCTTTTTTATGTTGAAACATTTGTATTGCTACGTCATCTACGTACTGTCCTACTACATTTACACACACACACACACACACACACTCTTGACTTTCTTTTTGAAAGAGAACAAAATCTATTTGTGTTTCCACACAAACTGTCTTTGTAACCTTGTTTTTTTAAAGTATTTTTTTGTTTTTTACTTGTTATATTTTGTTTGTTATATTTTGCTTGTTATATTTTGTTTGTTATATTTTGTTTGTTATATTTTGCTGTTATATTTTGCTGTTATATTTTGTTTGTTATATTTTGTTTGTTATATTTTGTTTGTTATATTTTGTTTGTTATATTTGTTTGTTTTATTTTGCTGTTATATTTTGCTTGTTATATTTTGCTTGTTATATTTTGCTGTTATATTTTGCTTGTTATATTTTGTTTGTTATATTTTGCTGGTTATATTTTGTTTGTTATATTTTGCTTGTTATATTTTGCTTGTTATATTTTGCTTGTTATATTTTGCTTGTTATATTTTGCTTATTATATTTTGCTTGTTATATTTTGTTTGTTATATTTCGTTTGTTATATTTGTTTGTTTTATTTTGCTGTTATATTTTGCTTGTTATATTTTGCTTGTTATATTTTGCTGTTATATTTTGCTTTGTTATATTTTGCTTGTTATATTTTGCTTGTTATATTTTGCTTGTTATATTTTGCTTGTTATATTTTGCTTGTTATATTTTGCTTGTTATATTTTGCTTGTTATATTTTGCTTGTTATATTTTGCTTGTTATATTTTGTTTGTTATATTTTGCTGTTATATTTTGTTTGTTATGTTTTGTTTGTTATATTGTTATATTTTGTTTGTTATATTTTGCTTGTTATATTTTGCTTGTTATATTTTGCTTGTTATATTTTGCTTGTTATATTTTGCTTGTTATATTTTGCTTGTTATATTTTGCTTGTTATATTTTGCTTGCTTTAATTCTCATTCTCTCCTACGAAATAATAGTTCCTTGTTATCGCTACACCTAGTACACGAACTAAATTCAAAGCAAGCCGAGACGTCCTACTGTGAGATCTGTCTAAAGTGAGTCCCTTCAAGGATAGACCTTTCGCTTGGAATAGCTCTAGATCTCTACTCACATCTCTGAACGTCACTGACCTACTGTCTGATCAATAATCACATTACTTTGACTCTGGTCAAGTATGGAAACTCCAACAGAGCAGGAGAAGGGGCAGAGGTTTGGGGGCAAATCTGGAGATAGGTACCGGATGACATCTTGGTAGACAGTCAAGTCAATAACTAGGGAAACCCCATTGAGTGGAGCCTAGCTTAATGTGATCTGGTGGAAGTCATCTAGCAAATAGAGTGCAGGCATTTGTTGTTTCTCTTTCTCTCTCTTTACCTTTACCTATTTCTATTTCTCTCTTTATCCATTTCTATCTTTTTATTTATTATATACTTATATTATATACCATGAATCTATCACATATGTAAAACAAAAAGACAAGTACAATTCCCCTTACAGACCTTGTGGTCTATAGGGTAGATGGTGAAAATGTGATCTGTTTCTGTGGCCCAAGGTTAACGAGCAGGATGTCATGTGGACAGCACAACGACCAGCCGCCTTTACTTTTCCCCAACTACTAACAGGTATCCATTAGTGCTGGGTGGACTCAGAGGTGCCCAAAGATTCCAAAATAAAGAAAAATCCCTGTCTTCACCAGCCAAGCGTTTTACCTCCCAGCCACCGCGCCTCCACATCTTTCTAGGAATCTATTGTATATACCTGTCTTTCTGACGTATGATACTATACACCTCGGCACTATTCAGACCATATTTTGTCCATTTAGTGTTGTTTTTTTCAAGTGTAATCTACCTATCTATTTTAAATTCCTA
Organism: Biomphalaria sudanica; assembly: GCA_036873155.1. Taxonomy (NCBI): domain Eukaryota; kingdom Metazoa; phylum Mollusca; class Gastropoda; family Planorbidae; genus Biomphalaria; species Biomphalaria sudanica. The sequence goes on from JAZGLO010002833.1 coordinate 273,043, forward strand.
TTTAAGTAATATATATTAAAGTTACGATTTATACATTTTAAAATTCTATAAAAGCAATAAAAAAATGTTACTAGTATTCTTTTAACACAAGTATTTGTATTTTAACACAAGTATTTGTATTTTAACACAAGTATTTGTATTTTAACACAAGTATTTGTATTTTAACACAAGTATTTGTATTTTAACACAAGTATTTGTATTTTAACACAAGTATTTGTATTTTAACACAAGTATTGTATTTTAACACAAGTATTTGTATTTTAAAACAAGTATTTGTATTTTAACACAAGTATTTGTATTTTAACACAAGTATTTGTATTTTAACACAAGTATTTGTATTTTAAAACAAGTATTTGTATTTTAACACAAGTATTTGTATTTTAACACAAGTATTTGTATTTTAACACAAGTATTTGTATTTTAACACAAGTATTTGTATTTTAACACAAGTATTTGTATTTTAACACAAGTATTTGTATTTTAACACAAGTATTTGTATTTTAACACAAGTATTTGTATTTTAACACAAGTATTTGTATTTTCTTCCATAGTGAATTTAAAATATAATAAAAGATCCCTTCACGTGAGTGTCTTAGTGTGAACTAAGTTGCCTGGCGCTCGGACATGCATTATGTCAGCAAGTAATCGCATCTAAATCAAACAGCATGGGCAGACGACAGGACAGAGATCAAGTACGGCTCACGTGACGGCGCATTAATCAACCGGAAGTGTGCCGATACGCTTGCTCTAGATCTCCTGATCAAAGAGAGCTCCGCATTGTCTGTCATTGGGCATGTTTTCAAATCTGTTTGGCCACGTGACAAATTTAAGGACATTAGCAAGGGCGTAGTTGTGCCCCAAGTCCGAAGAGCTGGAGCATGGGGAGGGAGCGGGGAATTAAACTTTGAAGTTATCGGGTTTAATAAAACAGAGTTATTCTCTCTCTCTCTCTGTGGCATTTTACGTCTCGAGAGACGATCTTTTCCCTTTACAACTTCTCATGTGACTAAAGAGGCCAATCCTTCATACACAGCTGCAGTCACTGGTTGGGCATCTGGAATCACCAGGCGCTGTTGAACTTTCACCTTTCTTTCTACTTCTGGTGTGTAAATCATCTGCAATCCAGGACGCTTTATGCTTGCTCTCCATGTGAGTCTATCCAGTGCCTTTTTTCCCAACTGTTCGTGTCGATTTTGAAGAGCTTCATGTCGCGTTAGCATACATCAGTTTACCTTAGAAGCGCACGGCCAGCGACACCCCTGCCTTCTGTTAGGTCACCATACAGAATGTCTTGTGGAATTGACTTTGTGACATTCTGTGAACATGACCAAGCTGGACAAGTCGTCTGCTGCTGATAAACGCACGGATGTCCTTGCACCCTTCTCTTCACAGCCCTTCCTCATTAATTATTTTATCTAGCCACCTTCTTGTAAAGATCTTTGTATATCTGAAAATAAATCAAGGCTATGAGACCAGCTTAGGCGCTAGCTAGAAGAAAGTATCTGGCAATGGCTGGCATCAGGCGTCTTCCAAACGAAATAACTGCAGATTTCTTGCAAAGGCCGCAGGATCCACATTTTAGACCAAAAAGAAATCAACTGCCGAGGGCAGTCGTAGACGGCGAAAGAGAACCTAAACCGACCACCGCAGACAACGGTTTAAGGCTGCATTGAATGTGGCAAAATATATAGGTCATAACAGGACACAGCAAGGACTACGTAGCCACGTGAAATATTGAGCTTTGAACCCAATGATCGAACCTTATCATTATTATTATTATAATACAACTATATAATAACCGTATTGTGATCACCTACTTAGGATGGCGGCTTTTTAAATAAGAGTAGGTCGGGGGTAATAAAAGTCCGAGTAGCGACATCAGATGGACAATGACATTTTAACACGATATAACAACGCTTTAAACACACTTAACACTCAAGTCTGCCCACTGTGACCATATCGTGTGACTGCTGGCCACACATTGCCACACACCTTCTCTCTCCCCCACACACACACACGGCATGACGTGATGAGAACCTATTTGCCTGCCCTAAACAAAAGTGACTTGTGAATCAATATCCTGGGCCGCTTGGAATGAGCCAAACAAGACAAGAAGAACCAGCAGAGTCACCAAACTGGAAGCTCTCGTGAAAAAGAGACAACTGTATTTTAGTTTTTTGATGTAACTCTTCCTGACGAGTCGGACCAGGGGAAGACAACTGACACACAGATTGTGAGCAGCAAAACAGAGTGCTAACTTTTAACAAGATGAAATTTGAGCTCTTCTAACTGAGAAGAAAATTTAACGTCGCTAAGCAACGTTATGTAAATAAAAATAAATATAGATCAACATGGCCGACGCCTAGTTCCTGTTGTAAGAATACATAAGGTGTCGACAAATTAGCCTTTTTTTTTATAGAACTATATAACAACATCTAATGAGATCTCTTGACATCTTACAGAGATCCTACTATCATTAGAGCGGTCACCTAATCATAACGTCAACTGCTAAGGCTATGTATAAGCAGAGCTCATGTAATTTTAATATGGATGAACTTTACATTTATCTGAATTAAAATCTTATAAAACTAGCTATTACCCAGATTAAATTAGGCTTTTACAGTTTATTTTGAATTTAAAAGACCTGCAGATGGATGAGGCAGTTCGTTTGTACAAGATTGCAGTTATTTACTTTAATTTAAAATAGTAATGAACCATTTCCTAGCAGACGAGAAAACTGATAGACATATTGAATCATGTCTGTGCTGCTAAACAAAAGTGTTCACATTTGATTGCATGAGACATGTTTCAAGATGCTACCACATTTGTTGAAACATCAAGAAGTCGACTTTTCAGTGGCATTGTGCTCAGCGATATAAGTAAAAAGGGATGACTCCAGATCGCCAGAGTGAAAAGACGTGTTGTTTTTGTAGTCAGCTAAATGTAGTTCAGAATAGTATTTTATATTATTACTAAAGTCAACTACATAAATTTCATTTAATTTCAAGTTGATTTAGTCTGTATTTTAATATAAAAAAAAATATATATACACTATTGTCCACCAAGAAGTTATTCAAGTTATTTCAAGTTTGACAAGTTAAACTATACAACGCCTTCAGCGGCAACGACCGGCAACACTACCTAGATAGGACATGAACCAAGCTAGGACTCATAAAGATATATTTATAAGACAATTTCTAATACTTCTTTGATCTTATTTTTGTTTTCTTTGCCTTGAAGAGTTGACCTACATTGTCTCATGCCAAGAACTTTATTAGAAAGCATAAAGAGAAAATCAACTTGACTAATGGACCTCATTCACCAATCGTAAACAAACAACATTGAGTCACGTGCTTCTCTATCTGTTCTATAAAAATTACGATCTAATTTTAATCAGCAATGGTTATCACGTGACAGGTTTTAAAATATTATTTGACCAATATTAGCAGCACGTGAATGTTCGTTGTGGTGAATGACGTCAGAGAAATAGAAAGTCACATTCTCTCTCTCAGATTAGTCTGGGAAGAGTTGTCTCACAATGAATATACATGCCTCAAAACATAACTCTGAAAGGAAGACTTCGTCAACAGGATGTGACAAGGAGTCAGTTGTCTAATTAGCAGAGTCTTTGATCCAGTTGTGTGTAAAATATTTGCCAGTGAATCAGTTGTCTGTAAACCATTTGTCTTTAGCTATTTGTCTGTGAATCATATGTCTGTTAACTATATGTCTGTGAACAATTAGGCTGTGAACCATAAGTCTGTGAAACATATGTCTGTGAGCCTTACGCATGTTAAACATATGTCTGTGAACCATAAGTCTGTTAAACATATGTCTGTGAACCATAGGTCTGTTGCACATATGTCTGTGAACCATATGTCTGTGAACCATAGGTGTCTGTGAACTATTTGTAAACCAGTTGTCTGTAAAACACCTGCCAGTTTGACGGTGCACAAATTGTGCGACACTAAACTTGCGTGTTTCAACAAAAAGCGTGCGTAATACATGTGAACATCACTGTGTTTGTGTGTGAGTCTGTGTGAGATTCAATGTGTGCTTGTGTATGTATACCATCATTAGAAAGCAAACCAATAAAACTCTATAAGTCGAATATCAATTTGCGATACTGGTAATGGAGAATCGAATACCAGCTCTGAACTGTCGTGCCATTTGTCTCCATCAAGCATTATTTTTTGCAGAATATTGATTGGCGCTCAATCTATCGTCTGTTCAATCCTTTCAGACGCTAACCAATCATTGTGTATAAGTGGGCATTATTCAAACGATACTCCCAAAGTCAAAGCTAATGGGTTGTTCCCCCTGAAGCCAAAATTTAATTAAAAAAAAACTACAGGACATTGTACTATTTTCCAAACGAAGGGTTATTATTAAAAAGAAAATAGATCGCCCCCCCCCCCCGCCTTTTTCCTTTTTTTTCTTTTGCCTCTTGCAAAATGAAAAATAATTATTAAAATAAGTGCTGTACAGACTTGAAATATCAAGTTGTCATGGACTGAAATTGTTATGCGTGTAGATATTTACAAGAACTGACAGTGATAGAGGGCCACATCAAAATGATTGGTCATTTGGGCTTAAAATTCACATGCTGGCATCACGACTGCCAACTATGAAAATGTATTAAGGACACTGAATATACAAAAAATGCTGAAAGGGAGTTGTATTTAAAAACTCTTCGAGGGATGTCGTCATTCGCTCAGACACTATGATCTTAAACTAGGATCCACGGACCCCCAGGGACACGAGAGGACAGTATGGGTGCCGCAGACATATTAAAACAATTTCTTCACTAAAAGCCAGTTTATGCGATAATTTGACTAATTACCAACTCACCCCGCACCACTGTTGAATATTTGTATTACGAACTCTTGTATGACCACAACATTGTTGACCCAGCAAACATCCATGATCTTAAACTAGTCTCTGGTAGAATTTTATTTTTCGCAAGAATATCACATTTGCTTTTTTATATAAACCTATCAACGCGATAATTTTTTTTAATTTCTCTGCTTTATTACGCAATAAAAAGAACTAGGCCAAGCTTTGTTTTAAACCGACGACCCCCTGAGACTCCACGACACGCCGACATCAGTCTGGTTATTAGTATGTTAATTAGTCGTACAAAGTTGATGATTAATTATTGCGTTATACTGTTTGGATTCGTGTTTTTGAAATTGTTATTCGCATGCCCATTGACAAGTTCGAATATGAAGAAGTATTTGAAGCAAGCATTTCAAGAAGAGCAAGAGTGAACTGGAAATAGTTGCAATGAACTCACACATGCAATGAACTGAGACACGATGATAGTTACAATGAACTGAGACATGATGATAGTTGCAATGAACTGAGACATGATAATAGTTGCAATGAACTGAGACATGATGATAGTTGCAATGAACTGAGACATGATGATAGTTGCAATGAACTGAGACATGTTGATAGGTGCAATGAACTCATACATGATGATAGTTGCAATGAACTGAGACATGATGCTAGTTGCAATGAACAGAGACATGATGATAGTTGCAATGAACTGAGACATGATGATAGTTGCAATGAACTGAGACATGATGATAGTTGCAATGAACTGAGACATGATGCTAGTTGCAATGAACAGAGACATGATGATAGTTGCAATGAACTGAGACATGATGATAGTTGCAATGAACTGAGACATGATTATAGTTGCAATGAACTGAGACATGATGATAGTTGCAATCAACTGAGACATGATGATAGTTGCAATGAACTGAGACATGATGATAGTTGCAATGAACTGAGACATGATGATAGTTGCAATGAACTGAGACATGTTGATAGGTGCAATGAACTCATACATGATGATAGTTGCAATGAACTGAGACATGATGCTAGTTGCAATGAACAGAGACATGATGATAGTTGCAATGAACTGAGACATGATGCTAGTTGCAATGAACAGAGACATGATGATAGTTGCAATGAACTGAGACATGATGATAGTTGCAATGAACTGAGACATGATGATAGTTGCAATGAACTGAGACATGATGATAGTTGCAATCAACTGAGACATGATGATAGTTGCAATGAACTGAGACATGATGTAAATGAGGTCGAACCACGTAAAAGCAACAGCCACAATGTGCAATTTGTTTGAATGGAGACTCAAAACAATAGTTCGAAACATTCTCAACTGAAGCGTTATCTTGTAAGAAATGTGAATGAACTAAAAAACAAACCGGCTGATTTCTTTAAGCATACGTGAATGTAAATCAGCTGAAATGTATTAACATTGCAACAACACCGAATTAAAAAGCTCTGACGGCCTCATATTATGGCATTGCCAATAGTGCAAAGTAAAGAGAAAAGCACGCAAGCTTGTGGAGAGTGTGATTATGCAGCAGTTGTAGAAATATGTGATTTGGCCAGACAAATCAGGCTGCGTCGGGGGTCCCCTAATATCGTTTAGCTTGTAAAGTGGTCCCTGAACCACAGCAGTGTTGAAATTGATGATATTTCAAAAAAGAAACTATTTTATTGGCATGCTGATAGAGGTCTACAACCTAATAAAAGTCTATGTTGCTTACTTAATTCAATGTGTATGTTTTGTTTTTAGTTGAGTACTTTATGTAGACTTTTAATTTAAAAAATATAAAAACAAAACTGAAAAGAACAGAGAATTATTTCTAAACTAGAAGTTACATGTCTAGTACATGCTACTCGCTGGTTCACAGCGCTGAAACTTAAGGGGGTTAACTCCTGGAATAATTACTTCAGAAGAGTAGGAAGTAACTTATCCTAGATGTGATGAGCAGATAGTGATGACCGCTCAAGAGGAAACAGGTATGTACTGGTCAGCCCTATTCGTCAAAATAACGTAATACAAATAATAAGACAAAAAGATGTAGGGCATAGTTGGTCACACAAAAGGCGTGGCCGGGTGATTTGCCTTCCGCCCAAACACGCATTGTACAACGTCAGCATTCTTTGGGATTCAACCCACCGTCCACTCATTAAATACAGTTTATGTCCTGAATTACAATTCTTTTACTTTTCATGCTAAGTTCAGCGATCGAGTCAACTGAATCCGTGACATTTATTTTTTCAACTTCTAGATATTAATGTTAAAAAGTTAAAATGGAAAAACTTTTTTTCTGCTTTCCAAAGCGAGTCTACTTGTAGATCGAGTCTTGTAGCAACACACTGATAACACCTTGTCAAAGATCTACCATCATTTTAAACGAAATCTGTTTTCATGATCTATATCTTTATGATGTTTAAGCATTTATGTCACGAGGTGCAATTTTAGTTAGCCAATCAAAAAAGCGTCTCTGTGATTCAAAACTCCAGCAAACAATCCAGTCACGTGATGTCTTTTTTCGTCTTTTTTATTGTTCGTGCTGACTTACACAATTATTGTCTGCAGTGTAAATAACACGCGCTTTGAATGAGAACGATAAGACCCAGTTGTAGCGCATGCGCCGTGTCTATGTTGCACACAGGATCAGACTGAAGAAAAACAAGGTTACAAAGAGAGTTTGTGTTGAAACACAAACTCAAAATCGGTTCCCCGAAGTGATCCACTCAGGCATGTAGAAATAGGCAGGTTTCAATATTTTCAGAAGAATATAAAAAACAACCTATGAACTACAAAGTACTAACCCTAACTCCGTCGATACAAACAGAAGAGAGACGTATTTGTATCAAAAGTGGTGCCGATACTGTTGAATTGTTAGTTCGACTAACGACCTGATACCACAGGATATAGAGATTTATTCATGTTTTTATTATTACATTTTTAATATTCATATGCATTCAATGAACTGATAGTTATGAAGATATAGTTAAATCCTGGGTGTTACTTACTAAGACCGCATCAATAATGAAGAGATTAGAAACAGGATTAATACAGCAAATTAACCCCACGATGACCTGCTAACCACTGTCAAAAAAAGCATACACTCAAACTCTATGACCACATCACACGGTCTTAGGGCTCGCAAAGAACTTCCTTCAGGGAACAGTACCAGGAAGAAGAGGAAGAGGAAGACAGAGAACGCGATGGGAAGAGAACATCAAAGAATGGCCAGGCCTGTCAGTCAATACAATTCTATCCAAGGCAACAGACAAAGAGGAATGGAGAAAGATGTTTGCGGTTCCACAACGGTCCAACAGACAAAGAGGAATGGAGAAAGATGTTTGCGGTTCCACAACGGTCCAACAGACAAAGAGGAATGGAGAAAGATGTTTGCTGTTCCACAACGGTCCAACAGACAAAGAGGAATGGAGAAAGATGTTTGCGGTTCCACAACGGTCCAACAGACAAAGAGGAATGGAGAAAGATGTTTGCGGTTCCACAACGGTCCAACAGACAAAGAGGAATGGAGAAAGATGTTTGCGGTTCCACAACGGTCCAACAGACAAAGAGGAATGGAGACAGATGTTTGCGGTTCCGCAACGGTCCAACAGACAAAGAGGAATGGAGAAAGATGTTTGCGGTTCCACAACGGTCCAACAGACAAAGAGGAATGGAGACAGATGTTTGCGGTTCCACAACGGTCCAACAGACAAAGAGGAATGGAGACAGATGTTTGCGGTTCCACAACGGTCCAACAGACAAAGAGGAATGGAGACAGATGTTTGCGGTTCCACAACGGTCCAACAGACAAAGGGATAGGTGAAGGTCAAGTCAAATGTGTACCTGGCTTAACTGATGCTATTGAATGATTATCTAATTGATCTAATTGATCTCATTCGAAGCCTAAACAAATCTCCAATTTTCCCATACAAAATAAATTCCCTTTAATCAATTGTTACAGCCCTAGTGTACGACGCTACTGTTCACGTGTTTGATATGAAACACTAGTTATTAATTGTTGTTTTAAATTACATTGCATCAGAACTTTGAAAGGTCTAAAATATCATGATGTCGAATTTTAAATATCTTTTCTAGTTTACGAGATCAAAACGGGACGGACGGACGAACGAACAGACAGACGATACAAAACTAATAGCGACGATTCCCCTTTCGGGGGGGGGGGGGCGCTAAAAATGGCGCTGGGAACAAAATGTTGTATGAAAAAAAAAAGTTTTACAATTTTGTAGGTGCCTAAAATGTATGTGTCTTTAGACAGACATTGCTCGCTTAAATGTGCATGATGGGGACATTATACAGAAACAAAAGTCTTGTATGCTTTAACTTTCTCTACACTCAAATTATGTGTTGTATATACAGTACACACTTGACTTAGTGTACACACTTGACTTAGTGTACACACTTGACTCTGTATGTACACACTTGACACTGTATACAAGCTCGGTGTACACACTCGACTTAGTGTATACACTTTACTCTGTATGTACACACTTAATTTAGTGTACACCCTTGACTTTGTATAAAAGTTCGATGTACACACTTGACTTAGTATACACACTTGGTCTACTCATCTGACTTAATACACACCTTAGCGAGAGTACTCACAATTTTATTTGGATGGTACTAGTTAAGGTATTTTTTATTAAATCTAAATCGGTGATGCCACTCCTAGTTACAGATCTCTAGCGTAGTGGAAGTTTCAGAAAAGGTCAAGTCATCTCAACCGGTCTCCGAGTGCCATGTTATTCTTGTGTTACAAATCTTCGTGATTGACGTTAATACTAACAGATTCACTAACAGGTCTGCCCCCCCCCCCCACTCTAATGTTTCCCGTGCACTACGCTTTATAAGAGGAAAATGGTTTAAACATGGCAGCGTTATTTCCACCCCCCACCCACCCCCTATTCGGTGTAACTGTGAGCAATCAATGAGATAGCTGTGCGTGTTCAAAGTGAGCTGTGCGGGGGTGTCAGCGTTCTGCCAATACGTCCATTGACCCAGCGACCCTACCCCCGGCCCCATGTCGCTCTTGTTATTTCGTTACTAATTGACAGCGATAGTGGGTAGTTGGAAACTGTCACGTGGTACAGCCTGATGCCTATGACGTCAAGAGAAAAACAAAAGTAATGAAGAAGAAAATGTGACCATCGAAAGTAAGTTGGGTTTAATCTGTGTTTTTTTATATATGTCCGTGCTGTATCTTTGTTTTCAAGATTCGCTTTGCCTGTGTTCTATCTTGCTCTTTGTATTGTCTGTGTATAGTTCTTCAATTCTTCATTTATGTGGAGTCTCTTACTTTGCTTAGATCTAATATATAAAACAGACTTGTAAGGAGTATGTACGTATGTAAAATGTTTGTTTGTAAAATGTTTTACATGTTTCGGATGTTCCTTCAGAGTTGAGGATAATTTACTTCCTAGTCCAAACCTCCCGCAGGACGACGGGAGATGAGAGGGACAGGGTTTGAAACCGGGAGCATCGATAACTCTTAACGACAGTCCAGCGCGCAAACCGCACGACCAGGCAGCCATGTATGTCGCGAATACAAATCAAAACTCTAACTTGTTAAACGTCTGTAGCAACAAATGTCCTCAAAGATTCAAATCTAGCTTAACAAAGACTAGACATTGATATGAAAGTCTTCGTAATAAAAATAATGGGCTTAATATTTGTTTCCATTAGTTTTTATTTCACATTTTACACCATACAGAAGTAACAAATGTTAACCATTATTCAATTCATGTAGGAGGTGTTGTATAACCATATAGCAGTATTTCCACCTTTGATTTAAGCAAGGAGATGTCTTGAAACAAGAGCGACTACTTCTAGATGTTAAACCCAGAGATTGTGCCTGGTATTAAAATGTTGTCCTGGTAATCACATTAAGTCTTGGGACGTGTCGTCTCCTGTCATTAGCCAGCTTTCACTTTTAGCCCTGGAAGTAAGTGCCTGCTGAATTGATAATGTTCTGTTCTGTTGTGTTTTTCTTCCCTTAAGTAAGTGTGCGTGTGTGTCTTGAATTGTGTTTTTATTCAATGGTATCCTCCAGTGCTGTTTATATTTAAATAAAGAACATGTATATATCAACTGACGAGGGAGATGATTCTTTCGTTAAGACTAAGAGAATCTATCAAGTATTATGAAGAAAATCTCTAAAACAGGTCTGCAAACTATTTCATTGGACATTGCATGCTAATAATTTGACGAACTTGAATTCAAATGTGTAATATGTTTTATATGTGCTGAAAACGGAAATGTTTACTTGTATAGTAATAGGGTATCTTCTGGCCTTGTTAGAATGTTCTTCGTGCAAACATTAAACAACTTTATCCTCATCACTTTTGTTGTAGCGTAGTGCCACTATGTTTACTGAGTAATTTGACCACAACATTTATATCCGGAAGCAAACGCTGTCTCAGCAGACAAAACGTTTAATAATCATAATAAAATAGTGCACAATAACTTGGCAACTCCAGCCATGGAAATAAATCACTTAAAATCCATTTGTATTACATCTCCGTACCTATAACACAATACACTATTAAAATACATACATCTCCTAACTCTCAGGAGTCCAAAAAGTAACAAAGTTCTTCACCTCGTAGTCAGTTACAGACCAATAATTTACTCGTGAAAAAGGCACGAGATCGTCAAATGACTACGAAGTCAGTTCATGTCACAGTGATTCTCAAAACTAGTATGTGACAAAATGTCTACTTCATTTTTGTATATACCTGGAAAGTTTCATTTTGTGTTTGACCTGGAAAGTTTCATTTTGTGTTTGACCTGGAAAGTCATATTGTTTGACATGGAAAGTTTCATTTTGTGTTTGACCTGGAAAGTCATATTGTTTGACCTGGAAAGTTTCATTTTGTGTTTGACCTGGAAAGTTTCATTTTGTGTTTGACCTGGAAAGTCATATTGTTTGACATGGAAAGTTTCATTTTGTGTTTGACCTGGAAAGTCATATTGTTTGACATGGAAAGTTTCATTTTGTGTTTGACCTGGAAAGTTTCATTTTGTGTTTGACTTGGAAAGTCATATTGTTTGACATGGAAAGTTTCATTTTGTGTTTGACCTGGAAAGTTTCGTCAAATGTTCACAAATATTTCTTTGAACTTTAAATGATCTACATTCCCTCTTTACATTGTTTACATTCCTTTATTACATGAAGGAGACTCGCTATTGGTTGCAATTCAATGACGTGCCTTTTTTTTGGGGGGGGGGAGGGGAGTCTCAATGATTGGTGGCGCACAACACCTCTTCATTAAAATGAAAAGCTCACTCTACTCAGAGATTCGAAGGAGAGATCTCTTGTCATGGTAGCCACTCGGCCACCACGCAGTGTGTGTGTGTGGGGGGGGGGGGTGAGGGTAGTGCGAAGGGTATGGATACTACCGGGTGACACCCATCAAGGATGCCCCCTAAGTGAAATGTTGTTTTTCTCAACTTGCTATTGGCTTAATCATGGACACGCTTCTGTACGTTGATAGATTTCATTTGGGAAAATTTGTTTGAGTCTGGACAGAGGCGACACCTTTATCTGACCGCACAGGGCGCCGCCATCCTGAGCGATGCCTCTGCTACCACGCACCCACTCAAGTTATGGGATGTCAAGGTCAAGAGCAAAGTTGATTTTAAAAACACACACACACACACACACACAATGCTACAGCAGGGTGCCGGGTAGTGTGAAAAAGAGCCCGTTGGGGGATCACATCAAGCCTCCTGAACAGTCTCTTGGAGTTTGGTAGATATTTCATTGTGGTTGTGGCTGTTTGGGGATATGGGCGCCCATGTTTGGGGCGTGCTATTTTGATGAAAATTGTTGTGGATTTGGATCTTGGCATTGAACTCTTGCACGGAGTCAATATTTTCTCTAATGGAACTAATTTCTGATTGTATCTTCGGCAGGGAATGATTGTTTACACAGAGGGGGGGGGCGGATCCAATGTTGTGATATTTCTAAACTTAGTTTCTCATCTCTGTCTTTTAGTGTAAAGAAAAAAAGACAGAGAAAAACAATAAAACATGAATTGAGATAGTTTTAAAAAAATAGAAAAAAGAGAAAGAAAGCTAGATATAGGCTAGAGAACGAGAGAGAGAGAGAGAGAGAGAGAGAGAGAGAGAGAGAGAGAGAGAGAGAGAATAAGCAAGAGAAAGAATGTTTACGTTAGTGGAGTGGATGTCAAAGTCTATCAGAGTAATTGATCATGTTTTCAAATGTAATGTTGTCGCTTCAAAGTCCCCCCCTCCCCAACTGATTTGATTAGTTCAAAGAGCTCATCGCAGTGTCCCCTTGCAGAGTATGCACGCAACACTGACCATCTTTCTATCTTTCATGTACTTTGTATCGATTTGTTCGGTAGTCATTATCTACCAGTGGTACAGGAATTAAAGGAAGAAAAAAATCTAGTGAACTTTGGTTTCAGAGTAGTCTTTCTGGTAAACAGCGTAGAAGCTGTAATGAAAAAATCATTTAGTCTACTAACAGATTCTAATTCACTCTCCGCTTTCCTTGAGGGAGATTTAAATAACGTTATGCTGGCGTCCTTGCAAAGTCAAATAATCGTTTTGGGCAGTCAACTAGCGATGTATGGCATGAATACCTTCCATCTGCGACATGTGTAGACTCTCTAGTTTCTACCAATTCACCTGAAATATGAAGTCAACAATCATAATTGAAAAGAAACAAAACCCGTAATAAATGTTACGCCATCAATGATTGTGTCTTTGTTTCAGGTTATCAACCCTTGTTTAGAATAAATTCAGCTTTTCATGACGAAGCTAAGACTCCACAGCCATCTTTGTGTAGTTTGAGCATGCCATTGAGCACTTTCTAAGACACCATAGCCATCTTTGTGTATCATGACATTGAGCACTTTCTAAGACTCCACAGCCATCATTGTGTAGCATGACATTGAGCACTTTCTAAGACTCCACAGCCATCTTTGTGTAGCTTGACATTGAGCACTTTCTAAAACTCCACAGCCATCTTTGTGTAGCTTGACATTGAGCACTTTCTAAGACTCCACAGCCATCTTTGTGTAGCTTGACATTGAGCACTTTCTAAGACTCCACAGCCATCTTTGTGTAGCATGACATTGAGCACTTTCTAAGACTCCACAGCCATCTTTGTGTAGCATGACATTGAGCACTTTCTAAGACTCCGCAGCCATCTTTGTGTAGCATGACATTGAGCACTTTCTAAGACTCCACAGCCATCTTTGTGTAGCTTGACATTGAGCACTTTCTAAGACTCCCCAGCCATCTTTGTGTAGCTTGACATTGAGCACTTTCTAAGACTCCACAGCCATCTTTGTGTAGCTTGACATTGAGCACTTTCTAAGACTCCACATCCATTTTTGTGTAGCTTGACATTGAGCACTTTCTAATATTCCACAGCCATCTTTGTGTAGCTTGACATTGAGCACTTTCTAAGACTCCACAGCCATCTTTGTGTAGCATGACATTGAGCAATTTCTAAGACTCCACAGCCATCTTTGTGTATCATGAAATTGAGCACTTTCTAAGACTCCACAGCCATCTTTGTGTATCATGACATTGAGCACTTTCTAAGACTCGACAGCCATCTTTGTGTAGCATGACATTGAGCACTTTCTAAGACTCCACAGCCATCTTTGTGTAGCATGACATTGAGCACTTTCTAAGACTCCACAGCTATCTTTGTGTAGCATGACATTGAGCACTTTCTAAGACTCCATAGCCATCTTTGTGTAGCATGACATTGAGCACTTACTAAGACTCCACAGCTATCTTTGTGTAGCATGACATTGAGCACTTTCTAAGACTCCACAGCCATCTTTGTGTAGCTTGACATTGAGCACTTTCTAAGACTCCACAGCTATCTTTGTGTAGCATGACATTGAGCACTTTCTAAGACTCCACAGCCATCTTTGTGTAGCTTGACATTGAGCACTTTCTAAGACTCCACAGCCATTATTGTGTAGCATGACATTGAGCACTTTCAAAGACTCCACAGCCATCTTTGTGTAGCATGACATTGAGCACTTTCTAAGACTCCACAGCCATCTTTGTGTAGCTTGACATTGAGCACTTTCTAAGACTCCATAGCCATCTTTGTGTAGCATGACATTGAGCACTTACTAAGACTCCACAGCTATCTTTGTGTATCATGACATTGAGCACTTTCTAAGACTCCATAGCCATCTTTGTGTAGCATGACATTGAGCACTTACTAAGACTCCACAGCTATCTTTGTGTAGCATGACATTGAGCACTTTCTAAGACTCCACAGCCATCTTTGTGTAGCTTGACATTGAGCACTTTCTAAGACTCCACAGCTATCTTTGTGTAGCATGACATTGAGCACTTTCTAAGACTCCACAGCCATCTTTGTGTAGCTTGACATTGAGCACTTTCTAAGACTCCACAGCCTGTATTGTGTAGCATGACATTGAGCACTTTCAAAGACTCCACAGCCATCTTTGTGTAGCTTGACATTGAGCACTTTCTAAGACTTAACAGCCATCTTTGTGTAGCTTGACATTGAGCACTTTCTAAGACTCCGCAGCCATCTTTGTGTAGCTTGACATTGAGCACTTTCTAAGACTCCACAGCCATCTTTGTGTAGCTTGACATTGAGCACTTTCTAAGATTCCACAGCCATCTTTGTGTAGCTTGACATTGAGCACTTTCTAAGACTCCGCAGCCATCTTTGTGTAGCTTGACATTGAGCACTTTCTAATACTCCACAGCCATCATTGTGTAGCTTGACATTGAGCAATTTCTAAGTCTCCATAGCCATTTTTGCGTAGCATGACATTGAGCACTTTCTAAGACTCCACAGCTATCTTTGTCTAGCATGACATTGAGCACTTTCTAAGACTCCGCAGCCATCTTTGTGTAGCTTGACATTGAGCACTTTCTAAGACTCCGCAGCCATTTTTGTGTAGCTTGACATTGAGCACTTTCCAAGACTCCGCAGCCATCTTTGTGTAGCTTGACATTGAGCACTTTCTAATACTCCACGGCCATCATTGTGTAGCTTGACATTGAGCACTTTCTAAGTCTCCATAGCCATTTTTGCGTAGCATGACATTGAGCACTTTCTAAGACTCCACAGCCATCTTTGTGTAGCTTGACATTGAGCACTTTCTAAGACTCCACAGCCATCTTTGTGTAGCATGACATTGAGCACTTTCTAAGACTCCACAGCTATCTTTGTGTAGCATGACATTGAGCACTTTCTAAGACTCCACAGCCATCTTTGTGTAGCTTGACATTGAGCACTTTCTAAGACTCCACAGCCATCTTTGTGTAGCATGACATTGAGCACTTTCTAAGACTCCACAGCTATCTTTGTGTAGCATGACATTGAGCACTTTCTAAGACTCCACAGCCATCTTTGTGTAGCTTGACATTGAGCACTTTCTAAGACTCCACAGCCATCTTTGTAAAGCTTGACATTGAGCACTTTCTAAGACTCCACAGCCATCTTTGGGTATCATGACATTGAGCACTTTCTAAGACTCCGCAGCCATCTTTGTGTATCATGACATTGAGCACTTTCTAAGACTCCACAGCCATCTTTGTGTATCATGACATTGAGCACTTTCTAAGACTCCATAGCCATTTTTGCGTAGCATGACATTGAGCACTTTCTAAGATTTCACAGCTATCTTTGTGTAGCATGACATTGAGCACTTTCTAAGACTCCATAGCCATCTTTGTGTATCATGACATTGAGCACTTACTAAGACTCCACTGCTATCTTTGTGTAGCTTGACATTGAGCACTTTCTAAGATTCCACAGCCATCTTTGTGTAGTTTGACATTGAGCACTTTCTAAGACTCCACAGCCATGTATGTGTAGCATGACATTGAGCACTTTCTAAGACTCCACAGCCATCTTTGTGTAGCTTGACATTGAGCACTTTCTAAGACTTTACAGCCATCTTTGTGTAGCTTGAGTATGACATTGAGGATTTTCTCGACCACGAATGAGGAGTTTCATTCCTTCACAAGCATTACCCTCACATATCCCTCAACAGTTGAGACACCGCACACATGACCTGTCGAACAATGGCAGGCCCATCCATTCTGGTGTCTTCCCATCGCTGCCAACAATCAATCGCTTAACCTCTTCTTACCGTCGCCAAGAAACACACTCACTCCACAACACCCTTTTTGTCAGAACGTTGCGCCCTCCCATCTCCACGTGACATGAATTAGCGCCCCCTCCCCGTGAATATATTTTTCAAATTGACTTTTTAATTACCGGTTATAGATCAACGTACATTGCGGGCTATTCGACTTAAAACAAATATTATAACAATCTACGAAAAAAAGACGTGGTAATCCCTTGTACACTGCTCTATTTTTTTGTTTCTTGTTTCCAAAATAATTTATCATGTACGAATATCATTTATATTTTCAATGGTAATGGAATAATTAGAATTTATATAAAGAATTTTAGTAATTTTTGTTATTTAACTAATTTTTTTAAAGTAACCTTGGAATAATGATTTGGCCGTCCCCTAAAGTCGGCCGCCGGCGTGCAATGCACACATTGCACAATAGGTAGGGGCGGCCCCGCAGGTAAATATCTGTGGACCAAATATTCTCAAACGAGATGCAGGTAAATATCTGCGGACCAAATATTCTCAAACGAGATGCAGGTAAATATCTGCGGACCAAATATTCTCAAACGAGATGCAGGTAAATATCTGCGGACCAAATATTCTCAAACGAGATGCAGGTAAATATCTGCGGACCAAATATTCTCAAACGAGATGCAGGTAAATATCTGCGGACCAAATATTCTCAAACGAGATGCAGGTAAATATCTGCGGACCAAATATTCTCAAACGAGATGCAGGTAAATATCTGCGGAACAAATATTCTCAAACGAGATGTAGGTAAATATCTGCGGATCAAATATTCTCAAACGAGATGCAGGTAAATATCTGCGGACCAAATATTCCCAAACGTGATGCAGGTAAATATCTGAGGACCAAATATTCTCAAACGAGATGCAGGCAAATATCTGCGGACCAAATATTCTCAAACGAGATGCAGGTAAATATCTGCGGACCAAATGTTCTCAAACGAGATGCAGGTAAATATCTGCGGACCAAATATTCTCAAACGAGATGCAGGTAAATATCTGCGGACCAAATATTCTCAAACGAGATGCAGGTAAATATCTGCGGACCAAATATTCTCAAACGAGATGCAGGTAAATATCTGCGGACCAAATATTCCCAAACGTGATGCAGGTAAATATCTGAGGACCAAATATTCTCAAACGAGATGCAGGTAAATATCTGCAGACCAAATATTCTCAAACGAGATGCAGGTAAATATCTGCGGACCAAATATTCTCAAACGAGATGCAGGTAAATATCTGCGGACCAAATATTCCCAAACGAGATGCAGGTAAATATCTGCGGACCAAACAATCTCAAACGTGATGCAGGTAAATATCTGCGGACCAAACAATCTCAAACGTGATGCAGGTAAATATATGCGGACCAAACAATCTCAAACGTGATGCAGGTAAATATCTGCGTACCAAACATTCTCAAACGAGATGCAGGTAAATATCTGCGTACCAAACATACACAAACGAGATGCAGGTAAATATCTGCGGACCAAATATTCTCAAACGAGATGCAGGTAAATATCTGCGGACCAAATATTCTCAAACGAGATGCAGGTAAATATCTGCGGACCAAATATTCTCAAACGAGATGCAGGTAAATATCTGCGGACCAAACAATCTCAAACGCGATGCAGGTAAATATCTGCGGACCAAACAATCTCAAACGCGATGCAGGTAAATATCTGCGGACCAAACAATCTCAAACGCGATGCAGGTAAATATCTGCGGACCAAACAATCTCAAACGCGATGCGTGGGAAAAACAAAAATTTGGAGCCATAGCACAATTGAAGATCTCTATATTTAATAAAGGGCAAAGGGAGGTGAACTTTCGATCGATAAATGACCTTTACGGTCCATAGTTTGTGGTTCCGCATGAGCTACTTCCTGATGTCAGTGAGAGCACCATACTTTGATGTCTAGATGACTCTGAAGTGTGCTATGTTCTGATCAATAGAGGACTTTGGACGGCCCATATTTTAATGTGCATTTGACCAGAGGAGGACTAGCTATATGGGCGATCGGCCCTGAGGGCCAGTGGGGCCGCCGAATGGGTCACTTTGAATGACATTAAAGTCCCGTAAAAGTGATTGTCCATCACATTACCTTTTATCAAAGTTCTTTACAGAATTAACTGTATATTAATGGATTCGTCTCAACCCCTATACCGTGACCTATAGAGGTCAACCCCTATACCGTGACCTATTGAAGTCAACCCCTATACCGTGAGCTATAGAAGTCAACCCCTATACCGTGACCTATAGAAGTCAACCCCTATACCGTGACCTATAGAAGTCAACCCCTATACCGTGACCTATAGAAGTCAACCCCTATACCGTGACCTATAGAAGTCAACCCCTATACCGTGACCTATAGAAGTCAACCCCTATACCGTGACCTATAGAAGTCGCGATAGTGTAAATATATTCGTGAGGGTTACGGGGATATAAAGTTCACCCTGGGTGGACTCAGAGGCGCCCTAAAGATCCGAAATAAAAAAAAATCCCAATCTTCACCAGGATTCGAACCATTTCGGGATTCAGAACTTATACATTAGTAACTTATCTGCTGATGCTATGATGTAGGTCCTACGTAGCCGGACTTGACTCTAGATAGAGTGTCTTGTCATGTGTGCAGTATTGGTTCCTTTTCAATTAGTTTCCAAAGCATTTAATTAAGTATTTTGTTTTCTATTTCAAGTCATGATGATAGTGATTGTACTGCAGATGTACAGACTTGATCAAGCCCTAAAGACAATCTACATGTAGAAATAATGAACGTTACGTAGAGCCACGCTTTACATAAGTGTTTGAGTTGATGAAAGTAGATACCAACAGAAGGAATAGATGCACATCAAATGGCAAGATATTGCCCACACTCAGTCAGCTCTAGGTCATTGAGCCTGTGATTGTTGGCTCTGGGAAACAGGAAATAGAACTAATTTTGTTTGGCATTATTTGTGTGTGTCGGGAAGTTGAATGGGGCTGATTAGATTAAACAATTGGGACAATTACAAGTCATTAGATTTTCATTTTAATCAATGGACAATAGCAAACGTGAAAAACACATTTCTCAAAGGTTCTTGGAAATGTAAATGCGTCATGTTCTTGTGTGTGTGTGAGTTAAAGAGAGAGAGAGAGAGACAGAGAGAAAGTACAAGAGAAGGAGGGAGAGAAAACAAGGGAAGAAAGGGAAGAGAAGAGTGAAGAGAGAAAAAGAGAACTTGGGAGACAAGAAAAGTGTGACTAATTAGTCTTGTGTCTTTATGTGTGCATTATCGATAGCAGAGCCTTGTTAACTCTCTCTCTCTCTTTCTCTCTCTCACTCACTCACTATGTAGGAGTGTATGTGTGGGTGTTAGATAAATGCATGTATAGAAATAAAACGTTTGTTCCAAGTGGTTGCAGAAGGTTGCCATGTCGGAAGCGGTGAATGGAATCACTTCACTACCTATAAAATACTTCCAAGGGCATGTTTCTCAAATTGCCTTTGACATTTAATCCAACTCCTGGCCTTCACGTGTGACTCACTTATTGGGGTCCGGCGGAACTTTGATCACTAACATAAGAAGAGTTAAAGGCGACAAACTAGCGCACCAGAACCAGTAAGATGCGGTCAGGAGAGCACGTTAACCTTGGCTTGCTACCCAACATATTCTTCGCCCATTCGGCTATACCCAAACATGGGAAAGGCTTCGGGAGTCATCAATGAAGATAAATCATGAGCCAGGACCCATAGGCAGCTTGTTGCCCTCAGGACTACACCCTGGCAGAGCCAAAATGAATCGGCACCAGACACATCTGATGTGTGGAGAGGCTGAAACAGCTGTAAGGGAGACAAATCTCCGACCACAGTTAATGCCCAGGCATTTATACCATTTCTATGAAAGACATTTCAGTGAAAGTCGCACACCAACTGAAAGAGACCATGAAACTTTTTCTACGTTTCAGTGTCCAAGTCTCAAACCCACCACTAATGATTAACAATAACATAATGGCAATATCTTCGATTGTGAAGATAAAGGATGAATGTAGTTTTCCACATGACTATACAAACCCAGTTGCGACCTGCATCTGTAGTTATATTGTGATGGAGAGTCTTTAGCCATTATGATATGCACACATATACACCTACTTTTTAATTTTATTTTAGCGGTGTTTTATCAAGTTTCTCTGCGGCGTCACCTCCTCGTGAGTGTTGTTGTTTTTTTTTAACTTAGCTTGGATTTATTTGTCAATCTATTAATTTAAGGTTGTGTTTTTTTTAAACCTAGTTGAGTTTTATTTGTCAATCTATTACTAAGAGGCTATTGTTGTTTTTTTTCCGGTTTTGAGATGAGGTAAAAATAATTTTACTGGGTTCAAATGCAAGACACTTTTAAGAAAACACTAGATCTAGTTACTGAAATAATACTAATCCTAAATAAAAAAAACACTGTTGATTCTTTGCAACAATCAAAGACAAATTAATTTGATAGTACCTGCTCATGTTCTGTTGTCCGTTCAACAAAGCGGCCGTAAAGTTTTGTGATTTGTTCCATTGACGTCATCACTATTTGCGTGCACGCTAACGAGCTGGCCACTTTTATTGTTTTAGTTTTATGAATTGAATGACTAGATGAAGGAGAGGGGGGGGGGGACAAGAGTGATGCGGACGTTCTGATTGGATACAATTCTATGTCAGAACGCTGGGAAAATGGGGGTGGGGGAGTTTGAGGTTTCGTGTACATTTTGATTAGCTTGTGTTGCGATGTTTTAGCTCTATGTGTGAGTGTACATTTTGATTAGCTTGTGTTGCGATGTTTTAGCTCTATGTGTGAGTGTACATTTTGATTAGCTTGTGTTGCGATGTTTTAGCTCTATGTGTGAGTGTACATTTTGATTAGCTTGGGTTGTTATGTTTTAACTCTATGTGTGAGTGTACATTTTGATTAGCTTGTGTTGCGATGTTTTAGCTCTATGTGTGAGTGTACATTTTGATTAGCTTGTGTTGCGATGTTTTAGCTCTATGTGTGAGTGTACATTTTGATTAGCTTGGGTTGTTATGTTTTAACTCTATGTGTGAGTGTACATTTTGATTAGCTTGGGTTGCGTTGTTTTAGCTCTATGTGTGAGTGTTTCTTCGCGAGGTTTAGAATGTGTCCCCGACAGACATGAACCAAACATTTAGAGGAGCTCTCACACATAAAGAAATAGATCTGTTAGGATAATAGATTGGGATATTTACAGTAGGGATATATGACTTTATCCAAAATGGTCTTAATACAGGGAAAATGTCTTATAACGTTTAACACATAACAGAAATAAACTATAATACATTTGATGGCAATGTTAAAGCTGGATTTGACTTCAGGCAACTCAAGGTATAGCTTCGTGCTCCCAATAAATATTTAGCACTGACATATATTATTTGACTGCATTCAACTCAAGGTATAGCTTCGTGCTCCCAAGAAATATTTAGAACTGACATATATTATTTGACTTCAGGCAACTCAAGGTATAGCTTCATGCTCCCAAGAAATATTTAGCACTGACATATATTATTTGACTTCAGGCAACTCAAGGTATAGATTCGTGCTCCCAAGAAATATAAAGCACTGACTTATATTATTTAACTTCAGGCAACTCAAGGTATAGATTCGTGCTCCCAAGAAATATTTAGCACTGACATATATTATTTGACTTCAGGCAACTCAAGGTATAGATTCGTGCTCCCAAGAAATATAAAGCACTGACTTATATTATTTAACTTCAGGCAACTCAAGGTATAGATTCGTGCTCCCAAGAAATATAAAGCACTGACTTATATTATTTAACTTCAGGCAACTCAAGGTATAGATTCGTGCTCCCAAGAAATATAAAGCACTGACTTATATTATTTAACTTCAGGCAACTCAAGGTATAGATTCGTGCTCCCAAGAAATATAAAGCACTGACTTATATTATTTAACTTCAGGCAACTCAAGGTATAGCTTCATGCTCCCAAGAAATATAAAGCACTGACTTATATTATTTAACTTCAGGCAACTCAAGGTATAGATTCGTGCTCCCAAGAAATATAAAGCACTGACTTATATTATTTAACTTCAGGCAACTCAAGGTATAGCTTCATGCTCCCAAGAAATATAAAGCACTGACTTATATTATTTAACTTCAGGCAACTCAAGGTATAGATTCGTGCTCCCAAGAAATATTTAGCACTGACATATATTATTTAACTTCAGGCAACTCAAGGTATAGCTTCATGCTCCCAAGAAATATTTAGCACTGACATATAATATTTGACTTAAGACAACTCAAGGTATAGCTTCATGCTCCCAAGAAATATTTAGCACTGACATATATTATTTAACTTCAGGCAACTCAAGGTATAGCTTCATGCTCCCAAGAAATATTTAGCACTGACATATATTATTTGACTTCAGGCAACTCAAGGTATAGATTCGTGCTCCCAAGAAATATAAAGCTCTGACTTATATTATTTAACTTCAGGCAACTCAAGGTATAGATTCGTGCTCCCAAGAAATATAAAGCACTGACTTATATTATTTTGACTTCAGGCAACTCAAGGTATAGCTTCATGCTCCCAAGAAATATAAAGCACTGACTTATATTATTTAACTTCAGGCAACTCAAGGTATAGATTCGTGCTCCCAAGAAATATAAAGCACTGACTTATATTATTTAACTTCAGGCAACTCAAGGTATAGCTTCATGCTCCCAAGAAATATAAAGCACTGACTTATATTATTTAACTTCAGGCAACTCAAGGTATAGATTCGTGCTCCCAAGAAATATAAAGCACTGACTTATATTATTTAACTTCAGGCAACTCAAGGTATAGCTTCGTGCTCCCAATAAATATTTAGCACTGACTTATATTATTTAACTTCAGGCAACTCAAGGTATAGCTTCATGCTCCCAAGAAATATAAAGCACTGACTTATATTATTTAACTTCAGGCAACTCAAGGTATAGATTCGTGCTCCCAAGAAATATAAAGCACTGACTTATATTATTTAACTTCAGGCAACTCAAGGTATAGCTTCATGCTCCCAAGAAATATAAAGCACTGACTTA
Source organism: Biomphalaria sudanica (assembly GCA_036873155.1). Taxonomy (NCBI): domain Eukaryota; kingdom Metazoa; phylum Mollusca; class Gastropoda; family Planorbidae; genus Biomphalaria; species Biomphalaria sudanica. The sequence goes on from JAZGLO010002833.1 coordinate 297,145, forward strand.
TATTATTTAACTTCAGGCAACTCAAGGTATAGATTCGTGCTCCCAAGAAATATTTAGCACTGACATATATTATTTGACTTCAGGCAACTCAAGGTATAGCTTCGTGCTCCCAATAAATATTTAGCACTGACATATAATATTTGACTTCAGGCAATCATTGTGCAAATTTTCAGCTTGATCCGAGATGGGTGTGGGAGAAATAACGTGAACAAACTTTTGACCAGACAGAGTGAGCTGATATAAGCTTTATAAAAAGTAAAGCAAGAATAAGCAATCGTTGAAGAACTTTCTGATCCACTGAATGGTTAGTGAGATTACTCTGTGGCATTTTACGTCTCGAGAGACGATCTTTTCCCTTTGCAACTTCTTGTGTGACTAAAGAGGCCAATCCTTGATACACAGCTGCGATCGCAGGTTGGGCATATATAATCACCAGGCGCCGTTGCATTTTCACCCTTCTTTCTGCTTCTGTTGTGTATGGCAATTGGATGGATGAAAAATGAAATAGTTCGTAAGAAACTGAAAGAGTAGAACATTGAGGAACTTGTTCGTTCTATGGTCGCTTGTGTTAAATAGTTCGTAAGAAACTGAAAGAGTAGAACATTGAGGAACTTGTTCGTTCTATGGTCGCTTGTGTTAAATAGTTCGTAAGAAACTGAAAGAGTAGAGCATTGAGGAACTTGTTCGTTCTATGGTCGCTTGTGTTAAATAGTTCGTAAGAAACTGAAAGAGTAGAACATTGAGGATCTTGTTCGTTCTATGGTCGCTTGTGTTAAATAGTTCGTAAGAAACTGAAAGAGTAGAACATTGAGGAACTTGTTCGTTCTATGGTCGCTTGTGTTAAATAGTTCGTAAGAAACTGAAAGAGTAGAGCATTGAGGAACTTGTTCGTTCTATGGTCGCTTGTGTTAAATAGTTCGTAAGAAACTGAAAGAGTAGAACATTGAGGATCTTGTTCGTTCTATGGTCGCTTGTGTTAAATAGTTCGTAAGAAACTGAAAGAGTAGAGCATTGAGGAACTTGTTCGTTCTATGGTCGCTTGTGTTAAATAGTTTGTAAGAAACTGAAAGAGTAGAACATTGAGGATCTTGTTCGTTCTATGGTCGCTTGTGTTAAATAGTTTGTAAGAAACTGAAAGAGTAGAACATTGAGGATCTTGTTCGTTCTATGGTCGCTTGTGTTAAATAGTTCGTAAGAAACTGAAAGAGTAGAACATTGAGGAACTTGTTCGTTCTATGGTCGCTTGTGTTAAATAGTTCGTAAGAAACTGAAAGAGTAGAGCATTGAGGAACTTGTTCGTTCTATGGTCGCTTGTGTTAAATAGTTCGTAAGAAACTGAAAGAGTAGAACATTGAGGATCTTGTTCGTTCTATGGTCGCTTGTGTTAAATAGTTCGTAAGAAACTGAAAGAGTAGAGCATTGAGGAACTTGTTCGTTCTATGGTCGCTTGTGTTAAATAGTTTGTAAGAAACTGAAAGAGTAGAACATTGAGGAACTTGTTCGTTCTATGGTCGTTGTGTTAAATAGTTCGTAAGAAACTGAAAGAGTAGAACATTGAGGATCTTGTTCGTTCTATGGTCCTTGTGTTAAATAGTCGTAAGAAACTGAAAGAGTAGAACATTGAGGAACTTGTTCGTTCTATGGCGCGGCTTGTGTTAAATAGTTCGTAAGAAACTGAAAGAGTAGAACATTGAGGAACTTGTTCGTTCTATGGTCGCTTGTGTTAAATAGTTCGTAAGAAACTGAAAGAGTAGAACATTGAGGAACTTGTTCGTTCTATGGTCGCTTGTGTTAAATAGTTCGTAAGAAACTGAAAGAGTAGAACATTGAGGAACTTGTTCGTTCTATGGTCGCTTGTGTTAAATAGTTCGTAAGAAACTGAAAGAGTAGAACATTGAGGAACTTGTTCGTTCTATGGTCGCTTGTGTTAAATAGTTCGTAAGAAACTGAAAGAGTAGAACATTGAGGAACTTGTTCGTTCTATGGTCGCTTGTGTTAAATAGTTCGTAAGAAACTGAAAGAGTAGAACATTGAGGAACTTGTTCGTTCTATGGTCGCTTGTGTTAAATAGTTCGTAAGAAACTGAAAGAGTAGAACATTGAGGAACTTGTTCGTTCTATGGTCGCTTGTGTTAAATAGTTCGTTAGAAACTGAAAGAGTAGAACATTGAGGAACTTGTTCGTTCTATGGCGCGGCTTGTGTTAAATAGTTTGTAAGAAACTGAAAGAGTAGAGCATTGAGGAACTTGTTCGTTCTATGGCGGCTTGTGTTAAATAGTTTGTAAGAAACTGAAAGAGTAGAACATTGAGGAACTTGTTCGTTCTATGGTCGCTTGTGTTTAGCTTTGACATCGTTCCCATGTTTCTTCACATTTAAACATCCTAGAGCAAACCTTCCGCAAGACGGCCTGGGGGGGGGGTGGGCAGGGTTCGAACCCGAGATTATTGAAACCATCTAACGACAGTCCAGAGCGTCAATCACACGACCAAGCAGCGATCCTAATTTTGTTACGTGAAGAAAAATTTGAAATGAAAAAAAAGTCTAGAGGACGTAACGGGGGGGAGTTTGTCTTGCCAGTTTGACGTCTATACGCTAAAAAGTAGTGGAAGGCGTTTCAATTGTCTTGCTGATTTAAGTTTGTATAATCTTAAAATCCCTACGTCCATACGCTAATAAGATAATATCTAGATGAGCAGAAAATATCCTCACCATTTGGAATGGCGACACGTTCAATTCTAGGCTCTAGTGCTAGAGACTAACCAAAACTCCCTGTCTATTGATCGAACTAGTGCAGGCAGACATCTATACGTACTGAGTACCGGGGCTTGGTGGGAGAGAGCGTAGTCTCTGAAGACTCACAAATCATACTACAAGTGTAATCAACTCTGATACATGGGAGACAATTTAGATCTCCGGAGAGGAAAACAAACCAACAATGCGTGCGATAGTAAAGACGCTTAGAAAAACTCGAGTACTACTATTGGTTCTTTGGACTTTTACAAATATATTTAGACTAGCGGGTCACTCTGAGAGACAATGTGACAATACCTATATAAAGAGATGTTCAGTGCTAAGTGACGTTATCCGTGATACCATTCTAATGGTGTAATGCACAAATTGTAAGACGGATTTCTTTTAACATAATCAAAAAAATCATCATTAAATGTGTATGTGTGTATATAAACTAAACCTTAGAACCATTCACATCTCCCCTTCAAAAGACATTTTACTAGAGAACTGTCATAGTCTTCGTAGTCTCCCTTCGTAGTCTCCCTTCGTAGTCTCCCTTCGTAGTCTCCCTTGTGTTAGCTTCAAACTCCTTAAAAAGAGGCCTTGGACGTTAGACTTCAAGTTCTTTGTACTCCCTGTGACGTCATGTGGCTTGTTTCTTCTGTTTTTCTAAGTTCTTCTTGATTAGTGAATGTTTAGAGCCCACTTGAAACTAATACATCTGTATCATACAATTACATGAAAAATAAAACAACAATCTTCGATTACGTTTAATGAATTAATTTTGTGATGAATGGACACTTGTTTCAAGATAGAACAATACATCAAGGAGAGTAAAGTGACACAGCTGATGGGACAAGATACGAGTGTTTTGATCATAATTTTAAAGTGAGAAAAACTAAAACTCTACACGATCACACACGAGTGAATGAACCTAATGAACAGATGCAAAATAATAAGCAAGCCACATGCCAGCCAATCTAGATATAGAACTATATCATGGCTTTCTTAATGTTCTTCCCTTTGTAAAAGTACAACCACCTTGCTTTAAAGATGTCCACTGTGTTCTTTGTTCGTTGTCTTCTCAAGTGCTGAGGATCAAACATGTTAGTGCTCCTATTAACTGCACATCTTCAGCATGTGTGTATTTAAAGTGGATGTTTCGTTTTCAGCATGAGTGTGTTTAAAGTAGATGTTACTTTGTTTAGCCTGTGTGTAGTTAAAGTAGATGTTACTTTGTTTAGCCTGTGTGTAGTTAATGTAGATGTTACTTTGTTTAGCCTGTGTGTAGTTAATGTAGATGTTACGTTTATGTATTCTCTAGTTCAAAGATATTTTCCATGTTGTTTGTTTCATCGAATAGATCCTTTTAAAAGTTGTTCCCATGTTCTCTTAATGATCTGTCAAGCTTATCACCTAACGTGCAACTAATTTGGAGGGCAACAATGAATTAGGCCTTACAGAATTACACTTTGAAGAGCCTGTCAGAGCATGAATACAATTTTAATATCGATTTTTTTGTTTGGGGAGGGTTTGAAGAACGGAAGTAAACTTTGTTTTGTTTTTAATGGTTTTTTCATGTCCCAATGTGCTAAGCTGTTATCGATCGGCGCTCAGAGCAAAATCTAAAACACCATCAACGAATGATTCGGAGATCGACATTACAATGAACTTTAACACAAAATTAAGTAGCACCTGCAAAGTCTGTGGTATTGAGTGTGTCTGAATATGGACACCTACAGTCTGTATTGCTGTGTGTTTCTTTTTAAAATGTTTTGGATAGTCTTTAGATTTAAAAATAGTTACACCCTAGCCCAAACCTCCCGCAGCATTAGGGGGGAGGTGTCAGCGGGCCGGGTGTGAACCCAGAACCATATAGTCTTTCAGAACGACAGTCCAGTGCGCATATCACGTGACCAGGCAGAAATCCTAGAGTAGGGACACCTAGAGTCTGTATTGATGGAAGGATGTGTCTGAGCACCACCCAGTGTCCAAGCTAGTCACAGGTATGAGCTACAGGGTCTCACACTGACTGAGTTCATGGGATTTAAGCCGAGCAAAAAGTTGCAGTTCCAGCCTACTTTTTTTGTGTGTGTGTTTGTTTTAGAGTTATATGTAAGCGCTAGGATTTGGTTGTGTCACAGGTGGTCTGTGTAGGGTTGATAGAAGGTGTCATTAAACTGACAGAGTTAGGTCATAGTAGCCCTCTGAGCGAGGTATTAACAAGAGCTTCGAAATTCTTTGACTTTGTTTTTAAATGACAATTTATTGTTGCTTAGTGAAAGTTTTAATTCAGGAAACAGACAGCATTAGAAAACGTTTGAGAGCCGTTGGTTTAGACTATTTCAAATGTACTTGAATGCGTAATGATTCTTATCATGACAAACCAATTCATCACGTCATTGTGCTCCTAAACACAAATTTTACAATTTTATTCATGAATAGTGAGTTACAGCAGTTGTGGACAATAGAAACAGGCAACAGAAGAGAGAAGATCAGAGGGACAGAGACTAGATCGAGAAAAAAAGAGAAAAGGGCAGAGAGACAGAGACGAGAGAGTAAAAAAAGAAGATCAGAGAGGCGGAGACTAGAAAGAGAAACAAAAAGAGAAGGTCAGAAAGACAGAGACTAGACAGAGAAACTAAAGAGATGAAGATACTGGAGAAGGATGTGTTCGTTAAGTGAAATTTGATACTTTGTGGTAGTCATGACAACGCGTAAACACGGGGTTGTGTTCTGCTATTGATGAAAGAAAAGACGAGCTTGAAGACTTCTGACCCGAAGGCATAGCATCGAATCCATGACAACACAGTCATTTGTATTTATCTGCAAATTTGTGCAAGGAATTTTGATTTCCCAACGTCTAACTTGAAACCTGAACGAAGCCTGCATCTTGTTTTTAGATGACACAGAATGTCACTAGCAGTCTTGTTCTGTGCAATGAATAAATTACTTCGAAATTGTCAAGATGAACTAGTTTAGCGATTCAGATGAGATATGAGATATAACCCTAAACGTAATCCAGGAAAGTTTAATTTTGTGCTCCACTGATATATAGATTACAAATGTCATTACGGAGTCCATCTTGGTCTTATTTTTCAAATGTATGTTTTAAACCCAAATTTGCATTATCTACATTTACATGAGTGCATTGCTCATGAGAGCCACGCACAGCAGTACTCATCTTTTGAATCTTATCATTAGTTCATCGCCTGGATGGCAGACGATAGAATAGAACAGACATGTCAAAGTGAAAGCTAGCTAGCTTTAGATTACAAACTTAAAATTGTCAGTATCACAGTTACACAGTTCTGACAGAAATACATTTTGCAATGATTCTGCAGACACGAACATTATGCCATGTTTGAAGGCGAATTAAATTGCTGATATAAATGTATATTAAATACAAAGATTTTCCTCACGTGATACGAGATATGAAACAATTGAGACTACAATGTCGGTGTGTTGAGAGTACAATGTCGGTGTGTTGAGACTACAATGTCGGTGTGTTGAGAGTACAATGTCTGTGTATTGAGACTACAATGTCTGTGTATTGAGACTACAATGTCTATGTATTGAAACTACAATGTCTATGTGTTGAAACTACAACGTCTATGTGTTCAAACTACAATGTCTGGGTATTGAAACTACAATGTCTATGTGTTGAAACTACAATGTCTATGTGTTCAAACTACAATGTCTGGGTATTGAAACTACAATGTCTATGTGTTCAAACTACAATGTCTGGGTATTGAAACTACAATGTCTATGTGTTCAAACTACTATGTCTGTGTATTGAGACTACAAAGTCTGTGTGTTGAGACTACTATGTCTCTGTATGGAGACTACAATGTCTGTGTATTGAAACTACAATGTCTATGTGTTGAAACTACAATGTCTGTGTATTGAAACTACAATGTCTATGTGTTGAAACTACTATGCCTGTGTATTGAGACATATAATGTCTGTGTGTTGAGACTTGAAAAAAATGTGTCGTTGTTTTTTTGGGTGTGGGGAGTTCTCTCCCCGTTCATGTTACATTCGTGACTGCTGTTTTTTGTTACATTTCTTTAGCTAAACATTTGAGAGTGTGGGGAAATGCAAACATTAGGATACTTTCATTAAGTTAGAGATGCAATTTAAATTCAAAAGTAGATCTAACTATGACACAAATTTTGTAATAATTTTCACACAAATTTATCATACGAACTATTTTTTGTTTATGAGGTCGTGGGGGACTTTGTAGTGCTTCTTCTACCCCCCAGATCCTCCAGGAGTGTTCAATGCTACTCACTATGGCGCCATGAAAGATTAACTGTTGGCAAATTGAGCACTGATTGATAAACAGTGGATAGCCCATCCAACTAAATATAAGCCCACAGTACAGGCAAATGACCGCTCCTCACAATTTAGCAGATCGATGGCTAGTTTTCTAACCGTCCATCGGATTGCCAAGAGGAGGATTTTTACTCGAACTTGACTTCTCTAGTTTGTAAGCATGATGCCTATGAACAGAAAGTGTTTTCATGGCTACTAAGTTGTCCCAAGATTCGTGTAATCTAATATATACATTTACCGTGGGTATTAAAGTCAATTCAACTATGGCACGGTGACTATTATATCAAACAAGTTAGGATGAACTTAAGAAAAAACGGAAATTTTCATTTCTAAATCAATATTGAGTACTAACAGCTCAGCTTGGTAAAGACTACAATAGAAGGACGCAATCAAGTAGAAGAGAATGTTTGGTCGAACACAATTTGATGTATTTATACTTTATATTGTGATTTGGATGGGCGAATGAAAATTATTACATTTATCATTGATCAAAGTAACAGAAATCCTATTCCAAAACTAATCTGTGCATTATCTTATCTTCTTATCTTATATGATACAGACGTTACTTCAAAAAAAAAAAGATGATTACGTCCTACGCGCTATGCATTTAGTTGTGCTTATTAACCAATGACCTAAATTCTGCTAAGTCACTGGTTTTCCTGGCTAGCTCAGGGCCGGCTCAGGCAACCCATACCATGCTCTAATAGCGCCATGGAAGAAAGAGCATTTGTACAAATTTGTCCTAGCCTATGTGACTTGTATTACCAAATAAACAGAGATTCAACTGGGAAGTGGCTGTCGGTAGAAACAAGGGATGTAACTCAATACAAAAACACACACACATCCTTTCTCTCTACGTTTCTGATTAGTCTCCCCTTCAACTCCAACACACACACACACATCCTTTCTCTCTACGTTTCTGATTAGTCTCCCCTTCAACTCCAACACACACACACACACACACACGTCTCTTTTAAAATTCATTGTGACAGACCACCCAAAACAAACTTGTCACTTTCCTTGTCGTTACCTTGGGAACACATACATACCCTCTATGCCACTGGGGAGACATTTGTTCAATCGAATGAATATAAACTAGATACTTTGGTTTGGTCACTATGAGGTTTTAGTTTGTAATACTGACCAATGGTTGTGTTTGGTCTCTGGTTGAAACGTATTCTAAGCGTGTGAGATTTTTGAGTACTAGGGGGCGTAGTGGACGAGTGGTTAAGCACTTGGCTTTCGAACATAGGATCCTTGGTTCGAATCTCGGTGAAGACTGGGATTTCGAACATCCGGATTTTTAAGGCGCCACTGAGCCCATCCTACTCTAATGGGTATCTGACTTAAGTTGGGGAAAATAAAGGCTGTTGGTCGTTGTGTCGGCTACATGGCACCATGCTCATTAACCGTTGGTCAAAAAAACAGATGACCTTAACATTATTTGCCCTATGAACCGTAAGATCTGAAAAGGGAAATTTAACTTTACTTTAGGCTCGTATGGAGACGTATGTGATGTCTCTGAAAGTGTCTAGGACAATTTTGACACCTTGATGACATTAACACTGTCAATAAAATATTCGTGTCTGTGTCCATAGAACAAATGTCACGTTAACCTAATGTGATTAGTGTGAACCACGTGACATCACAGAAGTTACAATTTGATTGGAAGAAACCATTTCCTGAGGAGTAGTAAAATCAGTTTGAAAGCTGATTGGTTGATGAGTGGACTGTACTTTAAAGTGTACATTATTAAGACATACTGAAAAACAATGAACACAAAATAAATAAATCCCTATGTGTATCCTCATGGGATCCACTGCATGAAAATAAGGACATCATTTCCAAAAAAACTTTTTTTAAAAAAGTGTTTCAATTTTTAGCGGCCTTCGAAAGGAGAAATTAGTTTTGTGTGGCCTTCCCCTTTAGATCTCAGACACTAGAAAAGAAAATGAAAATCGGACATCATGATATTTTAGATCATTCAAAGTTCACATGCAATGGCTACTTTTTTCTTTTCTGAAAGCGACAAATCTAATTTTTAAATCAATTATGCAATCAGTTTTTTCATAAAAATACACACCACTTTTACAACTATTCACTATTAATAGTAACAAACACTGGAGGATTTATTGTAGGGAGAATATGTCTGCACTATATTGTCAACACATTTCAATGATTTCATCCACACTAACTTCAGGCCAACCCACGATCTTCCAGCCATCCACGTTAACTACAGGCCAACCCACGATCTTCCAGCCATTCACGCTAACTGCAGGCGAACCCACGATCTTCCAGCCATTCACGCTAACTGCAGGCGAACCACACTAGCAGACAGCCATCCTATTGGATTTTTTTTTATAACTTGTGACGCTTATCCTCAAAATAAAATGTATCCTGTAATTCTCCGTGTAATACAAAATAAATAACACTTCTCCATATGATAAGCATTGTAAAAAAAAATAACTCAAAACCATCAGAATGAATAAAGTATGTTTATCTAGCATCCCTACTATAAATACTGCGAGGATTTGCAAATCAACCAAAAATACTCCTCATTAAGTTTGGGGATAGGACCTGGAGAAGTCTATACGTGTTCCTGCCGTCTGAACAAATAATATCCCCAGAAAACAAACACAGACGTTCACTTATACTGACACACAACACACTGACACATAAACACCAAACACACACACACACACGGAGTAAACTTTCATGATAGAACACATACACAAATAAGATTGTGATGACAATGTATTTATTAAATTATGAATTCAATGGAATGAAGGAAGCCGAACAATCGATGAAAGAATTTTCTAGAAATGGTCTGTGCTTCGTACTTATGCAAATAATATGGGAGAGATAATATAACTTTCAGCAGACGAGGGATTACATGGGCTCCAAGGGAAATCATAAGAAAAACTTTGGCACGGAGTTGATCAATGCCCGTCGCATTCTTCGGGTTGTCTTCCCTTTGCTTAGTTTACAATGACAAGACAAGGCGGGGACAATAAATCTTTGTATTTCAAAGCAATCAATAATGTGATTATTTTAGTGTATGTTTTGTTGACAATTTATGCCGCTTTATGGTAGAACGCCTGAGAAATGAATGTCTATGGTTTAAACCTTGACTATGTAGTCCGTGATTTTCTCTTTGAGAAGTAAAGTTGTTGAAATGCACTCCGGTTCGTGGTTATGATGGTCTCGCGTTCAAACCCTGCTTCCCTCCCCTGCAAGAGATTTGGACTAGGACCAGATCTGTGTAAGAACGTGACAAATGTCGACAAGAAAACAATAAGTTTGAAACTGTAAACAATCATTAAGTCATTGATTCTACGAAGTTGGGTGTAGGGTCGAGCATAAACCGCGTAGCTACCTATCAAGGGAGCTTGACTACTTATCGAGGGAGCTTGACTACTTATCGAGGGAGCTTGACTACTTATCGAGGGAGCTTGACTACTTATCGAGGGAGCTTGACTACTTATCAAAGGAGCTTGACTACTTATCAAAGGAGCTTGACTACTTATCGAGGGAGCTTGACTACTTATCGAGGGGGCTTGACTACTCATCAAGGGAGCTTGACTACTTATCGAGGGAGCTTGACTACTTATCGAGGGGGCTTGACTACTCATCAAGGGAGCTTGACTACTTATCGAGGGAGCTTGACTACTTATCGAGGGAGCTTGACTACTTATCGAGGGAGCTTGACTACTTATCGAGGGGGCTTGACTACTCATCAAGGGAGCTTGACTACTTATCGAGGGAGCTTGACTACTTATCGAGGGGGCTTGACTACTCATCAAGGGGACTTGATTATCTATCATGGTAGCTTGACTACATATCAAGGGAGCTTGACTACTTATCAAGGGAGCTTGACTACTTATCAAGGGAGCTTGACTACTTATCAAGGGAGCTTGACTACTTATCAAGGGAGCTTGACTACTTATCAAGGGAGCTTGACTACTTATCAAGGGAGCTTGACTACTTATCAAGGGAGCTTGACCACCTATCAAGGGAGCTGGACTACTTATCAAGGGAGCTTGACTACCTATCAAGGGAGCTCGAATTCGACTAGAGCAGAGTTGAGTTTATTAAGCCCTTAAAAGGCAGTATGGGAAGCATTCTCCCAGTTCCCCTTGCCCCCCCACTGGCCCATGAAAGAGATGGGATCTAAGCGGTCTGAAAGAGATGGGATCTAAGCGGTCTGAAAGAGATGGGATCTAAGCGGTCTGAAAGAGATGGGATCTAAGCGGTCTGAAAGAGATGGGATCTGAGCGGTCTGAAAGAGATGGGATCTAAGCGGTCTGAAAGAGATGGGATCTAAGCGGTCTGAAAGAGATGGGATCTAAGCGGTCTGAAAGAGATGGGATCTAAGCGGTCTGAAAGAGATGGTATCTAAGCGGTCTGAAAAAGATGGGATCTAAGCGGTCTGAAAGAGATGGGATCTAAGCGGTCTGAAAGAGATGGGATCTGAGCGGTCTGAAAGAGATGGGATCTAAGCGGTCTGAAAGAGATGGGATCTGAGCGGTCTGAAAGAGATGGGATCTGAGCGGTCTGAAAGAGATGGGATCTAAGCGGTCTGAAAGAGATGGGATCTAAGCGGTCTGAAAGAGATGGGATCTAAGCGGTCTGAAAGAGATGGGATCTGAGCGGTCTGAAAGAGATGGGATCTGAGCGGTCTGAAAGAGATGGGATCTAAGCGGTCTGAAAGAGATGGGATCTAAGCGGTCTGAAAGAGATGGGATCTGAGCGGTCTGAAAGAGATGGGATCTGAGCGGTCTGAAAGAGATGGGATCTAAGCGGTCTGAAAGAGATGGGATCTAAGCGGTCTGAAAGAGATGGGATCTAAGCGGTCTGAAAGAGATGGGATCTGAGCGGTCTGAAAGAGATGGGATCTAAGCGGTCTGAAAGAGATGGGATCTAAGCGGTCTGAAAGAGATGGGATCTAAGCGGTCTGAGCATGACAGAAGCATATATGTTACGCTGTATAATAGCTATGAAAAAAAAGTTTGTTGTGAAAACTAAAGCAAACTAGCATTAAAATTGACTACTACATTCAGAACTGTGTTAGCTCACTTTATCAGAAACTGATTCAACCAAAGTTCTATGGGATCAATCATACCGACAGTCAAAGGATACGCCTTAGAGTTGATGTGGTGTCAAATGTCATTCGGGATAGAACATAACTCTAGGAACAATTTGTTAGACTGTGAGCTATACAACCAGCACAACTCTTATTCTCATTCTAACAATGTTTATTTACGGAGGAAATGACGTCAAACATACTACATAATGAAACACGATCATATTTGACATTTTAGAACACGACCTAGTTAGGTAATGGAAACCAATCCTACACAAAGACTACATACAACATGTCAAGTAACTCCTTGCTAGAAGCAAACCAACTACATAAAACGATGATACAACATGTAAGATAACTCCAAGCTAAACTCACTGCATACAATAAGTGAGATAACTCCAAGCTAAACTAACTGCATACAATAAGTAAGATAACTTCAAGCTAAACTAACTGCATACAATAAGTAAGATAACTCCAAGCTAAACTAACTGCATACAATAAGTAAGATAACTCCAAGCTAAACTAACTGCATACAATAAGTAAGATAACTCCAAGCTAAACTAACTGCATACAATAAGTAAGATAACTCCAAGCTAAACTAACTGCATACAATAAGTAAGATAACTCCAAGCTAAACTAACTGCATACAATAAGTAAGATAACTCCAAGCTAAACTAACTGCATACAATAAGTAAAATAACTCCAAGCTAAACTAACTGCATACAATAAGTAAGATAACTCCAAGCTAAACTAACTGCATACAATAAGTAAGATAACTCCAAGCTAAACTAACTGCATACAATAAGTAAAATAACCCCAAGCTAAACTAACTGCATACAATAAGTAAGATAACTCCAAGCTAAACTAACTGCATACAATAAGTAAGAAAACTCCAAGCAAGAAGTAAGCCAAGCCCACACAAAACAAGTAAATGAAGGCCACACTAAACACAAAAGATAAAAGTCAGCTTACAAAGCTCCTTAAACATTATGTCTCTGTATTACCGTCAGCTCAGTTACTTTCTGCTGTAAAGTAAATCTTCTATTAAGTAATGTAGTAAGTCTGCTATGTTGTAAGTCTGCTATGTAGTGGGTCAGCTATGTAGTAAGTCTGCTATGTTGTAAGTCTGCTATGTAGTAGGTCAGCTATGTAGTAGGTCAGCTATGAAGTAAGTCTGCTATGTAGTAAGTCTGCTATGAAGTAAGTCTGCTATGAAGTAAGTCTGCTATGAAGTAAGTCTGCTATGAAGTAAGTCTGCTATGTTGTAAGTCTGCTATGTTGTAAATCTGCTAAGTTGTAAGTCTGCTATGTTGTAAGTCTGCTATGTTGTAAGTCTACTATGTTGTAAATCTGCTATGTTGTAAGTCTGCTATGAAGTAAGTCTGCTATGTTGTAAGTCTACTATGTTGTAAGTATGCTATGTTGTAAATCTGCTATGTTCTAAGTCTGCTATGTTGTAAGTCTGCTATGTTGTAAGTCTGCTATGTAGTAAGTTTGCTATGTTGTAAGTCTACTATGTTGTAAATCTGCTATGTTGTAAGTCTGCTATGAAGTAAGTCTGCTATGTCGTAAGTCTGCTATGTAGTAAGTCAGCTATGTTGTAAGTCTGCTATGAAGTAAGTCTGCTATGTAGTAAGTCTGCTATGTTGTAAGTCTACTATGTTGTAAATCTGCTGTGTTGTAAGTCTGCTATGAAGTAAGTCTGCTATGTTGTAAGTCTGCTATGTCGTAAGTCTGCTATGTAGTAAGTCAGCTATGTTGTGAGTCTGCTATGAAGTAAGTCTGCTATGTAGTAAGTCTGCTATGTTGTAAGTCTACTATGTTGTAAGTCTGCTATGAAGTAAGTCTGCTATGTAGTAAGTCTGCTATGTTGTAAGTCTACTATGTTGTAAATCTGCTATGTTGTAAGTCTGCTATGAAGTAAGTCTGCTATGTTGTAAGTCTGCTATGTAGTAAGTCTGTTATGTAGTAAGTCTGTTATGTAGTAAGTCTGTTATGTAGTAAGTCTGCTATGTTGTAAGTCTGCTATGTTGTAAGTCTGCTATGAAGTAAGTCTGCTATGTTGTAAGTCTGCTATGAAGTAAGTCTGCTATGTAGTAAGTCTGCTATGTTGTAAGTCTACTATGTTGTAAGTCTGCTATGAAGTAAGTCTGCTATGTAGTAAGTCTGCTATGTTGTAAGTCTACTATGTTGTAAATCTGCTATGTTGTAAGTCTGCTATGAAGTAAGTCTGCTATGTTGTAAGTCTGCTATGTAGTAAGTCTGTTATGTAGTAAGTCTGTTATGTAGTAAGTCTGTTATGTAGTAAGTCTGCTATGTTGTAAGTCTGCTATGTTGTAAGTCTGCTATGAAGTAAGTCTGCTATGTAGTAAGTCAGCTATGTTGTGAGTCTGCTATGAAGTAAGTCTGCTATGTAGTAAGTCTGCTATGTTGTAAGTCTACTATGTTGTAAGTCTGCTATGAAGTAAGTCTGCTATGTAGTAAGTCTGCTATGTTGTAAGTCTACTATGTTGTAAATCTGCTATGTTGTAAGTCTGCTATGAAGTAAGTCTGCTATGTTGTAAGTCTGCTATGTAGTAAGTCTGTTATGTAGTAAGTCTGTTATGTAGTAAGTCTGTTATGTAGTAAGTCTGCTATGTTGTAAGTCTGCTATGTTGTAAGTCTGCTATGAAGTAAGTCTGCTATGTTGTAAGTCTGCTATGTTGTAAGTCTGCTATGTCGTAAGTCTGCTATGTAGTAAGTCTGCTATGTTGTAAGTCTGCTATATAGTAAGTCTGCTATGTTGTAAGTCTGCTATGAAGTAAGTCTGCTATGTTGTAAGTCTGCTATGAAGTAAGTCTGCTATGTTGTTAGTCTGCTATGAAGTAAGTCTGCTATGTAGTAAGTCTGTTATGAAGTACGTCTGCTATGTTGTAAGTCTGTTATGTTGTAAGTCTGCTATGTCGTAAGTCTGCAAGTTGTTAGGCTGCTATGAAGTAAGTCTGTTGTGTTTTACTGCTGTATATTTCCTCAATTTCTCTGGTCAAAATGTGATGAGCATTGCCTAGTTGATGATCTACATTTATACCACCCATGGATAATTTGTTCAGACAGAGCGAAATCTACATTCATACCACCCAGTGATAATTTGCTCAGACAGATCTGACATCGTTAGCGGCTAGTGTCGCCATTTTTCTAGATGGCTTGAGAAAAAAAGACCTTCGACTGAAAAAGAAATGGCCATCTGGACCCTGGACAATTATTTATTTCCCATAAATATTTGATGAGGCTGTAGGGCGTGGTCTCACTTGGGAGTGGGACTTAGTTCAAACACCCGGTTTTCAGAGACAATTTTTATTTACATTTGAGATGATGTCCACCCGAACGATCGCTTGACACATCATATAACTAAGCATCATTATATGAAACCTAGCGTGTATATTCAGATCCATTGGGCAACCTATGAGTTTGTGTTTGACACAAACTCTTTTTGTAATCTTGTTTTCATTTTAACCTTGTAGGTGCACGAGCAATGTTGAAATGGTCGACGTATGAAATAAAGGGGAGCGAGTTTCAATCCAAGTGACTTTTGAAACAATTTCGTTTTGTTTTTTGAGGCTTTAAGATGGTCCAGAAATCCAGCCAGCTTGATCGGTTACTTGACATTGGGTTGTGAAATCATGTGCTACTGGTCTTGTTTACATGCCGCCCTCGATGGCAACCAATGGAAATCATGAAATACAATTCAATGCAGAAAGAAAGAGTTCACAAATACAATGATTGAGTGATGTATCATAGCCTAGGGTCTGAGAGAAGGCAATAACACAAATACAAAAAACGAAAGCATCGCTTTCTATCTGTAGATCTATTTAGAGCTAAACCTATTCAACATTTAGATCTAAGTAGAGCTAAACCTATTAATTATTTAGATCTATTTAGAGCTAAACCTATTCAACATTTAGATCTAATTAGAGCTAAACCTATTCAACATGTAGATCTAAGTAGAGCTAAACCTATTCAACATTTAGATCTATTTAGAGCTAAACCTATTCAACATGTAGATCTAATTAGAGCTAAACCTTTTGAACATGTAGATCTAAGTAGAGCTAAACCTATTCAACATTTAGATCTATTTAGAGCTAAACCTATTCAACATGTAGATCTAATTAGAGCTAAACCTATTCAACATGTAGATCTAAGTAGAGCTAAACCTATTCAACATTTAGATCTATTTAGAGCTAAACCTATTCAACATGTAGATCTATTTAGAGCTAAACCTATTCAACATGTAGATCTATTTAGAGCTAAACCTATTCAACATGTAGATCTAAGTAGAGCTAAACCTATTCAACATGTGGATCTAATTAGAGCTAAACCTATTCAACATGTGGATCTAATTAGAGCTAAACCTATTCAACATGTGGATCTAATTAGAGCTAAACCTATAAGCTAAACCTATTCAACATGTAGATCTTATTGTAGCTAAAGAGAGATAACAAAATTAATGCCACCATTGGAAGGTAAAATCTAGATCTATTTATGACGATAGAATTATTTGTTTCTTATTAGGTTTGATAACTCTTTGAGGGAAAATATTTGCTTTGTATAGCTTCATGTCTATGCATTTCTCATCGTAATAGAGAGAGAATGGGAGATTTAGATAAAGAAAGTGCAACTCTCCCTATAATCAGAGAGAGAGAGAATTCGATGACAAATAAATAAGATACTTATTATTAGCCATTATCTGTTCTCCGATAGTAAGCAATGAAGGTATCACGAACAGATAATAGATCAACAGGAGTCAAATTAGTCTTGACTGTTACCTCCAGGCAGTCACTTCGCCTACACTTAATAAGCCACTCCCTCTTTTAAGCAGATATCAACATCCCCGCGTGCATCAGCAAGTTATAAATATTCTCCTCATCTGGGTTAAAATGAGACCCAAGAGTTATTGCTTTAAATAGTATAGTTTTTATTTATGTATTTATTTTTTTGAAGTGTTTCATTTCGCATATTCGGTCTTAGATCTTTAAAAATTTTTTTAAAGTAAGACAATCATAGACAGATTATATAAAAGGTATGTGCACCTCATTAACCTCATTCAACTCACAAATAGAATATATAGGTATGTGCACCTCATTCAACCCATAAATAGAATATATTGGTATGTGCACCCCATTCAACCCAAAAATAGAATATATAGGTCTGTGCACCTGATTCGATCCCACAAATAGAATATATAGGTCTGTGCACCTCATTCCATCCCAGAAATAAAATATATAGATCTGTGGACATAGACATAAATAAATATAGACTGGCCGAATAAAGAGTTTTATGAAACGAATATTTGTGACTTGCAATTTTGTGTACTTTATTATAAAGCATTTATGAGCAGTATAAAAGTTAAGTATTCATGTCTATTTCAGCCGTAACCTATATAAGTATTATATTATTTTCACTAGTGTTTTTTATAAATCTCTCAGCGTGAAGATCATGCAATTTTTCATAATTCGGAAATCTGAATACAATAGATATATAGGAAAGTGCGAAGTTCGAGCAGCCCTGATTTGTCAAGAG
Organism: Biomphalaria sudanica; assembly: GCA_036873155.1. Taxonomy (NCBI): domain Eukaryota; kingdom Metazoa; phylum Mollusca; class Gastropoda; family Planorbidae; genus Biomphalaria; species Biomphalaria sudanica. The sequence continues at coordinate 314,852 of JAZGLO010002833.1, forward strand.
GTTCGAACAGTTCACTTTTTATTGCTATAACTTTTTTATTTGAATGTTTACCAAATTACTACTATATTGCTACTGCGCATGCACCTTTTTTCTTTACTTCCGACACATACTATTTTCTTTTCCTTGTAAAGGCTAAGTTCATGGTGAGGTGAAACTCAGGAGGTGAGGAGTTATTCTTTTTTACTACCCGGTAGTGAAGGAAATGGGTAATGGGCTTAAGGGTATTTTTAAGTCTGATTGCTCATCAGCTTAAAGAGACTATTTGAAGTTGTGGAGGGTGGGAAATGGTGCATTGGATGGTGTTCTTCCGCTGGAGTAAAAAGAAAATGACTTTATAGTAAAAATAAAATATTAAAACATGTTTTTAGATATATTTCCTTTGATCTGTTCGAACCTTCCACCAACCCGATCGAGGTTACTAACTGGGGAAAAATCCGCTCGAGGAAAAGTACGCTTGGCGATACTTACCCTACACCTCTTTGACTTCGTATTTAATTTTAACTAAGCCTAGTGATACATTAAATCCAATCTATTTTCATAGAAAAAAGGACGAGGAATTCAGAGATACTATCATTTTTTTCATAGGTCAGACCGTTACGGTGCTATAAAAATCCAAACTTGAAAATTGCTGCCAGCGGGCTTAATGCGCTCGAACTTCGCACTTTACTCTACATGTTTTCAAGTTACATGAAGTTACTTCCTTTTTCCAGTCTATATTTATGTATGTCTATGTCTGTGGACTTCATTCCATCCCACAAATAGAATATTTAGGTCTGTGGACTTAATTCAATCCAACAAGGCCGGTTTAGTTTCTTTATCGAAATTACTAGATTTAAAAAAATCATTACCAAATACAATAGAGTTAAAATATATAACTAAAAAGCACAACTGAAAATGTAACCGCTGGCCTTCGCATTAATTCGTGACCTCGTTATAAGGATAACTACAACACATCCTCCAAATATTTTTAATACCTTTTTTTTTTACTCAAGTTGTAACATGAGTGTTAGTTTTTGATGCACCCTAGTGGACACTATTACCCTACCCTGCATTCAGTGTATACGCTATTCCCCCAGGCAAGCCTCTCCTCACTGTTGACTATAGTGAACGAAAAATAGAAATAGAAAACAAGAAAAGCAAACAATAACTTTAAAAAAAACAAAAAAACTTACTTTAAAAAACAAAAAAGCCTGTAGGCAGTGTCATTGTATTCATTAGTTTGGATCAAGTCATGTCATTCCATTTGTAATAGATCTAGACCAACAATAATAAATCTGTGCGATAAGAAATATTTGTACCAATTGTTTTTGTTAATGCAATTTCATGCTTTAAGCGTTCTAAGTACGCTAGAATCCTATCACTTGTCTGGACCAGTCAATACGCTATGATCCTATCATTGTCTGGACCAGTCAATACGCTATGATCCTATCACTTGTCTGGACCAGTCAATACGCTATGATCCTATCACTTGTCTGGACCAGTCAATACGCTATGATCCTATCATTGTCTGGACCAGTCAATACGCTATGATCCTATCACTTGTCTGGACCAGTCAATACGCTATGATCTTATCACTTGTCTGGACCAGTCAATACGCTATGATCCTATCACTTGTCTGGACCAGTCAATACGCTATGATCCTATCATTGTCTGGACCAGTCAATAGGCTATGATCCTATCACTTGTCTGGACCAGTCAATATGCTATGATCCTATCACTTGTCTGGACCAGTCAATACGCTATGATCCTATCACTTGTCTATACCAGTCAATACGCTATGATCCTATCACTTGTCTGGACCAGTCAATACGCTATGATCCTATCACTTGTCTGGACCAGTCAATACGCTATGATCCTATCACTTGTCTGGACCAGTCAATACGCTATGATCCTATCACTTGTCTGGACCAGTCAATACGCTATGATCCTATCACTTGTCTGGACCAGACAATACGCTATGATCCTATCACTTGTCTGGACCAGTCAATACGCAATGATCCTATCACTTGTCTGGACCAGTCAATACGCTATGATCCTATCACTTGTCTGGACCAGTCAATACGCTATGATCCTATCATTGTCTGGACCAGTCAATAGGCTATGATCCTATCACTTGTCTGGACCAGTCAATATGCTATGATCCTATCACTTGTCTGGACCAGTCAATACGCTATGATCCTATCACTTGTCTGGACCTGTCAATACGCTATGATCCTATCACTTGTCTGGACCAGTCAATACGCTATGATCCTATCACTTGTCTATACCAGTCAATACGCTATGATCCTATCACTTGTCTGGACCAGTCAATACGCTATGATCCTATCACTTGTCTATACCAGTCAATACGCTATGATCCTATCACTTGTCTGGACCAGTAGGGAAAATGGGAAGGGGGGGGGGAAGGAATAATCTGGTTGAATTTAATAGTAATCAACATTCTAACCACTCCTAGTGAGATGTATAAGACAATAGAAGATTGTATAGTTATCTATTGTTTGTTTCAAGCTTACTATAAAGGCCAAATGAAAATCCGCTGCCGAGAACATACGTAGACTGCGAAAAGAAACTCTAAATCGACAACCGGCGGACAATGGTTAGGCCTACGCTGGATGTGGCAAAATATGTAGATCTCAGCTGGGGCTGTGTAGCCACGGGAGATACTGCATCCCTCATTAATTATCTGACTTAAAGACTAGCCTGATTTTTATTATTAATGGAATTAATTCAGCTTATACCACCTTTTCAGTGAAGTACAATTTCTTTCCCTTGTTCTAGATTCCAAACAAAAAAATAATTATCTATAGTTAATTAACAAATCGGTTTTTTTTTTAAATACAGTAGAACGTCGTTTATCCGAACGTTTATTATCCGGAGCGTCAAATATCCGGACAAGTTTTTTTTTTTTTTTTTTTTTTTATCAACCACATGTACTGTAATGCACATACATGTACAGCGAAAAAAAAGTGATTATTTTCCACAATAAAGGTAAAATTGCGACATTTGTCACCTATTTTGCACACTCTTCACGCACGTGTCCCGCATGTGATGATTTTCAATATTCGTATAGTGTCCGGTTGCATATACTGCATGGATCGCTTCGGTTTTCGGTTATCCGAACAATCGCGTATCCGAACGGTGTCCGGTCCCAATTGAGTCGGATAAACGACGTTCTACTGTAGATTCTTGTGTTATCAAGTAAAAAAATTAAATTTTGCGGAATTTTAGCTTGATCTAAGATAGGGTGTCGGAGAAATAACGTGTACAAACTTTTTATCAGAGTGAGTTGATATATGCTTTATAATAATACTAATACAGCCCCCGACCAAAGAGTCCAGCAAGCCCAAGCCACTTACCTCAGTCTAGCAACATTATCTAGCCCATAATGTATTCACTCTCCCAGAACCTGTCAGGAAATGTCTGGCGGGGAGCTATGATGATGTAGTGGAGAAACCAAGAAGTGATTATAAAACCCAAGCCTTGGGACATTTCGTTTAATGAACTTCTATAGAGATTTCAATTGAAACCTTAGAAACAGCCACGAGAATAGAAAATGGAGTCAAAATTTATTTATGAAGAACAAAAGAATTTTTTTTTTTTTTTGGGGGTGGGGGATAGGTTTTATTTTTAGTTTTGTTTCAAGGTTACGAAGGATGTGTACGTTCTTTTAACAGATTTGCTGATAGTTTGGGGTGGGGGTAGGTTCTATTGACAGATTTGCTGATAGTTTGGGGTGGGGGTAGGTTCTATTAACAGATTTGCTGATAGTTTGTGGTGGGGGTAGGTTCTATTGACAGATTTGCTGATAGTTTGGGGTGGGGGTAGGTTCTATTGACAGATTTGCTGATAGTTTGGGGTGGGGTAGGTGGATACAAATATAAACTGGCTAGTAATGGATTCGCTTCCATGCTATAAAAATCTAAAATATAGCGATTGGTCATAGACCTGGGTAAACTTGTTTCTATAAATTTGACATGATCAGGGAACAAAGTACTTCGATAGTGGTACACAGGAAGAAGTCTAGAGTTTAACACACAAAAACATTGGAGATTATTTTTTTTTCAAACTTGACAGCGGGTTTTGTATTGATCCGTTATTTATTGTGACAACGAAAGACGAAAAGGGCTCAATAGAGCAGGCGCCTGTGGGATTCATTTGAAGCGCTTCAGAATATAGCGTCACCTGACTGCCCACGCTTCAGTTCAAATTTCAATTTCGTTTCATGATTAGGCTCATGTTTGTTTCAGTATTAGGATCATCCTTGTGTTTGTATAGGAATCATACATCATTGTTCCTCCTTATCAATGTGTATTGTGTGATGCATATATGTGATGCACTATGTCTGGTATGTACAGAAAGATTTACAAGAAAAAAGAACAATTTTCACGTTTACTAAGAGAGAGTCCACTACATGAGATCTTTCCTTATTTAGATAATCTTTTAGCCATCCTGCCTACGTCCTGCCTATGTCCTGACTACGTCAAGATATCTGATTGCAATTATTTCAATTATTACGACCCTTGTTACCCTCCCCCCTTTTTTCTGTTGGACGTATTCTATAGAATACTACAAAGTCAGAGCGAAAGTACACATACACACACAGAGAAATATTTTCTTTTTTTTTTTTTTTGGTTTGGCCGGGTGGGGGGCTGATACTTTTCTTAAAATCAATCAGTCAATCAGAGATAGTCCTTGTACTACGCCCTAATACTAATTTCTTGTAAGGTCAGGGGTCAGGTGGTCTGAACGAAGAGCAAGAGGAAATGACTGAGAGAAGTAATGAATGCAAAGATACCATCAGATTTCTTATAGCCGTTCTTCTGAACATTTACATATATACACACAACAAATACACACACACACACACACACAACACGAAGATTCTGATGTCTTCCTGATTAATTCTGAGCAGGTCTGAGCATCGCGGGATCATTGAAGAGTTCCGCTGAGGGGAGACAAATTCTGTTGGCATACACAATTTTAATTAAAGCTACCCAGTTGGGTAATAAGTCTTGTTTGTCAACGACTGGGATTTCGGTTTTGTTATTATTGGTTTGAAACACGAATCTTTGATATTTATTCAAGTCATGAGTCGTTGTTATTTGTTTGAATCATGACTCTATCAAAATCTATACATATCATTCTCTTCATGGCTCAAGAGTTTGGACACCACGTAATGGAAAGATCACTCTTTTATTTTTTTGCAAGTCGGACCGAGTAGATTTACCCCACGTAATTTACGAGGAGAAAAAAAAAGAGGGTCGGGAGGGGGTGGGGAGAACAAGTAGTATTCACCCGTCACTAAATAGCAGGGGCGGACTTAATCATTGTGACCAAGAAGTCATGGAAAGAGAACATGTAATCTACTCTGTATTCACCCGTCACTAAATAGCAGGGCCGGACTTAACCATAGTAGAGTTCAATGTGAAACGGATTTCGAGGGGCCCAGCTTTGGTAGGGATACAAACGTGAAATTTAAGAGTTTGTATTAGAAAATAAATTCGTCTATGCATTTTATTCTTTCTTTACTACGTACAAAATTACTTTACGAGCCTTGCTTGTCATACAGTATATCATAGTAATTCTATTTCCTACATAGATCACGCTCAATAGCAAGAATTACTAATCTATCTACGAGAATTGTTGACCTCAAATAATTCTTCATTAGTTTGAGACGCAAGAAGCTTCTTTCACTAGATTCCACAATTACGGGTATTGCATAATGTCGTGTTTTTTTATCGCGCGTAGAATTGGCTTTTTCCATATTGAATGACTCCAAAATGACAATTTTTGTCTATATATTTCAGGAGATTTGTATGAGTTTTCTAAAGATTTTTTATAATTTCCGGATATTTCCAGGACTTTTTCGTGAAAACTGAAGTATTAATTTCCCTTGTTACAAAACAAAATCATTAATTACAGTATAATTGTCTAATTGGTTGTTGATGCAAGCTAAATGAAGGTCTTGTAAACAATGGAACAGGGATAACCAAAGCGAGGTTAATTTTTAAGATTGAAATAGCTGCACAATTTTAGAAGATATATAGGTATTGATTATTGTGTGTGTGATTAGGTGATCCTGTGATTTTGTCATGGACTGTGAACTAATGCAGGTAGCACTCACCTGTTAACCAGTAGGCTGTGGATAATGGGAACTAATGCAGGTAGGACTCACCTGTTAACCAGTAGGCTGTGGATATTCCAAGGACGGCACACAAGAAAAGTGTCAACACTAGGGCATTCATGGTGAAACTGTGGAGAAAGTAAGAAACATTGTAGTACAGCAGATAACTGTGGAGAAAGAAAGAAACATTGTAATGCAGGAGATAACTGTGGAGAAAGTAATAAACATTGTAATGCAGGAGATAACTGTGGAGAAAGTAAGAAACATTGCAGTGCAGTAGATAACTGTGAAGAAACTAAGAAACATCGTAGTACAGGAGATAATTGCAGAAAGTAAGAAACAATGTAGTACAGAAGATAACTGTGCAGAAAGTAAGAAACATCAAATTGCAGGAGATAACTGTGGAGAAAGTAAGAAACATTGAAGTGCAGGAGATAACTGTGGAGAAAGTAAGAAACATCGTAGTGCAGAATATAACTGTGGAGAAAGTAAGAAATATCGCAGCGCAGAAGATAACTGTGGAGAAATTAAGAAGCATTGTAGTACAGCAGATAACTGTGGAGAAAGTAAGAAACATCGCAATACAAGAAATAACTGAAGAGAAAGTAAGAAACATAGTAAGTAGTACAGTAGATAACTGGAGAAAGCGAGAAACATCGTAGTACAGAAGATAACTGTGAAAAAGTAAGAAACATCGTAGTACAGAAGATAACAGTGGAGAATTACCAAAGGTTTCAATCTATCTACGAAAATTTGTGACCTCTAGTAATTCTTTATTAGTTTGAGGCGAGAGAAGCTTCTTTCACTAGATTCCACAATTACGGGTATAGCATAATGCCGTTTTTTCCATCTTGAATGACACCCCAAAATGACAATTTTTTGTCTATATATTTCAGGAGATTCTTATGAGTTTTCAAAAATATTAATTTCCGGATATTTCCAGGACTTTTTCGTTTATTTTGCAATGTCAGGAGATTTCCAAGATCTCATGGTAAATCGACAGGAGACCGCGGGAAATATGTTATTAAGTTATGAAATGGTTTAATTTGACAATTTATACACCTACAATTAGCGCGGGTCCTATGAAAGTGCTGGGCCCACTGCGGTCGAATAGGTTGCAGTGGTCTAAGGCCGGCCCTTCCAAACAGCGACGTATGCTACGCCGCCGGTCGACTAGTACTACATAAAGCAAGAAAGGGCATGACCACGCAAACCCAGTTTTGCCACATCTAATGCAGACAAAGCCGTTATCCGCAGGGGGTCTACTTAAGCTGTCTTTTCGTCGTCTGAGCCTGTCTTCGGCAAAGGCCTCTCTATGAGTCTCAAATTTGTGTCCCGCAACCTTATCGAGGCCTATCCAGCTTTCTCTAAAGAGGCCATCCGCTGCCAGCTGCTTTCCTCTAAGCCAGAGAAAGCAAACTCGCGTCTGATTTGATTTTATAACGTTAAATTTCACGGACTGAACAAACAATCCCATGAAAAGATGAAGAAAAAAACCGCTTAGGCTATGTTATACAAACTTCATATAGAGACTATCGCGTCAAATGATAGATAGGAAAAACAACTGTTGATGGACAAATCCTAATGGGTGACAATTGATTGACCTACTCACACGTGACAGGCTGAGAGAATAAATAATAAGATGATGACACAAAACAGTTGACAGAATTATTGATGCGTGGCTGTAGGCAAAACCAGTTGAACTGTAACCACTGGCATATTGAGATATGCTTAATTCAAGACTACAGAACTCCTGGCACCAGCACTACGAGGTGGAGATATGGACTCGTGATGTGCAGCCATCCATTCACTGGTCACATAGGTTACGCTTCAATGACTCAATCAGACTTAGGGGACAAGTCTATTGCTTAAAGGCGAGAGAGAGAGAGAGAGAGAGAGAGAGAGCGAGAGAGAGAGAGAGAATTAGAGAGAGGAGAGGCAGAGAAAAAATTCAATGTAAAGTTTTGTGTCATGTTTTGTCCAAGTAGATCAATCAATAAAATAGATAACCTTTAGTTTACAGAACAAGTTAAAAATGTAATATGTCTGAGTCTGGAGAAAGATGAATCACAAGTTGGACGGACACAATACAAAAAATAAAATGACTTAAGTATGTTCCAAAAAAACATATCAATCATTTTTTAAAGTTCTTACTAAGAGTAATTGTATCAATTAGTTTGGATCAGTCATGTTATTAAATCTACTATATATAAGCGAAACTACCACTGATCTATCACGAGATCTCACTAGGGTACGTATCTACATCTCATACACTAGTTCCTTTGACCTCCTAGGTGCTTACTAAGAACGCTTTTTGACAGAAACACAATCTGACTGTCGCAATTCGCGAAGAACTGCAAGCTCTATCAAACGTTTGTATTCTAGTCTCTCGGTATCCCCAAAAGGTCAACAGTCTACACATACAAGTATTTTGTTTAAATATCACGAGTTCCGTCATTTAAAGCAATATTTGTTTCGTTTTCCCTTAAGTCTACTTATTTTTAATAGACCCTACGTCATTTCCACTACCATTGAGAAGCGGTGTAAATAAAAATAAATAAATCATTTGTAACTCTCTCTCTCCTAACTGACGATACCAGCGTTGATTCCACCAGAATGTGGTAAATAATTACGGAGAGAAAGAGTGAAAAATCGTAATAGAATGTATGAGATAAATCTAGAGTCTTTTTCTGTTGTTTTTTTTTTTAGAGAAAAAGAGAGAGAGAGAGAGAGAGCGACTTATGGTGCTTTGTAACACTGTCAAAAAAAAAACAACATCTAACAGTATTGAAAAGATAAATCTTGATCTATTGTCGTTTCGCTACATTTAAATTAGATCAAATTCATCATTGGCCTCCTTCAGTCGTAGAACGACTATGGTTCATCTCAGAGCACACTTTCTCATGTGGCTGTGGAGCCTTATTTTGGAGAGACACTCCCGTCCACAGATAGGGCAGGTTAAGGTGGCTTTTGCTTCGGTGGTAGAGGAGCTGGCCGTTTTTTGGATTGTGCGTTTTTGTTCCTGGGCTGAGACCCATGTACTTTCACTGTCCATAGCTTTCTTGGTCACTGTCTCTCTCCACCTGTTGCGGTCTAGAGCTATGTCTTCCCAATTGTCAGTATTGATGTTCACTGATTTGAGGTCACGTTTTATTACATCTATGTAACGAAGGTGGGGGCGACCAGTTTTTCTTGTGCCAGTCGCGAGTTGACCATAGAGGATGGTCTGAGGGCTGTAAAGATGCTGGGAATACCTGATCGCGCAAGGATCTCAGTATTGCACACTTTTTCTTTCCATGTGACATTCAAGATCCTACGGAGACATCTCAAATGGAATGAGTTTAGTTTTCTCTCTTGCTTTGCGTAGGTGGTCCATGTTTCACTGCCATACAGCAGTGTACTCATAACGCATGCCTTGTAGACTTCCATTTTGGTCCCCGTAGTTAGCTTATGGTTTTCCCAAACACTTGGTCTGAGTCTAGCGAATGTCACGGTAGCCTTCCGTATGCGTTTTTTCAACTCCTCTTCTAGAGACAGGTCATCTGTAATTGTGGATCCCAGATAGCAGAATTCGTTTACGGCTGTGACAGGTTGGGAAAGTGACGTGTGTTGGGCGCGTTTAATGTCTAGGGGATGATTATTTTTGAAATTATCACACACCAACCCGTCAGCATACAAATCGGGAGCAGGCACGCTACGAGACAAGCAATGAAAGATAGACACAGAGTTTAAGTTAAAGAATATTTATTTACATAAATATTTATATAAAGGGGGAGGGTTTGCATCTATCTCTGATCAATAGTATATCTAATCATCACTCTTGCACTTAAAAAGAGAATATGTCACTTTGTCTTCTGAACTTAGCTGGTTTTCCTGTTGATGTCGCAGCTGGCTGTGTCCTGGCTTGAGGTTCTGCAGCTGGAGGTGGCGCTCTAGCGGGTAGAGGGACGCCGGTGATACAGTTCTTGTGGAGTCTCAATCCAAAGTTCTGATATCTGTAGTGGGCACAGTAGGGCGGGTGGCCGGCTACCGTGGGCACAAGTGTACTGCGGGCAGAGCTGATCTGCCGTGGGCAGCGTAGTTAACAGGATTAGTCCAGTGAGTTACGAAGTTCAGTGCTAATAGTCAAGCCATATTCTTTACAGGCCTGAGAGAAGCGGGACATTAGTGACTGAAGTTCCTCTTGCGTGTGTGCCACTACCGCTGCGTCATCCGCGAATAGCATATCTCTTACGAGGGTGGCTCTGATTTTAGTTTTGGCCCTAAGTCTGGCAATATTTAGGAGTTTGCCATCAAGTCTGGAATGGAGATAGATGCCTTCAGTGGATTTGTCAAACGCGTTGTGGATTAGCAGTGAAAATAGTATTCCAAAGAGGGTTGGGGCCAGGACACATCCTTGTTCAACTCCGCTGTTTATTCTGAAACTTTCAGAGCTGGCACCGTTGAATTGCACTGTACCCATCATATTTTGGTGGAAAGATATGATTACATTTAGTAGCTTGGGTGGACAGCCTATTAACTGTAAAATTTTAAAGAGGCCATCTCTGCTAACTAGATCGAAGGCCTTTGTCAGTTCAATAAACGCAATGTACAAAGGCATCCTTTGTTCTCTGCACTTTTCCTGGAGTTGGCGGATGGAGAAAATCATGTCAATCGTGGATCTTCCTGAGCGAAAGCCGCATTGTGATTCTGGATAGACCCGATCAGCGAGTTTTTGTAGCCTGGGAAGTATCACTTGAGCAACGACTTTGCCTACAATACTTAAGAGGAAGATTCCCCTGTAATTGTTGCAGTCGCTTCTGTCACCTTTGTTCTTATACAGTGTAATGATTTTAGCATCCCGCAGGTCTTGTGGCACAGCACCTTCTTGCCAACATTTGCAAAGCAGTTCGTGTAGAGGTTGAATTAGAGTAGTTTTGCATTGTTTTAGAAGATTTGGGGGGATACCATCGCATCTGGATGCTTTGCGGGCAGCAATGTTGTCTATGGCTTTATTGAGCTCTGAAAGGGTGTGTGTTTCGTCTAGCTCTTTCATTGTGGGTAATTGTATGATGGCCTTAAGGGCTGAGTCAGAGACTGAGCTTGTTGAGGCGTAGAGCTCAGAATAATGTTCCACCCATCTGTGCATTTGTTGGCGCTTGTCTGTGATAATTTCCCCAGTGGTTGATTTCAGAGGTGCTGTCTTGTTTTGGAAGGGTCCGAGAGCCTTGTTGATTCCTTCGTACATCCCTCTTATGTTGTCCAATTGAGCTGCGATCTGAATACTCTCACTGAGCTCTACCCAGTATTCATTGGCACAGATTCTTGCTGTCCTCTGTGTATTGGCTCTAGCTTCTTTCAGGTTTAGCAGGTTGCGTTAGGTAGGTTTTGCCTTGTAAGTAGCGAGTGCATCTCTCTTTGCTCTGATGACAGGTGCTAAAATAACTGCTTTAGAGTCGAACCAATCATTTTGTTTTGTAATTTTTCTTCCAAAGATTTCCAGGGAAGTCTTTTGTATGGTAGATCAAATTAACGATTACAATTAATAAAACCAAATTGATAAATCTTTTTCAGAGCACAAAATACCAAGAGAAATGAAGAAATGAGAAAGGGAATGTTTACAAAGGACTCACTTGTTGTTGTTTCCGGGAGTGGGGGGGAGGGGGGGGATAAGTCAAAGTGCTACTAAAATTAACGGGCCCAAAATATGAGAGCGTGTATGTGTCGGAGGCCCATTGTGAAGCGGGTCTTTCCAAATCATGTCAGAAGTCTATGTGGAAGAAATTACGCTGAGTTGGTAGAAACAAACAAAATGGGGGTTCCAGCGAGAGAGAGAGAGAGAGAGAGAGAGAGAGGAAAAGGAAAGAGAGAGCGGGCGAAACATCATTGTAACAGTTTCACTCATTCACGGGCTAAAAAAAATGTTAGGTTGATCGTTCAAATGACGTCTGTGTATTTCAATTGAAAAAAATAAATAAATGGGGTGTTCCGGTCATAATAAACACAGTAAAAAGCCTGGAAACAAATCAACGGAAGTAACCGGTGCGTACTGCTAGTTTGTAATAGATCGAGAGTTTCTAGATCAACAAGAATAAATATTTGCTGTTAGAAATATTTTTACCAATAGTTATTGTTTAGCGCAAGTTCATGCTTTTAGCTTATTCAATACCATATGATCCTGTCCCTTCTCTGGACGTTGGGAAAATGGAAAGGGGGGGGGTAGGGGGTGAAGTATCTGGGTGAGTTATTAAAAAAAGGAGGGTGTGGAAACGACCTTAATTCGAATTCAAGACTCAAGCTTCCTCAAACCGACATGATGACCACTCTGCTAGGTGCTAGTGACATGCTTATGAAAATAGAAGATTGTATAGTTATGTACTGTTTGTTTCAAACTTACTTTAAAACGGCGATCTATAAAGGGGACTAATTTGGTGTATACCACTACTCAAGTCAAGTACTATTTTATTCCGTTGTTCGAGATAGCAAAAAAAAAAAAAGGTCAAAGAAATAAAGGTGCTTAGCGTGACCCAAGATTTGGGTGTGGGAGAAATAACATGTACACACTTTTGACCAGACAGAATGAGTTGATAGCTTTGTAAACATAAATTAAACAGGAATATAAAAGCTTGTGATACAAATAGATGCGTTGGAATAGCTAAGAACAGAATAATATATAAATCATCTTAAATAGGTCAAATGTATTACTCTTCGGTGGGTCAATCTACTTGGCCTAAATGTATAGACCTTCCTTCAGATGGTTTTGGCCCGAATCTGCTGAAAACGGCGAGAAAGACTTAGAATTGGGAACCAGCTTGGGGACAGCGACACAACAAGGAAGCCACCCATACAACAACAACAACAAAATGGTATCTATAGTGTTGTGTCTGAGTTAAACAAAAAAAATTTAGGTCACAGCTAGGTCGGTACAGCTACGTAAAATAGTGAACTTTCCAAATCTAGAAGCTTCGCCTTTCTATTGTTAAGTATAACCAGGTTCTCTGCTCAAAACTTTGAAACTGGAATGTACTCACTACCTCTGAGATATTTCTGTTCAATTCTCATACTCCCTCCTCTGTTGATCCCCCCCCTTTTTCCTGGCACACTCTCATCACGTGACATCATTGTATTTATTCCAGTTGAAAGACAAGTCAAATTATGAAGCGATGCCTGTATTTTCTCCAATGTCACGTCAATACTACACACGATGAAAGGCTTATTCAATGGAGCTTAAACTACGCTCTGCAAAGCTCAAGTCACTTTAATAAGATGGTTTAAATAATCTACACAGAGTTCTATAATTAGTACATGACCGTTTCCATGACGTCTCCACCACCACGTGCATCCTGTTTGTCTGCTGAGAATTCTGTCGAGCTCTGTTCATCTCTATAAATCTGTGGTTCAGAATTAGTTGTCTATACTACAAACCATCTATAAATCTGTGGTTCAGAATTAGTTGACTATACTACAAGCCATCTATAAATCTGTGGTTCAGAATTAGTTGTCTATACTACAAACCATCTATACATCTGTGGTTCAGAATTAGTTGACTATACTACAAGCCATCTATAAATCTGTGGTTCAGAATTAGTTGACTATACTATAAGCAAAGATGTGAACCTACTTATGACGTCAAACAATATTTGATCTATCTAAATCTTACAATGCAAGTCAGTATGTCCAGGAAAGAGAGATATATACATTTTTAATTACATAAAAGCTTGATCTACGGCAGTGATTAGGTAAATAAACTAAACTAATGACGCTATGTATGTGTCTAGATATAAAAACCTAGAACTTGATCTCTCGGTGTGTTCAAACTTTTTTGTTACATTTTTAATTCTACTCAGTGGACTGAGATTTGTTTATATTAATATGTGTCATAGCAATACACTTTTTTTGTATAGATGTCATATGACAATTAACTATTTTATACCTATTGTATCTCGATATGTCATAGAAATACATCTTGTATTTGTGTGTAAACGCAGTATTTCATGATTAGTCTATTAATATTAAATACGTGCATGAAATTGAATAGGACACTTGTTATATATGGGTGGCTTTCTAATGTGGCCTTGGACAATGAGTCAAATATTGTTTCTTATTGATATATTTAAAATCTGTGTTTATTCTGTTTGCTAGTTCTAGAAGATGACACAAAAGTTCAAGTGTTTGTATTAATAGAAGACATTTTAGTTCGAAGACCATCTCCCAATGTCCCAAAGAATGAAACTCCTAGAAATAGATCTATATCATTGAACGGATCCAGACAGCGAGCTCACATGAACATAAAAAGACATTTATTGCATTACTGTACTGGCTAAGAACTGTGAATGGAATTCCCCAACAAATCAAGGGGCCGTGTGACAGGCCGAGTGTTGACTAATAACAAAGACTGAGAATTAAGGTAAAGACATAAAGAAGGAATCGGTCCAGATAAAAATCGAAGGAAAACAAGAAGAAAAAAATCAGATCATCTGTAATTCAGACATGACAGGTTCTCAAGCAGTAGAGAGATGTTACCTCAACACAGGAAGTAGAAAGATGTTACCTCAACACAGGAAGTAGAGAGATGTTACCTCAACACAGGAAGTAGAGAGATGTTACCTCATAAAAGGAAGTAGAGAGATGTTACCTCAATAGAGGAAGTAGAAAGATGTTACCTCAACACAGGAAGTAGAGAGATGTTACCTCAAAACAGGAAGTAGAAAGATGTTACCTCAACACAGGAAGTAGAAAGATGTTACCTCAACACAGGAAGTAGAAAGATGTTACCTCAACACAGGAAGTAGAGAGATGTTACCTCAACATAGGAAGTAGAAAGATGTTACCTCAACACAGGAAGTAGAAAGATGTTACCTCAACACAGTAAGTAGAAAGATGTTACCTCAACACAGGAAGTAGAGAGATGTTACCTCAACACAGGAAGTAGAGAAATGTTACCTCATAAAAGGAAGTAGAAAGATGTTACCTCAACACAGTAAGTAGAAAGATGTTACCTCAACACAGGAAGTAGAGAGATGTTACCTCAACACAGGAAGTAGAAAGATGTTACCTCAACACAGGAAGTAGAAAGATGTTACCTCAACACAGGAAGTAGAAAGATGTTACTTCAACACAGGAAGTAGAAAGATGTTACCTTAACACAGGAAGTAGAAAGATGTTACCTCAACACAGGAAGTAGAAAGATGTTACCTCAACACAGGAAGTAGAAAGATGTTACCTCATAAAAGGAAGTAGAAAGATGTTACCTCAACACAGGAAGTAGAGAGATGTTACCTCAACACAGGAAGTAGAAAGATGTTACCTCAATACAGTAAGTAGAAAGATGTTACCTCAACACAGGAAGTAGAAAGATGTTACCTCAACACAGGAAGTAGAAAGATGTTACCTCAACACAGGAAGTAGAAAGATGTTACCTCAACACAGTAAGTAGAAAGATGTTACCTTAACACAGGAAGTAGAAAGATGTTACCTCAACACAGGAAGGAGAGAGATGTTACCTCAACACAGGAAGTAGAAAGATGTTACCTCAACACAGGAAGTAGAGAGATGTTACCTCAACACAGGAAGTAGAGAGATGTTACCTCAACACAGGAAGTAGAAAGATGTTACCTCAACACAGGAAGTAGAAAGATGTTACCTCAACACAGTAAGTAGAAAGATGTTACCTTAACACAGGAAGTAGAAAGATGTTACCTCAACACAGGAAGGAGAGAGATGTTACCTCAACACAGGAAGTAGAAAGATGTTACCTCAACACAGGAAGTAGAGAGATGTTACCTCAACACAGGAAGTAGAGAGATGTTACCTCAACACAGGAAGTAGAAAGATGTTACCTCAACACAGGAAGTAGAAAGATGTTACCTCAACACAGGAAGTAGAAAGATGTTACTTCAACACAGGAAGTAGAAAGATGTTACCTTAACACAGGAAGTAGAAAGATGTTACCTCAACACAGGAAGTAGAAAGATGTTACCTCAACACAGGAAGTAGAAAGATGTTACCTCATAAAAGGAAGTAGAAAGATGTTACCTCAACACAGGAAGTAGAGAGATGTTACCTCAACACAGGAAGTAGAAAGATGTTACCTCAATACAGTAAGTAGAAAGATGTTACCTCAACACAGGAAGTAGAAAGATGTTACCTCATAAAAGGAAGTAGAAAGATGTTACCTCAACACAGGAAGTAGAGAGATGTTACCTCAACACAGGAAGTAGAGAGATGTTACCTCAACACAGGAAGTAGAGAGATGTTACCTCAACACAGTAAGTAGAAAGATGTTACCTTAACACAGGAAGTAGAGAGATGTTACCTCAACACAGTAAGTAGAGAGATGTTACCTCAACACAGGAAGTAGAGAGATGTTACCTCAACACAGGAATTAGAAAGATGTTACCTCAACACAGGAATTAGAAAGATGTTACCTCAACACAGGAAGTAGAAAGATGTTACCTTAACACAGGAAGTAGAAAGATGTTACCTCAACACAGGAAGTAGAAAGATGTTACCTTAACACAGGAAGTAGAGAGATGTTACCTTAACACAGGAAGTAGAAAGATGTTACCTCAACACAGGAAGTAGAAAAATGTTACCTCAACACAGGAAGTAGAGAGATGTTACCTCAACACAGGAAGTAGAAAGATGTTACCTCAACACAGGAAGTAGAGAGATGTTACCTCAACACAGGAAGTAGAGAGATGTTACCTCAACACAGGAAGTAGAGAGATGTTACCTCAACACAGGAAGTAGAAAGATGTTACCTCAACAAAGGAAGTAGAAAGATGTTACCTCAACACAGGAAGTAGAAAGTAGAGAGATGTTACTGCCTCACAGTGACTTAACTTTTCTCTTTTTATCTGGTTGACCAAAAAGGACAAACTACATAGTCACTACTATTTTACTGTAGTATAAATTGACAACTCGTATCAGATGTTATAGGCTACTGTTTATAATCTAGATTGCTGTTATGCTGCTCTTCATCTACATCTTCTTCTACTAGCCAGATTTTTGCTGCTGAGCTGTGAATTCTTTTTGCCGACTGTGCCAAGGAAAAATTGGTTCTATTATTTTTATTGATTGTTGTGTTGTCAAGTAAAAGAAATAATTGTGCAAAATTTCAGCTTGATCTGAGATTGGGTGTCGGAGAAATATATACAGACAGACAGAGAGAGTTGATAAAATTTATTTATTTTTAAATATCAAAGCTTTTGTCAGGTTTGCAACTTAAAACCTTGAGTTTATCAAAGTGCTCTACATTTACCAGTATCCTAGGCCTTTAGATCTCAAAGGTACTTTGGATTTACCACTTGATTTAAAGCTTATTAGCTCATTATAGCTCGTTCTTGATTGAGATAATATTGCTCAACATTGTTGTGTATGAACAGATTTCTAATTACACTAATACAGACTCATTATATCTATATTCTTAACTGCATTAGATTGTTTGGTGTTTGGGAGGATATATGATAGATAACAGACCTCCTGGTCATTTGATTCTGTGGCCTACGGTTAACGAGGGTGTCATGTGGCCAGCACAACGAGCTGGGTGGACTCAGAGGCACCCGAAGATCCCGAAAATAAAAATCGCAGTCTTCACCAGGATTCGAACCCCGGACCCCGGTTCGGAAGTCTAGAGTTTTACCACCCCACTCAGCCACCGCGCCTCCTGTTTGGGAGGGAGAAGGGCTTTAAGGAGTTGATGGGCGTGGCTTGTCGACAGAAGGATATGTGGTTTACACCTTTATTCAGTTTCCTTCAATCACTATCGAGCAAGATGTAAAGCTGAACTAATCTCTAATATCTAAAGGTCAATGCTAATAAATCTCATGATGATTTCTAGATACAGAATTGAACTGTCTGGTTGTCTCCTATCTCTCCAAAGTCGTTTCAAACGTTGACAAAACATGCACAGCTTATCATCTGAGATTTTAAAAAATTTGATAACTAGATGAACTAATATCAGATAGACATACTGATAACTAGAAGAACTATTATCAGATAGACATACTGATAACTAGAAGAACTAATATCAGATAGACATACTGATAACTAGAAGAACTATTATCAGATAGACATACTGATAACTAGAAGAACTAATATCAGATAGACATACTGATAACTAGAAGAACTAATATCAGATAGACATACTGATAAGTAGAAGAACTATTATCAGATAGACATACTGATAACTAGAAGAACTATTATCAGTTAGACATACTGATAACTAGAAGAACTATTATCAGATAGACATACTGATAACTAGAAGAACTATTATCAGATAGACATACTGATAACTAGAAGAACTATTATCAGATAGACATACTGATAACTAGAAGAACTATTATCAGATAGACATACTGATAAGTAGAAGAACTATTATCAGATAGACATACTGATAACTAGAAGAACTATTATCAGTTAGACATACTGATAACTAGAAGAACTAATATCAGATAGACATACTGATAACTAGAAGAACTATTATCAGATAGACATACTGATAAGTAGAAGAACTATTATCAGATAGACATACTGATAACTAGAAGAACTATTATCAGTTAGACATACTGATAACTAGAAGAACTATTATCAGATAGACATACTGATAACTAGAAGAACTAATATCAGATAGACATACTGATAAGTAGAAGAACTATTATCAGATAGACATACTGATAACTAGAAGAACTAATATCAGATAGACATACTGATAACTAGAAGAACTAATATCAGATAGACATACTGATAAGTAGAAGAACTATTATCAGATAGACATACTGATAAGTAGAAGAACTATTATCAGATAGACATACTGATAACTAGAAGAACTAATATCAGTTAGACATACTGATAACTAGAAGAACTAATATCAGATAGACATACTGATAAGTAGAAGAACTATTATCAGATAGACATACTGATAACTAGAAGAACTATTATCAGTTAGACATACTGATAACTAGAAGAACTATTATCAGATAGACATACTGATAACTAGAAGAACTGATATCAGATAGACATACTGATAACTAGAAGAACTATTATCAGATAGACATACTGATAAGTAGAAGAACTATTATCAGATAGACATACTGATAACTAGAAGAACTATTATCAGTTAGACATACTGATAACTAGAAGAACTATTATCAGATAGACATACTGATAACTAGAAGAACTAATATCAGATAGACATACTGATAAGTAGAAGAACTATTATCAGATAGACATACTGATAACTAGAAGAACTAATATCAGATAGACATACTGATAACTAGAAGAACTAATATCAGATAGACATACTGATAAGTAGAAGAACTATTATCAGATAGACATACTGATAAGTAGAAGAACTATTATCAGATAGACATACTGATAACTAGAAGAACTAATATCAGTTAGACATACTGATAACTAGAAGAACTAATATCAGATAGACATACTGATAAGTAGAAGAACTATTATCAGATAGACATACTGATAACTAGAAGAACTATTATCAGTTAGACATACTGATAACTAGAAGAACTATTATCAGATAGACATACTGATAACTAGAAGAACTGATATCAGATAGACATACTGATAAGTAGAAGAACTATTATCAGTTAGACATACTGATAACTAGAAGAACTATTATCAGTTAGACATACTGATAACTAGAAGAACTATTATCAGTTAGACATACTGATAACTAGAAGAACTATTATCAGATAGACATACTGATAACTAGAAGAACTGATATCAGATAGACATACTGATAAGTAGAAGAACTATTATCAGTTAGACATACTGATAACTAGAAGAACTATTATCAGATACACATACTGATAACTAAGTTCAAACCACGTGCTCTGTGTCCAGTGCTTGTTATAATTGTGTCAGTCTGTCAGTCCCAACAGTTGTCCGTCCTTCTAGCACCATTTCCGACTTGTCTGCTGACACAATGTCATCATTTACTTTTATACAGCATTGTCTCCCTTTCATTCCTCCCTTAGTTTTCGCACACACCACGCACGCACACACACACACACAGAAATTCGGTAACGGATATAGTTTGAGACAGAACGTAGGAAGTACTATCGGCCTGGCTCTCACTCTTCACAGCAGGTCATGTTGTACAAATCAATGGGGGGTGGGGGGTCCAAGAACAGAACACTCATCTAAACTTTCCACACACACACACTCACACACACACCGTCAGGCCAAGCCACCCCCTCTTCTACAAATACATTTCCTCAAAGATTACATGTGAATTTGTTTTTACAACATAGTCTAAATCTTTTGTTCCTTTTTTTAAATTACTATTCATTGGTTCACTGCAACAGATTTAATTGAATTGTTGAGGGGTTAATACTGACATCCTAGAGAGTTGTTAGGGTTACTGAGATCAAATAGATTTATTTTGCACGTTAAGATTCTAAGTCTACGCTATAACACATGACTACACTGCACACATTTCACAGATACCCTGAACAGACACACAACGCAAACACACTACACAGACACAACGCAGACATTGCACAGACACACTACATAGACACAGTTACACTCTAAAGAACCTCATTCGTTTACAAACTAAAAAAGCGCCTCCACCTCATTTCGTTAGCCACTCGGACTGTCACTTGGGCAGTTTTCTCCTGGAAAGTTGCCAAATTAACTCTGCGCGCTGTCCAAGAAAGGGAAACAAGTCGTTTAAGAAACATGGGGTATTACGTGCCCCTCATTAAGAGCTCTTCACGGAATTTCAAACATTGGAAATGATGCCGCGCCGAGTCTTACAGCCACGTCTGAGGTACCGAGATAACATGAGACCAAAGTAATTGTTTCCTGCAAACGTAACTCCAGAATTTAAGCTGACACACAGGGGCAGTTAACTCGAGTAATGACAATTTATGAGAATCAAATAAAGAACATTACAAAGGTTATTGGACTTGGTATTCTCCAATAACTGATTATTATCTGTACTGAAATAGCAAAGAGAAAGTAGTCGTTACATTTGGTTATAACTTCTCTTTGCTGTTTCAATAAATATGATGATGGTAGTTTACCACTGGTGAGACATGATTGGAAGCCAAATAGTCTGATCCTTTCAGTTCCATAGCAGTGACTTCGTTTTCTTCCACCACATCTCACCCTTTACAAACATTCCAGGTCTTTTTCTCAACTAGTTAGAACACACAAGTTGTGACAAGTCAAGAACACACAAGTTGTGACAAGTCAAGAACATACACGTTGTGACAACTCAAGAACACACAAGTTGTGACAAGTTAAGAACACGCAAGTTGTGACAACTTAAGAACATAGATAGATAGATAGATAGATAGATAGATAGATAGATAGATAGATAGATAGATAGATAGATAGATAGATAGATAAAAATTGAACACACGTAGACAAACTTTGTGCTAATTGTTCCCAACAAGGTCTAACAGTTCTTGTTTTTATTAACCTAATATCAAACAAACTGACAGATGATCCCACATATTAATCTAGGTCTACAAAGTTCGCTCCTGAGGAATTGATATACTGATGGGTGAGCGCTAAGAATGTATTATTGATTTTTTTAATGAGTTCCAAGTTCAAGTGGACTGAAAATAGTTGGAGATATTATCAACTCAAGTACACGCCGAATGTGGCCTTTCAATCAACACAAAGTTTCAATCTATTCAAACAGCAGTAGCCACTTCTCATGCTCCAATACACTCAAAGGCACAAACTATTACACTCAGCCTGTATACTTTTAAGTTCTAAGTCTAGTTCTATGCTAATGATAAGTCTGGCTCTTAGTCTAGCTCTACGCTAATGTTTAACTGTATGCTAATGTTAGCTCTTGTTCTTCGCTAGTGTAAGGTGTCCGATAAGCTTTAATTAATTACCACTAATTAATTAATCAAGCGTCTTTCAACATGATCCGAGAATGGGAAGTTTGAGAAATAAAATATGTACCAGACAGACAGACAGACAGACAGACAGACAGAGTTGAAATAAGCCTTTTTAAAAATTGGACTCATTGCTACCAACAAAAGCGTGTTGACTAACGAGCTAGAGATTGTTGCGATGTCATTCTAAATGAACTAGGTGAAGGCTAAAAACAAATATTTCAAAACTAGGAGAAAGTACATTCTAGAATTGGTGTCGAAAGAACAAGTTAGCACTCTAAAAGTGTCTTTACTCCCTATGTAAATAGTGGGTATAAAGAACAAGTTAGCACTCTAAAAGTGTCTTTACTCCCTATGTAAATAGTGTGTAGAAAGAACAAGTTAGCACTCTAAAAGTGTCTTTACTCCCTATGTAAATAGTGGGTAGAAAGAACAAGTTAGCACTCTAAAAGTGTCTTTACTCCTTATGTAAATAGTGTGTAGAAAGAACAAGTTAGCACTCTAAAAGTGTCTTTACTCCCTATGTAAATAGTGTGTAGAAAGAACAAGTTAGCACTCTAAAAGTGTCTTTACTCCCTATGTAAATAGTGGGTAGAAAGAACAAGTTAGCACTCTAAAAGTGTCTTTACTCCTTATGTAAATAGTGGGTAGAAAGAACAAGTTAGCACTCTAAAAGTGTCTTTACTCCTTATGTAAATAGTGTGTAGAAAGAACAAGTTAGCACTCTAAAAGTGTCTTTACTCCTTATGTAAATAGTGTGTAGAAAGAACAAGTTAGCACTCTAAAAGTGTCTTTACTCCCTATGTAAATAGTGGGTAGAAAGAACAAGTTAGCACTCTAAAAGTGTCTTTACTCCTTATGTAAATAGTGTGTAGAAAGAACAAGTTAGCACTCCAAAAGTGTCTTTACTCCTTATGTAAATAGTGTGTAGAAAGAACAAGTTAGCACTCCAAAAGTGTCTTTACTTCCTATGTAAATAGTGTGTAGAAAGAACAAGTTAGCACTCTAAAAGTGTCTTTACTCCCCATGTAAATATTGTGTAGAAAGAACAAGTTAGCACTCTAAAAGTGTCTTTACTCCCTATGTAAATAGTGGGTAGAAAGAACAAGTTAGCACTCTAAAAGTGTCTTTACTCCTTATGTAAATAGGGTGTAGAAAGAACAAGTTAGCACTCTAAAAGTGTCTTTACTCCTTATGTAAATAGTGGGTAGAAAGAACAAGTTAGCACTCTAAAAGTGTCTTTACTCCCTATGTAAATAGTGGGTAGAAAGAACAAGTTAGCACTCCAAAAGTGTCTTTACTCCTTATGTAAATAGTGTGTAGAAAGAACAAGTTAGCACTCTAAAAGTGTCTTTACTCCTTATGTAAATAGTGGGTAGAAAGAACAAGTTAGCACACTTAAAGTGTCTTTACTCCCTATGTAAATAGTGTGTAGAAGAACAAGTTAGCACACTTAAAGTGTCTTTACTCCCTATGTAAATAGTGGGTAGAAAGAACAAGCTAGCACACTTAAAGTGCCTTTACTCCTTATGTAAATAGTGTTTAGAAAGAACAAGTTAGCACTCTAAAAGTGTCTTTACTTCCTATGTAAATAGTGTGTAGAAAGAACAAGTTAGCACTCTAAAAGTGTCTTTACTCCCTAAGTAAATATTGTGTAGAAAGAATAGGTTAGCACTCTAAAAGTGTCTTTACTTTCTATGTAAATAGTGTGATTGACTGAACTGTCTACTGGAATGTAGAGCAGCTCCTCCTCCCCCTGCTGAGATACTTGTATTGTACAAGCGCAATGAATCAAATAGCGTTTTGACTGCTGATACCTCTATAGTGTTACAATAATCTTTATTATATGATTCTCATAAAATTATGTACGTTGTATTTCCACATTCTATAATATCACAAAAGCCATCTACTCAAACCTTGTCTCAAACTTCTCTGTTCTCCTACATCTTCCCTTTCAGTGGGAACATTTCCAACCTCAATGACATGTTGCAGTTTAAATGACCTTTCAATCTCATTGACCTGTGCAGTCTAGGTGTCCTAAGTGTTCGTCCACTTAATAAGACTCCTAGCTCCAGGCTTGTTGCACTTTCTCTCAGCCACAAAGCATACTACATGATGACTTACTGGAGAGTGACTTGTCTGTCTGTGACTGACCATTTGGACGTAGAACACCAGTTTGATGTTACTAAGTGAGGGAGAGTCACTTGTCTGTCTGTGACTGACCATTTGGACGTAGAACACCAGTTTGATGTTACTAAGTGAGGGAGAGTGACTTTTCTGTCTGTGACTGACCATTTGGACGTAGAACACCAGTTTGATGTTACTAAGTGAGGGAGAGTGACTTTTCTGTCTGTGACTGACCATTTGGACGTAGAACACCAGTTTGATGTTACTAAGTGAGGGAGAGTGACTTGTCTGTCTGTGACTGACCATTTGGACGTAGAACACCAGTTTGATGTTACTAAGTGAGGGAGAGTGACTTGTCTGTCTGTGACTGACCATTTGGACGTAGAACACCAGTTTGATGTTACTAAGTGAGGGAGAGTGACTTTTCTGTCTGTGACTGACCATTTGGACGTAGAACACCAGTTTGATGTTACTAAGTGAGGGAGAGTGGGTCCAACATGAGAATGGGGGGTGGAGGGTGATGTCCCCTGGATAGCAAAAAAGAGCCAAGAAAAGAAGAAAAAAAAGGAGCCTGTAAAATTGTCCATATTGGGACCACGTCAGTTTCGGTAGATTTGTCCATACCTGTACAATGGGCCCTCTTAGTCTTGGTCACATGTTTATAAGAAGTTAAGTCCGTGCCTTGTCGTGGACAAGTTGGTGCAGAACTTGAACTCATGCATAGAGCGTAATTGACAAATCAAAGTATTTTTGTAAAGATATTTTTAAAATGATACCCACAATTTAAACCAAACAAAAAAATAAATTCCATTTTTCTCCTCCTAAGCCTCCACAAAGTAAATAAAACCTTTCATTCTGTTGTTATTTAGCCCAAACTTCAAACAGTCAAGTCCGAAACATTGTTAACAAAAAATAACACGTGATTTAGAGTACAAGGTGTGTTTATCTTCTAAGATATAAGAGAACTGTGCGAATGTAAGTTAATCTTTTAAATTTTTTAAAACCTTCTAGCATGAAATGTTCCATTCTTTCTTTTCATGTCTTCTGCGAGGAGCTTTCTGTAACACATCAGATATCATTACTACTATAGGCCAAGCTATCATAAATGTTGTAAGTAAAACTATCATGACAGTTGTAAGCACAGTCAGTGGCGTAGCGAGGTAAAGTAATACGACGTTAGGCCCCTTTCGCTAAGTTGAGTGTGACTGAACCCAAATGGAGTAATTATGTTTCTAATATAATAATACGTATCCAAGAAAACAAACACACACGACAGACAACACACAGGACAGACAACACACAGGACAGACAACACACAGGACAGACAACACACACGACAGACAACACACAAAGTGAGCATGTTCCTCATAGGCTCAACGAGAACGAGGTCCTCAAACTTTGGGTCATTTGTAAAGACAATGGCATAGGTCATTCGTGTAACTTGCTAGGATTCTGATTTACATACTAAATCTTCAGATATTCTGAATGCGCATCGTTTGTCACAAGACTAGAACCCCTGTAGAACGTCGAATGAGTCTCGAGCTCAGTTTTCGTGGACAAATTTTCAAATGACTTCGAATAATTGGAAGAGCCATTGTGGAATTACTGGTGTGCTGTGTTTTATGTAACTTTATGTGTTGATTCGCCTTATATGAAGTCATAGTTTTGTTGACTTATTATCAACTAAGAGGCGCGGTGGCTGAGCGGTAAAGCCCTTGGCTTCCGAACCGGGGGTCCCGATTTCGAATACTGGTTTAGACTGGGATTTTTAATTTCGGGATTCTAGGGCACCTCTGAGACCACCCAGCTCTAATGGGTACCTGACATTAGATGGGGAAAAGTAAAGGCGGTTGGTCGCTGTCCTGGCCACATGACACCCTCGTTAACAGTGGGCCACAGAAACAGGTGACCTTAACATCATCTGGCCTATAGACCACAAGGTCTGAAAGGGAAAATTTACTTTTTTAAATTTACTTTTTTATTATCAACTACTAGTGTAAATCTTTAATCTAAGAAACACAATTCAATCACTGATCATTATTAAACTCATTGATAAATGGTACTGCATAGTTTAGCAGAAGAGCTTTAAAAAAATATATAAAATGCTCATTTGCATATCTCTGACATCCAGATTGTTTAAAAATTCAAAGCTATTATGTTTAAATAAACACATATTGAAAGAAAGTGATACTCTACAATAGATAGGGAATATGTTCCCAGAACCACATATATATAGGCCTATGTATATAGCCAAGCACTTTAATATATATATATATGACTATGACCTTAGCTTAAAATATAATCATTGATTTATCTGACTTGTCATAAGGGAGGTAGAGATATGTGGCAATAATTGTAGTCAATATTATTTTGATGGTGGTAAAAAAAAACATTGAGGAAAAAAGAAAAAACTTGTAAATGTTTCACCATTTTTCAAATGTCAATGTGACATTTGGTTTTTTGATACATGATTTTTCCTCAAACTGCTTTTTTTTCTTTAATGACATTTAATCAAATTGAAAAGATTGTAAAAGTAAATGACCAACATTTTCTCAAATTTCAATGTTATAAGCCAGGGAGATCAAACACTTATGGATTGTATGGACAATTTTTTTGTTGTTCAACTTTTAAAAACGAATATATGACCTCTACATATGTGTCCATATAAACATACACTTTAAATATTATTTTATAAAAATAAATTTAATGATGACACATTTGAAAAGCATTGAATACAACTGATGCGAGAGTTAATTTTTTAAAATCATTTTTAGCGGCCCCCGAAAGGGAAATAGACGCTTTAGGTTTTGGTGTGGTTTGTCTGTCCGTCCATCCGTCCCGTTTATATCTCGTAAACTAGAAAGGATAATGAAAATCGGACATCATAATATTTTAGACCATTCAAAGTTCTGATTTTTTCTTTTCTGAAAGCGAAAATGTTAATTTTGTAAAATCAAATGTATAGCTAAGTAAAGTAATAAATTTCAGGCATCAATGTCTTTTTACACAAAATTATAATTCGTAATATTGTCAGACAAAAGTTTACAAAAAAATGCTGAAAACAATAATTATAGATCCTAATAATAAAAAAAAGATATGGCCTAAAGTACATTACAAAAGATTGAATTAATAAGGCCTTTAGTACATTACAAAAGATTGAATTAACAAGGCCTTTTTAGCACTCTTCAAAAGATTGAATTAATAAGGCCTTTAGTACATTATAAAAGATTGAATTAATAAGGCCTTTGGTACATTATAAAAGATTGAATTAATAAGGCATTTAGTACATTATTCATTGGCATCCTTCAGTCGTAGGACGACTATGGTTCATCTCAGAGCACACTTCCTCATGTGGCTATGGAGCGCTATTTTGGAGAGACACTCCCGTCCACAGATAGCGCAGGTTAGGGTCCCCTTGGCTTTTGCTTCGGTGGTAGAGGAGCTGGCCGTTTTTCGGTTTGTGCGTTTTTCTTCCTGGGCTGAGACCCATGTACTTTCACTGTCCATAGCTTTCTTTGTCACTGTCTCTCTCCACCTGTTGCGGTCTAGAGCTATGTCTTCCCTATTGTCAGTATTGACGTTCACTGATTTGAGGTCACGTTTTATTACATCTATGTAACGGAGGTGGGGGCGACCAGTTTTTCTTGTGCCAGTCGCGAGTTGACCATAGAGGATGACTTTCAGGATGCGCTTGTCCTCCATCCGGCGAACATGTCCAAGCCAGCGCAAACGGCGTTGTCTGAGGGCTGTAAAGATGCTGGGAATACCTGATCGCGCAAGGATCTCAGTATTGCACACTTTTTCTTTCCATGTGACATTCAAGATCCTACGGAGACATCTCAAATGGAATGAGTTTAGTTTTCTCTCTTGCTTTGCGTAGGTGGTCCATAATTCACTGCCATATAGCAGTGTACTCATAACGCATGCCTTGTAGACTTCCATTTTGGTCACCGTAGTTAGCTTATGGTTTTCCCAAACTCTTAGTCTGAGTCTAGCGAATGTCGAGGCAGCCTTCCCTATGCGTTTTTTCATCTCCTCTTCTAGGGACATGTCATCTGTAATTGTGGATCCCAGATAGCAGAATTCGTTTAAGGCGTCCAGCTTGTTATCGTCAATGAGGATGGAGGGTGGTGCTGTAGTAGGTGGTCCCATAACATTTGTTTTCTTCGTGCTAATAGTCAAGCCATATTCTTTACAGGCCTGAGAGAAGCTGGACATTAGTGACTGAAGTTCCTCTTGTGTGTGTGCCACTACCGCTGCGTCATCCGCGAATAGCATATCTCTTACGAAGGTGGCTCTGATTTTAGTTTTGGCCCTCAGTCTGGCAATATTTAGGAGTTTGCCATCAAGTCTGGAATGGAGATAGATGCCTTCAGTGGATTTGTCAAACGCGTTGTGGATTAGCAGTGAAAACAGTATTCCAAAGAGGGTTGGGGCCAGGACACATCCTTGTTTAACTCCGCTGTTTATACTGAAACTTTCAGAGCTGGCACCGTTGAATCGCACTGTGCCCATCATATTTTGGTGGAAAGATATGATTACATTTAGCAGCTTGGGCGGACAGCCTATTAACTGTAAAATTTTAAAGAGGCCATCTCTGCTAACTAGATCGAAGGCCTTTGTCAGTTCAATAAACGCAATGTACAAAGGCATCCTTCGTCTTCTGCACTTTTCCTGGAGTTGGCGGATGGAGAAAATCATGTCAATCGTGAATCTCCCTGAGCGGAAGCCGCATTGTGATTCTGGATAGACCCGATCAGCGAGTTTTTGTAGCCTGGGAAGGATCACTCGAGCAAAGACTTTGCCTACAATACTTAAGAGGGAGATTCCCCTGTAATTGTTGTAGTCGCTTCTGTCACCTTTGTTCTTATACAGTGTAATGATTTTAGCATCCCGCAGGTCTTGTGGCACAGCACCTTCTTGCCAACATTTACAAAGCAGTTCGTGTAGAGGTTGGATTAGAGTAGTTTTGCATTGTTTTAGAAGATCTGGGGGGATACCATCGCATCCGGGTGCTTTGCGGGCAGCAATGTTGTCTATGGCTTTGTTGAGCTCTGAAAGGGTGAGTGTTTCATCTAGCTCGTTCATTGTGGGTAATTGTATGATGGCTTTAAGGGCTGAGTCAGAGACTGAGCTTGTTGAGGCGTAGAGCTCAGAGTAATGTTCAACCCATCTGTGCATTTGTTGGCACTTGTCTGTGATAATTTCCACAGGTGGTTGATTTCAGAGGTGCTGTCTTGTTTTGGGAGGGTCCGAGAGCCTTGTTGATTCCTTCGTACATCCCTCTTATGTTGCCCGTTTGGGCTGCGAGCTGAATACTCTCACTGAGCTCTACCCAGTATTCATTGGCACAGATCCTTGCTGTCCTCTGTGCATTGGCTCTAGCTTCTTTCAGGTTTAGCAGGTTGCGATGGGTAGGTTTTGCCTTGTAAGTAGCGAGTGCATCTCTCTTTGCTCTGATGACAGGTGCTAAAATAACTGCTTTAGAGTCGAACCAATCATTTTGTTTTGTAATTTTTCTTCCAAAGATTTCCAGGGAAGTCTTTTGTATGGTGGACTTGAGGTGTTCCCATTTTTCAGTTGCTGTATTCTCAGAGATATTTTTATACTCGCGTTTAAAAGATTCCGCAAACTGTATCTGGAGATCAGGTTGACACATCTTGCTTACATCTGATTGGGGTCTTCCAATCTGCTTGGTATGGTGGATTTTTTGGGGGAGGAGATTGATCTTACAACATACCAAGGAGTGATCTGTGTCGCAGTCTGCACTGTGGTAGGACCTGGTAAGCTTGACAAATTTTAAGCATTTTTGTCTTACTATGATTAGGTCTAGTTGGTGCCAGTGTTTGGAGCGAGGGTGCCGCCAAGATACTCTGTGCTGCGGTTTAGTCTTGAAATAGGTATTAGTGACGCAGAGGGAGTGTATTGAGCAAACCTCGAGGAGCCTTTGTCCGTTTTCATTTAATTTTCCGACACCAAAACGCCCAATACAGTACATTATTAATGATTGCATTAATAAGGCATTTAGTACATTATAAAATATTGAATTAATAAGGCATTTGGTACATTATAAAAGATTGAATTACTAAGACCTTCAGTACATTACAAAAGCTTGAATTACTAAGACCTTCAGTACATTATAAAAGAGAATACATTACGAAAATGGCTCTCTGGCTGTGTGAGCCCGTTTGGGTCGTCTGAAGAGGAGGATAGCGTTCTTTTTCTTGTAAAATTGGTTGGGGAGGTTGGAGTTGAACTGTCCCCCATTGTTTTCATTTCAGTTTTTTTTCTTATCGATAGGATTTGTAGGGGAGAGATCCCCACCTCTTATATCTGTGTCTACTGTGTTGGCCACGGCCCCATCCCTTTTGTGGTTTCCCACCAAAGTAAAACCATCTTTCTCTAGCCATGTGTCCTTTTGTGTTTCATTTTGTGCGTTTTGTTTAGTACTTTTTTCTACTGTTTCCTCCCCCCTCAGGACCGAGGCATAGGTACCTTGAGCATTGTGCTCTTGTATTTTATCGGGGATTTTTCCCTTTCCCTTTCAGGGTGGTTCTATTTGGACACTGATTTGACCAGTGTTGGTCTTGTCCACAATGCCAACAACATTGTCTTCTCCCCGGAATGGTGATAAGCACTTTATATACCCTGGGATCATCTACATACTTCAGGTGGATATAATGAGGAACTTCTGTCCCTTTCTTGATGTAGTGGAGTGGATACTTTTTTAGGCCACACCGGCCACCCAGATATTCACGTGACCCTTCCCCCTTGTGTCCGCGTAAAGGCAGAACAACGTGGGCACATTCCATTCTACCGGCATCTCTTGTCACTGTAGTGTCCGTATGTTACTGGACCTACGTCGTCTCCACTCCCTTTTGTGCCTGGTTCTACACCATGTGTTTACGTATGGCTGCAGTTTGGAATCGTCCTACAAGTTGCCTTCGTCATGTCATTTAGTTTGTTCTGTGCCAAACCCACCACAGAAACTTGGTAGTACGAGTGGGGTCAGGAAGAGAGACAACACTGTTGGATCAGAAGACGTCTCAGAATCTGCTTCCTGACAACCGAAACTAAGAAAGTGACAACCAGACGTAGACGTTTACAAGTAACAGTTAGTTTTTTCCCGTTTCTGTACTTTCAAATATTTTCTTTTCTTTCTTCTTTTTGTTTCAGGGTAGTTAAAATTAGTATAGTATATTTTAAAATATTTTGCTTATATTTTCTTAATTGTGATTTTACTTAGGTTGAAAATTGTTTCTTTTGAGATAGATTTAGTTATTAGGTTACTATTATTGTTAGAGTTTCTTAAGACCTGCAGCCACATGGAGAGAAATATGGTGGAACCTAGTTCAGTGAAGAGGGGGGAACGTGGGTCCCACGTGCAGTGTAGGAATGGAAGTGTCACTAAAGGGATGTTGACTCGACTACAAGCTGAACTTGAGGCATTGAAGCTGGCCTGTCAGCGCCCTCACTGCATCATAGAACCTGCTAGAAAAATGAGACAGTTCAGCGGGAATGGCAGAAATGTTGAGGTTTCAGTTGAAGATTTCGTCAGAGAAATAAGAGATCTATGGGAACTTCGGCCTTACCTCTCGCCTCAAGAGAATACAGCAACCATCATTGCGAACATAAGTGGTCCAGCTAGAGTAGAGATAGATCTTCAGCCACCTCATATCAGAAGTGATCCAGAAGCTCTGCTTGATGCACTTACATCTGCTTTTGAAATAATCATACCGGTGCGAGAGGCAGAGATTACATTTCTGATGTCCCAGCAGAGAAGAAGTGAGTCACTGCTTGAATTCTCTCACCGACTATTTAAGGAGTTCACAACGGCCATCAGGCAAGAACAAAGAGAAGGAATAGATTGCTTCAAGGAGGAAAGATTGAGGGACCATATGCCTATGGAGTCAGAGATCCAGAACTTCGCAGAGAGCTGTTTAGGTTCATAGCGCAACATCCACAGATAAGTTTTCAAGATCTACGAAACTATGCATTCAAGCTGGAGAACCAGAACAAAGATGCAGCTCGAGCCCAAGAGCAGTGGTCTGAGGTTCTCTTAGCGAGATTGGCCAAGTTAGAGAAGCACCTTGAAGAGATAAAGGGGTCAGGCTATAACAGTCTGCCAAGTTCAACTAACCCACTCTCTAGTCAACCACATAGTCAACGCAGACCAACACAAAGACACACGAAACATAGCAACCAAAACAGAATTCGACCAACAGCACCGCCGGGTCTTGTGTGGTCAATGACGAAGAGAGGATTCTTCCCATACACTGATGATGGATCACCAGTCTGCACCCAGTGCTGGGAAGCTGGACATGTAAGGCGTCACTGTCAGCAATCGCCACAACTCACTGCTGAGGTTAAATCTGTGTGCAATAGTGAACCCATTGTTTCACAACCAACCCACCAAGTAGAACAACGAATCAATGAGCAACAAGTTGATGCAATTTTCACTACAGATGGAAGTCACTCCATTCAAACATACCCCGAATCGAAAAATAGGAACTTTATCTCTGGGCAGCCAAACAAGAACAGGCATAACAGAGTCCGGAGGACACATAGACAAAAAAGAACTACAAGCATTTGAACCAGCCACATAGACGATTTCGCTCACTACTCCCTATCAAACTTTCTACAGCTTCCCAGACATCATGGATCGAGAAAGATTTTAGTGTCAAAGAGAAACCAGACAGACCACTCTGTATGACCGAGAGAACCAGCACGTTACAAACAGGAAAGATGTTTCTCGTTCCAGAAGACACTGACAAGAAACAGTTGTTTCAGTTTTCAGAAATATACTAGGCTGAACGCCCCGGGACGGGTCGTTTCAAGCTAGGGGCTTTGTAGTGGAGTGGATACTTTTTCAGGCCACACCGGCCACCCAGATATCCACGTGACCCTTCCCCCTTGTGTCCGCGTAAAGGCAGAACAACGTGGGCACTGTCCATTCTACCGGTATCTCTTGTCACTGTAGTGTCCGTATGTTACTGGACCTACGTCGTCTCCACTCCCTTTTGTGCCTGGTTCTACACCATGTGTTTACGTATGGCTGCAGTTTGGAATCGTCCTACGAGTTGCTTTCGTCATGTCATATAGTTTGTTCTGTGCCAAACCCACCTAATTGATTTTTAACCAAGCGGCCCATTTGTCAGAATTACCCAACTTGACAGGCTCTACTTTGGAGTCTTCTTCACAGAAAGATTCAAAAATCTCTATGATTTCGCTTTTAACAATAGTGGGTGCCACCCAATGCAGAGTCACCCTGACCTTTTCATCCTCAATGGTTGAAACTTAAACTTTTAGGGTGCTTTCAGTCCCAAAAGTCTTACCTAGAATACGGGCTCTCACCCTTGGACTATTAGGAACTAAAAACCAGACGAAAGGGTTCTCGAATCTATAGAGAGAACCCACTTCGTCAGGAGACAGACTTAAAACAGTCATGAGACTAGCCATTGAGGCCTTAATAGCCTCTTGCCCTATCAATTTGAGCAACAGAGTACCAGAAGGGTGGACCAAACCACCTTCCAAGTCTTTCTTCTCAATTAAGAAAGTTTTTACTGACATGACTGTGTTAATGAATTTTATTTCAAATGAATTAATCAAATAGTCAATCAAATAGAAGTGAAGATGAACGAGTGTCGCAGTTATCTATGTAACTGTATAGTAGAATTATTTCTCTATTTGATAGTGCGGCGTTGATCACTATATTGATGACGTCATTACACTATTAATATTTTACTTTGTAGACTAGGGGACTGAGCTTTTGTTGCTTGTCACAACTTCTAGTGACGTAAAGTTAGTGTGTGATTTGCGTCAGTTATCGTCAAGTACAGTCTCTCCATCTTGTGCTGTATAGAGACAAGACATGTTTTTGAGAGCTCTTGAATTTCTCCTTGGTTATTGTTACTGGATAGCCTTAACGTTTGCCTTGGACATTTTCTTGTTGGATTATCTTGACCCCTGTTTAGGGTGAGTTTTATTTTTCATTGTATAGTTTTTCTATTTGAATTCGTTCGTATTTGTAAGTCTATAATTAGACTAGATCTAGATGATTAGAATCCTTTCTTTTATCTTCTATAGGGTTTTAGCGACAAGTCTAGGTTTTGGTCGTAGTCTCAGTTCAAGACTCTATTTCAAGTTTTAACGTCAAGTCTAAGTAGTGATCTTAGCTTGGTGTCAAGGCTATGTGTAAGACTCAGTGTCGAGTCTTGGTGTCAAGACTTGTTTATCCATTCTCAATTTTCTATATTGAGAGCACAACTTTAGGTCTACAGTCTACAGGACTGAGGTCTTCATCTCACTAATGTCAATTAGTCGTCTGGTGTTCAAGTTGACTTTTTCATGAGTCTGAGGTTCAAGATTCCAGACTGCGGGTTGTCTTGGTCAGACCTGATGTTACAGTAGGAACTATAAACTTTTATAACTGTCGTCAGTGAACAGTATTGGATCTACAGACTAGATTTATGTGGATGACCAGTTGTTGTGTTGGAAGTATATTTGAACAACTTGTGATGAATATGTTGAGGTAATGATATTGTTCAAATAATGATCATTTATATGTCGCAAAGAGAATAACTGGATCATGTTGGATTACATATATTACACATATATCTATTGATATTGATACTATTATTATTAGTCATCATACATCAGATCATTTGTAAATATATCCCTAGAATAAATGTTTATTGTTATTTAACATCATACACTTAGTTTATTAATTTATATACATCTGTATGTGTATGGTGTCAAAATATTACAGGTTCAGTAAATAATAACAATAACACAAATTGAAATAATATTAATTTTGAATAAATATTCACATTTGAAATATCAAATATTAGTTTGATAAGTACAAGAACGCAAGAAACCTGACAACGAGTGAACAAGACATTAAAAGTATTTAGAATATAAACACTATGGAGTGTGTAGAGTGAATACCAAAATAAAAGGGCTTCTCACGTCACACTAATAATCCATAGAATAACACAAAAACACAATAATCCAATAGTCAATACACAAAAACTTTAGAAATTCATAGACAGAGACCGTCTAGATCAACTCAACGTTTGTTTAGTTCAGTGACCTTTCCTTTAGTAGGACATGTTTTTTTATGAGAGATGATCCATAGTTGTTTCTCTATTTCAAAGTAGTTAAGAATACTCGTCTCTACTGTATGGGATATAGAAAGGTTATTAAATATACTGCCTACTTATACTACTAATTCATGTAATTCAACTAGTGCATATATACCGTAATAGTATGGAAATTAATAACAAATTTAAAAAAAAACACTACTTTATCTAATTGAGAAGCACTTTCACAATGTTTATAATAATATCATGAAAACAAATAACATTTTTTTTAAATATAGATAATTTCATCTAATAGAGAAGCACTTTCACAATGTTTATAGATTATTATTACTACTATTTTTATCATTTGAAAAAATCTTAACACATTAGAATTTAATTAAAAGATGTACTGACAGATAAAGGATTACCTCCCTTTAATAGATTTCAGTTATAAGATTTCCATTGATTTTTTATATTGCTTGGACACCAGAAATAAAATTTAAGAAGAACAAATGCACAATTATTTAAGCAATATAGTGTAATAATCTGAGACATTTAAATTCTTACAGGCCAACATATTTAGGCTATTCCTTACATGATCTAGTTGAATGTGGGCCCTGCGCAATGTACCCCTTCGCGACATAGTTACTTTGCTACTGGGTACATTTATTATTACAGTTTTAAGTACAGATATCATTACGAATATTAGACAACAAATAACAAATAGAGGATAAATGTTCACGTGTTAAAGTATAAAACTATCATTGCGAAAAGAAGTTCTATCATCTTAAAGTTGAATTAGACCTAGGAATAGAGAGATGCGTCACGTTTCGGTCTTGTTTAATGAAAGAATCTACGTCAGGACCTCTAAATTCGCAGATACAAAGAACGAATATATGTAAAAATGCTTTTGAAAGACAAATTTGAAGGTTAATTTTAATAAATAATGAAATCGATAGATTATATTTTATAATTTTCATGTGTCAATGTAAAAAACTTTCTGTGCAAAGTTATTAAAATTAGACCTAGATCCTTTCGATCTTCTCTCATGTAAACATGGTAAACATGGCCTAGATTGTAATACTTTCATAGTGTTGGGCTTTTTATTTTTGAGGGTCTTAAATGTCCAGTTAGTACCCAAGGAACATGTATGCCAAGTTTTAACAAGATTGGTCAAACAGTTTGGATTTCTGTGCGTAACATACATACATACATACGCCTTACTTTCTGCTTTATAGTATAGAAGATATATTATTAAAATTTAGGTTAAGATATCAGTTCAAAATTAAGCTACCTCCAGCTTACATAATTAAAGAGGTTATTATGTGTTTAATCACTTTCCACACTTACTACACTATTATTGTGTGTGTAATTAACACACAAACGAACTGAAACTAAGAGATCAATGTGTGTGTGTGTGTGTGTAATCAAATCTAACACACACAATTTGTTTGTTTCATTTCAACCTTGTAAAGCCATAGTCTTAGCCATAGTTGTAGCCTTGGTCATAGCTAGTCCATGGTCGTATCTTGCTACATTTGAAATGTGTGCGTTCTTTTAAAGATTGTCTTACTAAGCTGTTGTCACATTTTGACACTTGAACAGCTTCTGAATTGTGATCCAGCATGAATTAAGCATCTGTCTCTAGGGCCACCATGGCGATGACTGTCAATCTCGCGTGATCTTCAAAGTAAACAAAGAGTCACGTGAAGATTTGCGCCATGTACTCTACTAGATCTTTAAGTAGAGATGTCTCTGTAATCTCTTGACTCAGGGCAACACGCCACTTCCGGTGTGACCTATTCAACAAACATATTCACCTGTATTTGTCACACATTTTTTCTCCAATGCTCTGTTGTCATGGTTAGTGTACGACTCAATTACACAGATATGTCATGGTTAGTGTACGACTCAATTACACAGATATGTCATGGTTAGTGTACGACTCAATTACACAGATCTGTCATGGTTAGTGTACGACTTAATTACACAGATATGTCATGGTTAGTGTACGACTCAATTACACAGATATGTCATGGTTAGTGTACGACTTAATTACACAGATATGTCATGGTTAGTGTACGACTCAATTACACAGATATGTCATGGTTAGTGTACGACTCAATTACACAGATATGTCATCGTTAGTGTACGACTCAATTACACAGATATGTCATGGTTAGTGTACGACTTAATTACACAGATATGTCATGATTAATGTACGACTCAATTACACAGATATGTCATGGTTAGTGTACGACTCAATTACACAGATCTGTCATGGTTAGTGTACGACTCAATTACACAGATATGTGTCTCATTCTTATCAAGATCCAATTCAAGTAACTGTACTGTTTAACTCCGGGAGAGTCGCGTTGTCAGAACGGTTACCAGACAAAATAGCTTGGAATGGACAGAATAGCGCAAAATTTCCCGACAAAATAGCGTAAGACAAAATAGCGCGGATTATTTATAATATGTTTAAGTAACTGATTTTAATAAGCAAAGTTCCGGGACAGGATATTTTGTTGAGGCCTCTATTTTCTTTATTGACACTGGTTCATTGAAGGTACATATAAGGTTACGCCTGATTTATTCCTACAGGGCTAAACAATAAAAGCACTCGATGACCACTGTGGCGTACTTCTGTTGTATGCACTGCTGCCACCTAAACGCCGAGTTTGTTCGACTCTTCAGAAAACTTGCAGCTACATCTCGTGATGATACAAATGTACGGATGTTGTCAAGATGTTGTTAAGATGTTGTTAGCCCTTTCATTTGTTCCACCTGCCGATGTAAAAAAAAAATGCCTTCGAAAAACTAAATGATGTTCGGCCAGATGTTGTAGGGTACAATTCTATTTGCATTTCGGTCACCATAGACGACATCGCAGACTCCAAGATTATCCGAAAGCATAATGAAATATTAGAGATCGAATAGAGGACAATCTACCACGAACAAACAATTCAGTGGAGAGATGGCAGCATACATTTCAGCTATCTATTGAAGGTCATCATCCCAATATCTACAAGTTAATGATCACTCTTTTCCTGAGAGAATAGAAGTATACTGAGAGCAGAAGTACCATGAGAACAGGAGTACACTGAGAGCGGAAGTACCATGGGAATAGGAGTACACTGAGAGCAGAAGTACCATGAGAACAGAAGTATACTGAGAGCAGAAGTACCATGAGAACAGGAGTACACTGAGAGCAGAAGTACCATGAGAACAGGAGTACACTGAGAGCAGAAGTACCATGAGAACAGGAGTACACTGAGAGCAGAAGTACCATGAGAACAGGAGTACACTGAGAGCAGAAGTACCATGAGAACATGAGTACACTGAGAGCAGAAGTACCATGAGAACAGAAGTATACTGAGAGCAGAAGTACCATGAGAACAGGAGTACACTGAGAGCAGAAGTACCATGAGAACAGGAGTACACTGAGAGCAGAAGTACCATGAGAACAGGAGTACACTGAGAGCAGAAGTACCATGATAATAGGAGTACACTGAGAGCAGAAGTACCATGAGAACAGGAGTACACTGAGAGCAGAAGTACCATGAGAACAGGAGTACACTGAGAGCAGAAGTACCATGAGAACAGGAGTACACTGAGAGCAGAAGTACCATGAGAACAGGAGTACACTGAGAGCAGAAGTACCATGAGAACAGAAGAACACTGAGAACAAGATTCTGAGGTACAATGCTGGAGAACGAAGTAAAACTGCAAGCAAGACAAAGTACCTCCAACTTAACAGACGTCTTGCAGCTAGAATGCCCCTGGAAGGCACAAGCTACTGATAGAGTTTCTACGTGACACTGCATGCTATTTAACTTTGAAAAAGTATTTTTTTGTGTGTGTAAATCTGACAAGTATCAAAGTGTGATTGCGTGTTTTTTGTAGTGTATTTTTGGAATAAAAATAAATATATATTGAAATTATTCAATTTTTGCTCATGTTATTTTGCTTGCATATTCATTTTTACGATATCTAAAATGTGTATTAAGGATTGGCACCTTTAGCCTCATAAGAAGTTGCAAAGGGAAGAATAACTATAAGAGGATGTAAAATGCCACGCAGAGAGTCTGCACAATTTCGTACAAATAATGATCAAATTATTTTCTTCTTCTGCGCTATTTGGTCCGCACTTTTTGGTCGTGTCACATCATCCCAATCACAGTTAGTTCCATGAGTGGGCTAATAGTTGTCTAATAGTTGTGTACATCAAGTCTAATAGTTGTGTACATCAAGTCTAATAGTTGTGTACATCAAGTCTAATAGTTGTGTACATCAAGTCTAACAAATAGATCACGTTTTAATATAGACGCCAACAGTTTATGGATTTAAAAAATGGATCACAATTCAGAAGCTGTTCAAGTGTCAAAATGTGACAACAGCTTAGTAAGACAATATTTAAAAGAGCGCACACACTTTCAAATGTAGCAAGATTAAGTCGCATGAAACATTATAGAAATATAAGCAAATTTATAGTTTTAAATCTGTATTTAAAAAGAAAAGACTTTACATCATGTACTACATTGTCAAGACGCTAAAGTCTAAACATTGAAATGAAAAAAACTGTTCAAGGTAGGAAAAACTAAATCTATGTAGACCAAACTTGTCACTGTATCTACTAATGTTTATACTAGAGACCTTCATGCAACTAAGCCTATAGCGAACTTACAAATACACAACTAAAAAAGGTATACTTACATTACTACTTAATAGAACAGAACTGATCTGTGTACGATTATTTATCATCTTTGTAAGATAATGTTCCATCCAACAGTTGTGCAGGCTGAAGAAGAAACCATAAGACTTCCCACTCTTTCATAAACACAGCAACGAATTGGCATGTCCAATGTTTGGGAGGGTATCTTTTTATGTCGAGTTTTTTTGTTTTGTTTTTGAAACAGACAATGGCATGCTGGGATGCTTTTTTTTTTTGTTGCGGCACTCGTTATTTAGGATCTTATGAGATAAATTTTGCATAGCGTCACAATTATGGAATTAATGATTGGACAACATTTCCAGGCATGCGCTCTACCAGTACACTAAACTTAATCTGCCCAAGTCTCAGAGTGACAAACTTGTATGGGGAGGTTATTTATTCATGACGCTTAGAAACTTGTTAGGGCCGGCTGATGGATGCCTTAAGACGAAAAATTAATTACACAGACAGGGACCGTCGAATGAAATTGTCCAACTGACCCAAACCACAAAATAATGCCCAGCCCTTTCCAGGGTTAAATTTAATTCCATTTTCAAGCCACTCCATTACAAGGGCTTTCAAAGGCGCCATCCCACGTGGCTGTGACGTATCACCTTTGGTCATGGCTTCCAATAATAAATCGTGAAATGATGCACGTGACGAGAGTAAAATATGGCGGGAGGAAGCCAGAAGACTACATTAGACCTGGTGTCACCAGCGCACTCCGACTTGATCTTTGACATCGTGGGTACGAGCTCCCAGCAGGAGGTAAATGGAGGTTTGATGGAACCCTTTGTCACGTGATTCGGTGGCTGGGAGGGTGGTGGAAGTCAAGGAGAGTGATTCGATCTTAGATTCAAGGAAAATGAGGCTTTAGAGCAATGGTGATTATCGGAGACATAATGTCTCTTTTGATAATAATCTTGTTTTCCCACTCAAAGCTGGGAAGAACTGTTGGAAGTACATGTGTATTAACATGGTTTTAGTTGTGTTTGTGTGTACAAGAATGTGTGAGTGTGTTTATACGTGTGTATGTGTGTTGAATCTTTCTTTGTGTGTTTACATGTAAGCCAAGCACTCAGTGTACCACGTGGGTGACTGTGTTTTTGTCCGGACGTGTATTGCAACATAGCTATAATTAGTTTGTTTGTTTTTTTATTCATATTTTACGTAGATTTACGATTTGGTTGCTAACTTTAAAACATCTACTGCTAGTTCTACCAGTGACTTTAAAACATCTACTGCTAGTTCTACCAGTGACTTTAAAACATCTACTGCTAGTTCTACCAGTGACTTTAAAACATCTACTGATAGTTCTACCAGTGACTTTAAATTATCTACTGCTAGTTCTACCTGAGACTTTAAAACATCTACTGCTAGTTCTACCAGTGACTTTAAAACATCTAGAGCAAGTTCTACAAGTAACTTTTAAAAAGTTCTACTGCTAGTTCAACTAGTGACTTTAAAATATCTACTGCTAGTTCTACCAGTGACTTTAAAAAAGATCTACTGCTAGTTCTACCAGTGACTTTAAAACATCTACTGCTAGTTCTACAAGTAACTTTAAAAAAGATCTACTGCTAATTCTACAAGTAATTTTAAAAAAGATCTACTGCTAGTTCTACAAGTAACTTTAAAAAAGATCTACTGCTAGTTCTACAAGTAACTTTAAAAAACATCTACTGCTATTTGTACCAGTGACTTTAAAAAAGATCTAGTGCTAGTTCTACAAGTAACTTTAAAAAAGATCTACTGCTAGTTCTACAAGTAACTTTAAAAAACATCTACTGCTAGTTCTACCAGTGACTTTAAAAAAGATCTAGTGCTAGTTCTACCAGTGACTTTAAAAAACATCTACTGCTAGTTGTACCAGTGACTTTAAAAAACATCTACTGCTAGTTGTACCAGTGACTTTAAAAAACATCTACTGCTAGTTGTACCAGTGACCTTAAAACATCTACTGCTAGTTCTACCAGTGACTTTAAAAAAGATCTACTGCTAGTTCTACCAGTGACTTTAAAAAAGATCTACTGCTAGTTGTACCAGTGACTTTAAAACATCTACTGCTAGTTCTACCAGTGACTTTAAAACATCTACTGCTGGTTCTGCCAGTGACTTTAAAACATCTACTCCAAGTTCTACCAGTGACTTTAAAACATCTACTGCAAGTTCTACCAGTGACTTTAAAACATCTACTGCAAGTTCTACCAGTGACTTTAAAACATCTACTGCAAGTTCTACCAGTGACTTTAAAACATCTACTGCTAGTTCTACCAGTGACTTTAAAACATCTACTGCTAGTTCTACCAGTAACTTTAATACATATACTGCTGGTTCTACCAGTGACTTTAAAACATCTACTGCTAGTTCTACCAGTGACTTTAAAACATCTACTGCTGGTTCTACCAGTGACTTTAAAACATCTACTGCAAGTTCTACCAGTGACTTTAAAGAAGTTCTACTGCAAGTTCTACCAGTGACTTTAAAGAAGTTCTACTGCAAGTTCTACCAGTGACTTTAAAGAAGTTCTACTACAAGTTCTACCAGTGACTTTAAAACTACTATATCCTTCTCTATTAGATCGATTTTTGAGTTGGTCCAGTAAGGTCAAGTATTTTTTTTTTGGGAGGGGGCAATGTACTCCCAAGGTCTATCTAAGCCATTAGTCTTGTCAGATAATGTTGGACTATAAAGCTTTGGACAGAAAGTGTTGTCACGTGATTGAACAATACGTAGAGGTCAAAGTTTGTAATTCTACCACCAGTAGTGCAGTGTTTAAATGTGGTCGATTTAATTGTTACATATTTGTGATAGATTTAGGCTAATAGGTTCATTTGTGTCCTACTAGTTCTACTATTTGTCTGTAATATAAACTAGCGATGATAACAATATATGGACTGTTCTAAGACTTATAATTCACAGTACTATCACAATACAGATAAGCAGTATGAGAGATTAAAAAAAACCTATTGAATAAATCTTGACCTATAGAGTATGAGATCGTCATCTATACAGGAAGCCGCTCTTCAGTTTGAAAATAGGTAATGTGAACCATAAGTAGCCCTGATAGATACTTACTGAACTGAACTAAGTGACCTTGCATTCTCAATAGGTTATTGGCGTAAATGTACAGATGAGTGGCCTCACTATTGGTGTACTTACTCTAAAAATGTCTAATTGTCATGTACAAAGGGACGAGCAAGTAACAAGTGGTGTACAGGGATGACTGTTATGGACAATGGAGGAGTTCTGTAATGGTTAGATCTGGCCTTTTATTTATAGACAGCTATTGTACTGGATCTCTGTAGTGTTAGAACAAATCAGTTCTAAGTCGTAGTATACTTACTGATTTAAATA
Organism: Biomphalaria sudanica; assembly: GCA_036873155.1. Lineage (NCBI taxonomy): Eukaryota > Metazoa > Mollusca > Gastropoda > Planorbidae > Biomphalaria > Biomphalaria sudanica. Next base: position 358,118 of record JAZGLO010002833.1, read on the forward strand.
TATCTAGATATTCATATTCGTAAAATCTACCTAGATATTCATATCAATAAAATATATCTAGATATGCATAGCAATAAAAGCAAACAAGAGCACTACACTAATGAAATCTATCTCGATATTCAAATAAATAAAATCTATTTGGATAACCCATATCAATAAAATATACCTATATATTCATATCAATAATGTGAGCTTGCGCTCCCAGATCTAATTTTTGACCTAATTTTATCTTTATTTTAATTTGTAATTTATATAGGCCAGGGCTATGATGTTTGTAATTTAGTGTCTTTTTAGTTTATATAGTTCAGTGCTAAGTATATTGTTATTTCCGCTATTTATAACTTTCTGCTAGTTTTAGTCTTTTTCTGTTATTTGTGTTTTACTCGCAGAGGAAAAGTAGTTTTTAAAATATTTAACTAACCTTAGAGCTGTGGATGTTCTTTCCTATTTTTTGTCCCTGGTTAGTTCTGCTTATTTTTGTCTTTGGCATTAGCGTTGGGTTGGTTGTTATTTTTTAATATCAGTTTATGTGCAGGTCTGTAAACTGTTTAGAGCCCCCATATGAGTTTAGAATAGAAATAACTTTTTATCTTCCTTTTTGTATTTTTGTAGGATTTAAATTTTAAGATTCTCTTTTAATGTTGTTTAATTTGGTATATAATGTTGTGTAGTCCGTGTCTTTAGTAATTTGCTAGATTTTATTGTTGTGTACGGCTAGGTACAAATTAGGGAAATCGGTAGTCCAGTTTAGTTTTAGAAAATTAGCGTGACATTATGCTCTCCGATATGTTCGCGCTGACCAGTTATAGCTAGCTACGGAACCACGTTAAGCTCTCTTTTGTCCTGACCAGTGGTCAGTGCTGACAGTGGTGGCTGTATAAAGTTATTTTTGTGTAGTGTAATTTCAGCTGTTAGAAAATGTTTTTATTTTTACTTTCTTTAGTTAGATTTGTATTAATTGTTCCTACATCTATTGCTATAGTCTAGATGTAGACTGATTAGTGTAGTGGCGTCACTGGCTAGTTAATTAGCCATGATTACCTCTGATGGAACCGGAAGTTCTGTAGACTTGGGTAGCGTCACCCCCTTGCGCCATCCTTAATGCTTTTTGCTTTCCTATACTATGTCTATGTTTAATTATTTTATTATTTTATGTTTCCTATATATTTTTATTAATATTTTATCGTTAGGATAACCACTCTATTGAAGTTGGCATTTTGTCCTACTTTTAAATGTAAAAGATGGCTGCGGCCTAAGCATCGCTGTCATGGCAGCTTGTTTAGTCTTATCTACTATTATCTAGATCTAGCTTATGTCTATTGTAGTCTAGCCTGACCTGTGTTGGTTGTGGCTGGGACTTTAATAACTCAGGTATTGCTTTTTATTAGCTAAGTGAAGGTAATTGTATTTACCTCATGCATTTATGTATGTGTATGTGCTGGACTAGGTCTAGTTCATCATTATTTTGTTATATTATGTTTTATGAATTTTATGTATTTGTAATTGCAGGATATAATTCCTGCTGTACAGCGCAGTTATTACTGCTGCCTAGCTGCCTAACTGTCTGCCGCCGTTATTACTGCTGCAGTAGTTCGGCCAAATAGCTGTTTTATTGTTGTAAATGCTATTGGGTTTAGTGTTGGGGTAATTTAGGTTATTTGATGGTTGGTTGGTTAGTAACAGTTAGTTTGTTAGTGCCTGTAGTTGTAGATTTAGCAACATAGATCCAGAGGGTTTTGGTTAGTGGAGTTGTTAGGTTCAGTTAAGTAGGGTTGATTAGTTGTTTAGTTTTTGTTTTTTCTAAGTTTATTTAGTTGTTTTGGTTTAGTTGTTTCTGTAAAGTTTATTTTCATTTTCGTATTCACCTATATTTTTATTGCTTTGTAAGTTGGTTGTAAATAAAGTGTAAATAAGTTCTTTTTATAATTTTAGTTGGCTGTTTTACTTATATTTAGCTAGTTTAGTTTAGTTTAATTGTGATGTCTGGTTGCTTAGGCTACTCTACCCCCTTGGTCGAAGACCGGGGTGCACAGGTTGGGCCCACCCAGTAGAGCTACCACCTGCCTACTCTAAAAAAAAAGGAATAAATGTTGAGTAGCAAGTAATAAATAGGCCTCACTCAGTAGCTCCACCCTGACCTGCTCACAATAAAATCAATCTATACATTTATGTCATAAAGATCTATGTCCGCAAAGTTTGAAGAATCTTTGGTCAGATTGTCCCTAACTAGATCCAGTAGTCAAGTCTAGATTTCTTCTTGTCCCTAACTAGATCCAGTAGTCAAGTCTAGATTTCTTCTTGTCCCTAACTAGATCCAGTAGTCAAGTCTAGATTTCTTCTTGTCCCTAACTAGATCCAGTAGTCAAGTCTAGATTTCTTCTTGTCCCTAACTAGATCCAGTAGTCAAGTCTAGATTTCTTCTTGTCCCTAACTAGATCCAGTAGTCAAGTCTAGATTTCTTCTTGTCCCTAACTAGATCCAGTAGTCAAGTCTAGATTTCTTCTTGTCCCTAACTAGATCCAGTAGTCAAGTCTAGATTTCTTCTTGTCCCTAACTAGATCCAGTAGTCAAGTCTAGATTTCTTCTTGTCCCTAACTAGATCCAGTAGTCAAGTCTAGATTTCTTCTTGTCCCTAACTAGATCCAGTAGTCAAGTCTAGATTTCTTCTTGTCCCTAACTAGATCCAGTAGTCAAGTCTAGATTTCTTCTTGTCCCTAACTAGATCCAGTAGTCAAGTCTAGATTTCTTCTTGTCCCTAACTAGATCCAGTAGTCAAGTCTAGATTTATACATGAAACTAACAGATTGATGTATACATGGGGGTAACAGATTCATTTATACATGGGGTTAACAGATTGATGTATACATGGGGGTAACAGAATTTGTTTTTCGGAATGGGGGAAGGGGAGGGTATGGGGCGAGGAAAAATGTACTTCTTTTTTTTTCTTTATTAAAGACACAATGGTTATTGAGATCATTATTGAAGTCATCACTCTTACAAAATTAAAATAGAAAAATTTGATTTGCGTTTTATTAAAACTTCGCTCAGTTTTCAATATTTCTATAATTAATAGCATGTGTCATTTTAATGTTAGTATATGCAGTATTATTCAATTGTAATGTTTCAATCGCTCACCATTGTTACTTGTTAAAAATCAAAGTTACTACACGACAAACTAAATCTGAACAGAAAATACTAAAGTTATTTCTATACAAGTTTTCAAATAGTAAATAACCAACAGTGCAATATTTACAAAATAAGGTTGGCAACAAGTGGAGATCTAGATCTTATATAAACAAAAACCCTCTTTGAAAATTGTCCCATCAATACATGCATGACTTCTCCCTGTAGTTTGATGTCATGACATAACAGATTATAGCTCTTCAGCTAATCAGGTTCTACTTGAATGACGCGGAGAACTGTATGACAAAGAATGGGAAGTCACGTGAGGTCGATCATGCTTGATGAAGATAGTTAGACGCTGGCATAATATTATTTCATAGATAGCTGACAATTAATTGGTCGTACATTCTCTTTCTCTCCCTCTCTCTCTCTCTCTCTCTCTCTCCCTCAATCTTACAGTTTCTTGTACATCTCTCACTCGTTTTCTTTCTATTTCTTCCCATTCTTCACTCTTTCTCTCGCTTTATCTCCTTTTCAACTTTCTCTCTCTCTCTCTCTCTCTCTCTCTCCAGCTCTGACTCTCTCATTTTTTTGTACATTACATTCTTCAATACTAAACTCTTTCTTTTCAATTCTCTGTCTCTCTCATCATAGTCGAGTTGTCTACCGCTTCCTTTCTTTCTTTTACGCTTCTCTCTCTCTCTCTCCCTCTCTGTCTCTCTCACTCTCTCTCTCTCTGTGTCTCTCTCACTCTCTATCTCTGTCTCTCTCTCTCTGTGTATCTCTCTCCTCTCTGTCTCTATCTCTCTATTTCACTCTCTATCGCTGTCTCTATCTTTCTCACACTCTCTATCTCTTTATCTCTGTCTCTCTCTCTGTCTCTCTCTCTCTCAGTTTACAATAATAAGAAAAACGTTAATCTAAGCCCCAAGACAAGTGTAAAGGTTAGCTTGACCTGGTCTAGACTCTGATCAAATCAGAGGAAAACAAGACTGGCTAGATTCAGGTCAGTTTGGCTTCGAATTCTGAAAGCTAAGCTCAAAGACACGATGTTTCAACGATCTGTCTGAAATAAATGTGTGTTGAGATGACATCCTAGATCTCTAGGTTCATGGACCATCAGGTCTGACACGTTAGTTACAGAAAACAAACACAAAGTTGAAAGCAGGATCAAATCCAAGATTTTTTTGTTTCTACTTCAATCAAATGTTATCTTACTACAATGTTTCTCAAACTATCGCCACCTCCCCGCTCCATATAGTTGGGAGGGGGGAAGGCTGTAATATTGTTATAAGTCTATTGACGTTATTACCGATGCGTCATTTCATCTTCTAAGTAGGGGCCTTGATCTTGCTCTTTAGAGAGGCGATTGCAAGTAGATCAATTCCAACCATTGTTTTAAAGTAGATCAATTCAAACAATTATTTTTAAGTAGATCAATTCCCAACCATTGTTTGAAAGTAGATCAATTCCCAACCATTGTTTGAAAGTAGATCAATTCCCAACCATTGTTTGAAAGTAGATCAATTCCCAACCATTGTTTGAAAGTAGAACAATTCCAACCATTGTTTGAAAGTAGAACAATTCCAACCATTGTTTGAAAGTAGATCAATTCCCAACCATTGTTTGAAAGTAGAACAATTCCCAACCATTGTTTGAAAGTAGATCAATTCCCAACCATTGTTTGAAAGTAGAACAATTCCCAAACATTGTTTGAAAGTAGAACAATTCCTAAAGGTTTCACCCATGGCCCGTCTCTCTCTTACGTCCAATGATTTGCTTGGACAACACACACATCTCTCTACTGCCCCCCTCCCCCACCATACACGAACACGAGGCTACTGGGACAAGGAGAAAACACATTTCCAACGTACATTCTACAATAATAGCTGCGGTCTAAGAATTCATGTAGCGAGACCAAAAGGTTCTAGTAGGCCTCAACACTGACCTGTGACGTTGCAACCAGTAGGCAGTTTAGACTAATAGTTCGTTGCTATTTCATGTCTGACTTCAAAATATTTTTTTTTGGTTGTGGGGTGTGTTACTAGTAAATATTTAAAAGATGATTGACGCGATCTATGTGATAATGAGCTAAGTAAGTTCGCATCAAATTGATCTCAAATATTGAACGGAACTTATGTCAAGACCTTGTCGTTCAGCGTCTCAGCAGTAAATAACAATGGGCTATCTTACAAAGTACCATCTTCTACTGGAGGCACAGGAACACTACTCACCTTTCAACAGTCGCGCTGGTCGGACAATCAATTATCATTTTTGGCGAGCTTAAAGTAGGAACGCGTAATAGGCGCATAAGATGAAAAGAAACCTAGATCTAAATAGACCCACGGCGTAAACGGCTTTGTCTGCATTGGATGTAACAAAATATGCAGGTAGCGATTGGATTTGCGCAATCATATGAAAAACTGAACTCATCCTTCTGGATCGAAAACATGATCACTATTATTATTAATGGTAAATTCAAACTCTGTGTCACATATACCGACAAAAATTAAACATTTTTAGATATTATTTTGTGTTACAATAGAACTCAATGTCACAAACATTGACAAATAAAAGAATTAAATTATTAGTCCAGATATTCTTTATGTTAGGCTACATAAGAACTATCAGCAGCACATGTCAAAGAAAAGATAGGCAGTCCAGATAAAAGAAGAGATAGCCAGTCCAGATAAAAGAAAGATAGCCAGTACAGATAAAAGAAAGATAGGCAGTCCAGATAAAAGAAAGATAGCCAGTCCAGATAAAAGAAGAGATAGCCAGTCCAGATAAAAGAAGAGATAGCCAGTCCAGATAAAAGAAAGATAGCCAGTCCAGATAAAAGAAAGATAGGCAGTCCAGATAAAAGAAAGATAGCCAGTCCAGATAAAAGAAGAGATAGCCAGTCCAGATAAAAGAAGAGATAGCCAGTCCAGATAAAAGAAGAGATAGCCAATCCAGATAAAAGAAGAGATAGCCAGTCCAGATAAAAGAAAGATAGGCAGTCCAGATAAAAGAAAGATAGGCAGTCCAGATAAAAGAAAGATAGCCAGTCCAGATAAAAGAAAGATAGCCAGTCCAGATAAAAGAAAGATAGGCAGTCCAGATAAAAGAAAGATAGGCAGTCCAGATAAAAGAAGAGATAGCCAGTTCAGATAAAAGAAAGATAGGCAGTCCAGATAAAAGAAAAATAGGCAGTCCAGATAAAAGAAAGATAGCCAGTCCAGATAAAAGAAGAGATAGCCAGTCCAGATAAAAGAAAAATAGGCAGTCCAGATAAAAGAAAGATAGGCAGTCCAGATAGAAGAAAGATAGGCAGTTCAGATAAAAGAAAGATAGCCAGTCCAGATAAAAGAAAGATAGGCAGTCCAGATAAAAGAAAGATAGCCAGTCCAGATTAAAGAAAGATAGCCAGTCCAGATAAAAGAAGAGATAGCCAGTCCAGATAAAAGAAAGATAGCCAGTCCAGATAAAAGAAAGATAGGCAGTCTAGATAAAAGAAGAGATAGCCAGTCCAGATAAAATAAGAGATAGCCAGTCCAGATAAAAGAAGAGATAGGCAGTCCAGATAAAAGAAAGATAGGCAGTCCAGATAAAAGAAGAGATAGCCAGTCCAGATAAAAGAAAGATAGCCAGTCCAGATAAAAGAAGAGATAGCCAGTCCAGATAAAAGAAAGATAGGCAGTCCAGATAAAAGAAGAGATAGCCAGTCCAGATAAAAGAAAGATAGGCAGTCCAGTTAAAAGAAGAGGTAGCCAGTCCAGATAAAAGAAGAGATAGCCAGTCCAGATAAAAGAAAGATAGCCAGTCCAGATAAAAGAAAGATAGCCAGTCCAGATAAAAGAAAGATAGCCAGTCCAGATAAAAGAAAGATAGCCAGTCCAGATAAAAGAAGAGATAGCCAGTCCAGATAAAAGAAAAATAGCCAGTCAACATAGTGTTATTGTTACATTATACATCTTTATGTATGCCATACCAGACAATCTGGACAACAAACCACCAAAAATGCAGTCGGCTAGCGCCAGATATTCAGGTCAATACAATCCTCAAGAGTCCTCGGCTGTCAGGAGTCAAAACCCTCTCTCCTTGTTTAGAGAGGAAGAGGACGAGGCCCTACTTGATGTCAAGTGATGTTCACGTCTTTCCACGACTGAATAAATTCACGAGTGCCTGGAATACTTGAAGACCGGGGAACGACAGAGGGAGAATATTTTGTGTGTGTTTTTATTGTATGGATGTGTGAGAACATTAGAAGAAATATTTTGTCGAGCTAAGTACATAAGCACTTCAAACTAGGTCATTGTCTACTCATATGCAAATTATGTCATTCATAGATGTTGTCAGCCACGAAGACACTATGACGTCAATGGATATCTTAAACATGAAATCTGTGTGTCTATGTGTCCCTCAGACATCTTCAACAATGAAATCTTTATGTCTTTTAAAGACATCTTCAACAATGAAATCTTTATGTCTTTTAAAGACATCTTTAACAATGAAATCTTTAAGTCTTTTAAAGACATCTTCAACAATGAAATCTTTATGTCTTTTAAAGACATCTTCAACAATGAAATCTTTATATGTCTTTTAAAGACATCTTCAACAATGAAATCTTTATGTTTTTGAAAGACATCTCCAATAATTAATACAAAGTTTACTTGGAGATCTCTTTAGTTTTTTATTTAGTTAAAAAAAAATTCTAAAAAGATGGCGCACGACATAACATGCTGCCCCTTTCGCCCTGACACTTTGTTTCTAGTACCAACTTCTGGAACTTTCTGATTTAGATGTGTACACTCCAAGTGATAGAGACACTACGTCTTGGCAAATTGTGTTTGAAAGAGAGATAGTTGCAAATATTTGTTGAACACTTGGAGTGTGAGGCTCGACGGGAGAGGAGACTGGCAGAACGACAGCATGTTTAAATATCCTCCTTCAAGAGTGAGATTCTGCATAGAACTTGGAGGTCTCTATGTTCTCGAAATGGCTGGAGCTTGTGGCGTGCTGTAAGACTGTCAACTGTTCATTGTAATGTTTCGTTTATCCTATTGTTAGGAAAATCTACGCCTCAACGTTTGAGGGTCTGCATTTGTCAATAAAATGTATGCCTTAATGACGTATAATACTGCAATGTATGTACACCTAACTGTATCTGTCAATATTTGCTTCAGTGTACACCTATCAGTATCTATCATTATTTGCTTCAATGTACACTAATGTACACATATCTGTATCTGTCAATATTTGCCCCTATGTACACTAATGTACACATATCTGTATCTGTCAATATTTGCCCCTATGTACACTAATGTACACATATCTGTATCTGTCAATAGTTGCCCCTATGAAGACCTATCTGTTTCTTTTAATGTTTGCCTCAATGTAAACCTGTCTGTCAATAGTTGCCTCTATGTTTACCCATCCGTAATTGTCCATATTTGCCTTAATGTACACTATTGTACATCTATCTGTATCTGTCAGTAAAACCTATACCGCAGTTTTGTAGCCTATGCTCTAGTGGGCTGCAACACTTTCCAATCTCATTATTGCCATATTCTAATTAGTCCAACCAATTGGTAAATTAACACAAGTCAAAGCTCTCTCCTAAAACTAACGACATTTGAGCAGGAAAACGGAATGTCCAAAAGAAAAATAAGTGTGTGTGTGTTTGTGTTGTGTGTGCGCGCGGGGCTTGATGAGATTCTTGCCTGCCTGTCTCCTCTTTATACTTTGAATGACGCGCTTAAAATTTATTGCTGACAAAATAAATCCTGAACTTCCTTGGGAATTTATGTTTTAAGTTCAAACATGTTTCAAACATGTGGCTGTTTAAATTGTGCATGTTATAATGCTACATCATTTGGCTCTGAGTTTTATATTGTCCACTATATAGTCTATACAGTCACTGTAAAGTGATGTTTGAATGGGGCATGTCAGTTTTAGTTTCTCTACAGTAGTAGCCACACTGACTTTATTTAGCCACTATCCGGTGAGTATTATATCATCTAAATTTTATTTAGTAACTATCACGTGAGTACTACATCTAAATTTTATTAGGCACTATCTCGTGGGTATTATAGTATTATATCATCTAAATTTTATTAGGCACTATCGATAGTTAACTGTTTATTTTTAAATTAGAAGAAACAAAAAAGGAAAGACAAAAAAACACGACATATCTCCTAACAAAGTTTTTTCCCAGTTTCAAAAATCTTCGTTTTCCCCTCGGCCAAATTTGTCCTTTTTTTTTTTTAATCAAACATTTTTGTTCTATCATAAAAATCTGGCCATAAATTATAGCTCCCCATTTCTTCCCTCCTTGTCTTCTTAGAGTTCCAAGCAACACCCTACTCCTCAGTTTGAATGTCCTTTATTTTGATGTTAGCTCATTACCACGGCCATAGATTACTGTAAACCCTTGACGTGTTCATGTTCTACTGCTTTTAGAACATTTGTTTGTGGGGTTTTTTTTTTGGTCAATATCTAGAAAAAAAAATGTTTCCCTCGTGTCACAGAATAGAGAAATGAATTCAGTTTTTTAGTAGCTGATTTTTAAAAGATGTTTAGATTGTGTAATGGTGGATAGATTCTTAGATCTTATATTCATGGGTTTTAAAACCCAGTATTAATTACATGCACGCGGTCAATTATTTGAAGAAATATATTTAAGAGACTTATAGATAGGCCTTCAATATAGAAATATAATTACATCGTTCATAATAAAGTCTTAGGCTATATTGATTTATGAAGTTAATAAAAAGATTTTAACTTTTAAAAGATTCTTAATAGTTCGGAAGTTGACCACACACACACATTTTCTTGAGTCTACACGTTGATGTTATGATCTGGCTTATAGTCAAAGGACTCTCTTTCAAAGCAATACAATACAATCAAAATATTCAAAAAGAAGAATCCGAGAGCTATGTGGAGCTAAAAGAGTTTCATTGAAACCTAAAGAAGAATCCGAGAGCTATGTGGAGCTAAAAGAGTTTCATTGAAACCTAAAGAAGAATCCGAGAGCTATGTGGAGTTCAAAGAGTTTCATTGAAACTTAAAGAAGAACGTAAGAAAAGAAGAAGAGGACGTTTTGGAAAAGGTTTGGCAATACCTAATGTCAAGGACGTTACATTCAAGGATCACAGTTGCCTACTGCATACTTAAAAAACAAGTCAATCTGGTGATAGCTAAATAGTGCAATTCAAGATCAATGTGAAGAGATTTGAAAAAAGATTTACAATTAATTTTATTTTTATTTTTTAGACACTATCTCTAATTTTAACCCTTTACATTCTGAAATATTTTGATTTTACACACTAACTCTAACTTTAACTCTTTGCATTATGAAACCTTGTTTCAAAACTAGCGTCAAAAAAATGTTTGAGTTGATCAGATCTAACAAATATTTTTAAAAAACTGTAATTTTTGTTTATTAATAAATAGGTAGGCCTAGGTCTAAACGTTTGAGACGACCTCAGGTCTATGCATCTCAATGTCACTTCATTATTTTCTAGTTGTGTTCCTGCAAAACGTCTCTAGCAGTTGATCAAATAGATTGTGTATATATTATTGGTGCCGAGAAAGTCTGTTGAAAGTCTGCCAGTGACAAAGTCTAACAATAGCTCTTGAAAGACAATACTTACCGAAGCTAGGATAAGTTGCAACTTAGAAGTGGGGAAAATGTTGTACCCACTTTCAGATAGACATAGATTAATACTAGCCATCCCCCTCAGGGCCGGTCTTAAGCCACTGCAGCCTATGCGGCCGCGTGGGTCCCGCGCTTTCATAGTCCCCGCGCTAAGTATATCTGTAATTGCATAATGATGCAAAAGATACGAAAAGTCGTGGAAATTATTTTTAAAATCTCCTGAAAATTAGACAAAAATTGTTACCGGTATATGGAAAACACAAATCTTACGCGAATAAAAAAAAGCATTTCCTATTTAAATAAAAATATAATAATAATGCGAACTTGAACCGAAACGTAAGTTCCAATAGAACTAGAATATGTTTTTAAAACGATCAAAACCCGGAAATGAGAAGATAATTACTTCTAGTGAGACAACTGAAACAGAGTCTATGAAGAATGCAAAGACTGCAGTGGTGAATGTCGTCAGAGAAGAACATGATGTAACATTAACAACTGATCAACATGTCGTCAGAAATGAAGGCAATAATGTAATAACTGATCAACATGTAGTTATAGAAAACGAGCTAAATGTGGTCGATTCATTGAGAAATCTGGATTATCCTGCCATGTGTCTAGAAAAAAAATGAAAAGATCTTGTATTGATTATTTATTACAAAAAGGTCCACCTGAGATTACTTTGGAGAATTTTCCAAAAAATAAGGATGGTAGACATTTCTCTTAAGTGCATTGCAAACCAAACCTGAGTAATGGTGAAAGTGTTTTGCGTCCTTGGCGGATATATTCTGTGTCAGCAGACAAGATCTATTGTTTCTACTGTCGTCTACTGGAAAAACAAATAAGTTGCTTTTTAAATGAAGAATTTGACCAGTGGCAAAGCTGTACCACAAGGCTAGCAGAGCATGAAAAATCGCAAAGGCATTTAGACCCCATGACCAGTTGCGGTGAAGCTGGAGCAAGACTAAATAAAAAAAAACAGGCATTGACAAAGTTCACCAGGAGATGCTTTATTCTGAGACTTAACGTTGGAATAGTTGCAATTGTACGATTTCTAGCGAAGAGCAATTTAGCTTTCAGAGGGACCATTGAAAGACTTAAAGAGACAAGTAATGGGAATTTCCTGGTCTAGTAGAATTACTCGCAAAGTTTGATCCAGTAATGGGGGAACAACTTCGACGTGTTACCAATGCAGAAATTCATGATCGTTACCTGGGAAAGAAGATTCAAAACGAACTTATTACTGTAGTAGCTGATGCTGTTGTGAATTCTATCCTTCGAGACATCAACAATGCAGTGATATTGGATTGTACTCCAGACATAAGTCACAACGAGCAGATGTTATCGGTATCTCCCAGAAAGTGTTAATGTGAAAGAGCTTGTGGTTGTGTATGAACGTTTTAAGTTTCTTCCTGTTGTTTCTTCTTGTGATAGCAAAAAGAAGTTGGCTGGAAACATGGATGTTGTTACAATCTTTCCAGCCAAAAGTCAAAGAAAAAGCCATTATGATAAATCTGTGGAAAACTTCATACATCAAAAAGCTGAAGATGGCTACAGGATAAAATGCTTCAACAGAATTGTGAACACTGCAATTTACTCCTTACAGCTGAGATTTGAACTGTAACTGTGGCATCTTGTGAAAAAAGTTTCTCGAGTTTTAAACTAATCAAGAATTACTTAAGGTCAAAAAGTCACGAAGAGAGATTGAACAATGTGGCAATTCTTGCTATTGAGCGTGATCTGAGTAGGAAACGGAATTTTGATGATCTACCGTATGACTTTGCTACACACAAGGCTCGTCAAGTCAAGTTTAGATGATCTACTGTATGACTTCGCTACACACAAGGCTCGTCAAGTCAAGTTTAGATGATCTACTGTAGGACTTCGCTACACACAAGGCTCGTAAAGTCAAGTTTAGATGATCTACTGTAGGACTTCGCTACACACAAGGCTCGTCAAGTCAAGTTTAGATGATCTACTGTATGACTTCGCTACACACAAGGCTCGTAAAGTCAAGTTTAGATGATCTACTGTAGGACTTCGCTACACACAAGGCTCGTCAAGTCAAGTTTAGATGATCTACTGTATGACTTCGCTACACACAAGGCTCGTCAAGTCAAGTTTAGATGATCTACTGTAGGACTTCGCTACACACAAGGCTCGTAAAGTCAAGTTTAGATGATCTACTGTATAAAACGTAATGACGAATTTATTTTTTAATACAAAATCTTAATGTTCACTTATATCCTTATCCCTACCCAGAATAGGCCCCGCGCAATCCGTTTCGCATAGAGCCCCACAATCGCTAGGACCGGCCCTGTCCCCCCTGCAGGACAATACATGAACTAGACACTACTAGACAGATCTTTAATTTTCGCAGTCCACAGATCTATCGTCATTAGAGTTTTGTAGTTGGCTGTTGATACTAAAACAAAAAACTTAAAACATTATTGCCCAGCCGCCTGTTAAGAAATCTGAAAATAGAGAGAGCTTGCATTTCTTTCAGAATATTGATTTTAAATTATCGAAAGGTTTATGCACGGTTTCTGTTTCAGAAGGAAGTAATCTGTGTGCTAAAAGCTAGATCTAAGTAGAATTGTTTTTCAAAGTTTAAAACTGGCATGTGGACTAGGGGAGTTTTGTCTGTTATTAAAACTGGCATGTGGACTAGGGGAGTTTTGTCTGTTATTAAAACACACACGAGCAAACCAAGTTGAAGTTATATTTTGGTAGTTTTTTTTTCAACCGCAGACAGTATAGATGTTATATATATAATAGATGTTATGCGGGTGTTGTTTAGATGTTGTGTTAATGTTATATAGTTATTGTGTACATCTGATACAGATATTATTTAGATTTTTGTAGATGTTGTATAGATGGTATAACTATATTTTTTTTGTAGATGTTGTAGACTTTATATATGTTGTGTAGGATGTTGCGTACAAGTTTTATACATGTAATATATATGTTATTTAAATGGTGTGTGGATGTTGTATTCACGTTATATAGTGTATATGCTGTATAAATGTTATATAAATGTATGGATGTTATGTAAATGGTGTGTAGATGTTGTAGAGATATGTTAAGTAGGTACTGTATTCTAGAAGTGTAGATGTTTTATGGTGAGTGTACATTTCTATAGATGTTTTGATCATGTTGTAAAGAATTTTGAGATGATGCTATGTAGATGTTCTATAAATGTTTTCTAGATATTGTGCAGCTCTGATGTGTACGTTTGTTGTATTTTGTTGTGGTTTTTTTTTTATGCTGGCCTCCATGAAACATTCTTGTGAAAATATTCATATAATGAAAGAAATACAAAAAGGATACCATATTGACTCCACCAAGTATAGCTAAGGGATCCCAAATCTCAATTTGCGAGACTCCACCAAGTATAGCTAATGGATATCAAAACCCAGTAAGTTAGACTTCAGCAAGGAATCATGAATCCAAATCCCAGTAAGTAAGACTTCACCAAGGATACCATTCAGGTCCCAATTCCTTTATATAAACAACGCATCTTAGTAAGTAAGACTCCACTGGGATACCATATGGATACCAAATTTACGTTTTTGAGAATCCCTCAAATAATTCGTGTGCTACATAAAAGTCATTCCTTCAGTTGTCTCACATCAGGGTTAGACTACATTAGAGTTGACTCACATCAGGGTTAGACTACATTAGAGTTGACTCACATCAGGGTTAGACTACATTAGAGTTGACTCACATCAGGGTTAGACTACATTAGAGTTGACTCACATCAGGGTTAGACTACATTAGAGTTGACTCACATCAGGGTTAGACTACATTAGAGTTGACTCACATCAGGGTTAGACTACATTAGAGTTGACTCACATCAGGGTTAGACTTCATTAGAGTTGACTCACATCAGGGTTAGACTACATTAGAGTTGACTCACATCAGGGTTAGACTACATTAGAGTTGACTCACATCAGGGTTAGACTACATTAGAGTTGACTCACATCAGGGTTAGACTACATTAGAGTTGACTCACATCAGGGTTAGACTACATTAGAGTTGACTCACATCAGGGTTAGACTACATTAGAGCTGACTCATATCAGGGTTAGACTACATTAGAGTTGACTCATATCAGGGTTAGACTACATTAGAGTTAACTCACATCAGGGTTAGACTACATTAGCCAAGTGATAAACAAAGTTTCAAAAATAATACCTACTTCTACATCTACACAAACAGATGTCAAAATGTCTAGTTCTATATCTACACAAACAGATGTCCAAAAGTCTAGTTCTATATCTACACAAACAGATGTACAAAAGTCTAGTTCTATATCTACACAAACAGATGTCCAAAAGTCTAGTTCTATATCTACACAAACAGATGTACAAAAGTCTAGTTCTATATCTACACAAACAGATGTACAAAAGTCTAGTTCTATATCTACACAAACAGATGTCCAAAAGTCTAGTTCTATATCTACACAAACAGATGTACAAAAGTCTAGTTCTATATCTACACAAACAGATGTCCAAAAGTCTAGTTCTATATCTACACAAACAGATGTCCAAAAGTCTAGTTCTATATCTACACAAACAGATGTACAAAAGTCTAGTTCTATATCTACACAAACAGATGTCCAAAAGTCTAGTTCTATATCTACACAAACAGATGTCCAAAAGTCTAGTTCTATATCTACACAAACAGATGTACAAAAGTCTAGTTCTATATCTACACAAACAGATGTCCAAAAGTCTAGTTCTATATCTACACAAACAGATGTCCAAAAGTCTAGTTCTATATCTACACAAATAGATGTCCAAAAGTCTAGTTCTATATCTACACAAACAGATGTCCAAAAGTCTAGTTCTATATCTACACAAACAGATGTCCAAAAGTCTAGTTCTATATCTACACAAACAGATGTACAAAAGTCTAGTTCTATATCTACACAAACAGATGTCCAAAAGTCTAGTTCTATATCTACACAAACAGATGTCCAAAAGTCTAGTTCTATATCTACACAAACAGATGTCCAAAAGTCTAGTTCTATATCTACACAAACAGATGTCCAAAAGTCTAGTTCTACATCTACACAAACAGATGTACAAAAGTCTAGTTCTATATCTACACAAACAGATGTCCAAAAGTCTAGTTCTATATCTACACAAACAGATGTACAAAAGTCTAGTTCTATATCTACACAAACAGATGTCCAAAAGTCTAGTTCTATATCTACACAAACAGATGTACAAAAGTCTAGTTCTATATCTACACAAACAGATGTCCAAAAGTCTAGTTCTATATATACACAAACAGATGTACAAAAGTCTAGTTCTATATCTACACAAACAGATGTACAAAAGTCTAGTTCTATATCTACGCAAACAGATGTCCAAAAGTCTAGTTCTATATCTACACAAACAGATGTCCAAAAGTCTAGTTCTATATCTACACAAACAGATGTCCAAAAGTCTAGTTCTATATCTACGCAAACAGATGTCCAAAAGTCTAGTTCTATATCTACACAAACAGATGTCCAAAAGTCTAGTTCTATATCTACACAAACAGATGTCCAAAAGTCTAGTTCTATATCTACACAAACAGATGTCCAAAAGTCTAGTTCTATATCTACACAAACAGATGTCCAAAAGTCTAGTTCTATATCTACACAAACAGATGTCCAAAAGTCTAGTTCTATATCTACGCAAACAGATGTACAAACAGACAAATGAACATGAAATCCTCACGACAAACAAACACGTTTTTTTTCTTCCACTCTAAAAACTCAAAACATTCTATGAAATGAATACTCTCTAATAATTGCTAAAATAAACGTGGGAAAAAAACAAGATTTTCCTGGCCATGTGAATGTGAAATCAATAAAAGAAAACATTTCTTATCAGACACTTGGCCTTATCAGTTTACCGTTACCTAAGTGACGGCCAGTTGGTAATCAAATAGGTTGCTGGGTTCCATAGAATTCTGGTCTACAAGTCAATAGTGCAACTATAATTAACTTGTTCAGAATTCCTTGTTCAAATGCTTTAAAAAAGGGCTTCAAGTGAGTGAACTATACAGGCAAGTGATGACCTAAACACTGGACAGATTGTGGAAGAATGGGAAAAGATTGAAACGAGAGACAATGCCAATAAAACAACAAAAATAATTGGACAGAATGACACGATGATGACATCAATAGATTACATAGATCAGTATCAATAGATTACATAGGTCAGTATCAATAGATTGCATAGGTCAGTATCAGTAGATTACATAGGTCAGAAGCTATATATGGTCACTAGTTGAACACTACTTCTCCCGTATCAAGTTATGGTCACTAGTCCAACACTACTTCTCTCGTATCAAGCTATGGTCACTAGTCCAACACTACTTCTCCCATATCAAGTTAAGATCTCTAGTCCAACACTACTTCTCCCATATCAAGTTATGGTCACTAGTCCAACACTACTTCTCCCATATCAAGTTAAGATCTCTAGTCCAACACTACTTCTCCCATATCAAGTTATGGTCACTAGTCCAACACTACTTCTCCCATATCAAGTTATGGTCACTAGTCCAACACTACTTATCCCATTTCAAGTTATGGTCACTAGTCCAACACTACTTCTCCCATATCAAGTTATGGTCACTAGTCCAACACTACTTCTCTCGTATCAAGTTATGCTTACTAGTTCAACACTACTTCTCTCGTATCAAGTTATGGTCTCTAGTCCAACACTACTTCTCCCATATCAAGTTATGGTCACTAGTCCAACACTACTTCTCCCATATCAAGTTATGGTCTCTAGTCCAACACTACTTCTCCCATATCAAGTTATGGTTACTAGTTCAACACTACTTCTCCCATATCAAGTTATGGTCTCTAGTCCAACACTACTTCTCCCATATCAAGTTATGGTCACTAGTCCAACACTACTTCTCCCATATCAAGTTATGGTCACTAGTCCAACACTACTTCTCCCATATCAAGTTATGGTCTCTAGTCCAACACTACTTCTCCCATATCAAGTTATGGTCTCTAGTCCAACACTACTTCTCCCATATCAAGTTATGGTTACTAGTTCAACACTACTTCTCCCATATCAAGTTATGGTCACTAGTCCAACACTACTTCTCCCATATCAAGTTAAGATCTCTAGTCCAACACTACTTCTCCCATATCAAGTTAAGATCTCTAGTCCAACACTACTTCTCCCATATCAAGTTATGGTCACTAGTCCAACACTACTTCTCCCATATCAAGTTATGGTCTCTAGTCCAACACTACTTCTCCCATATCAAGTTATGGTCACTAGTCCAACACTACTTCTCCCATATCAAGTTATGGTCTCTAGTCCAACACTACTTCTCCCATATCAAGTTACGGTCACTAGTCCAACACTACTTCTCCCATATCAAGTTATGGTCACTAGTCCAACACTACTTCTCCCATATCAAGTTATGGTCTCTAGTCCAACACTACTTCTCCCATATCAAGTTATAGTTACTAGTTCAACACTACTTCTCCCATATCAAGTTATGGTTACTAGCCCAACACTACTTCTCCCATATCAAGTTATGGTCTCTAGTCCAACACTACTTCTCCCATATCAAGTTATGGTTACTAGTTCAACATTACTTCTCCCATATCAAGTTATGGTCACTAGTCCAACACTACTTCTCCCATATCAAGTTAAGATCTCTAGTCCAACACTACTTCTCCCATATCAAGTTAAGATCTCTAGTCCAACACTTCTTCTCCCATATCAAGTTATGGTCACTAGTCCAACACTACTTCTCCCATATCAAGTTATGGTCACTAGTCCAACACTACTTCTCCCATATCAAGTTATGGTCACTAGTCCAACACTACTTCTCCCATATCAAGTTATGGTCACTAGTCCAACACTACTTCTCCCATATCAAGTTATGGTCACTAGTCCAACACTACTTCTCCCATATCAAGTTATGGTCTCTAGTCCAACACTACTTCTCCCATATCAAGTTATGGTCTCTAGTCCAACACTACTTCTCCCATATCAAGTTATGGTTACTAGTTCAACACTACTTCTCCCATTTCAAGTTATGGTCTCTAGTCCAACACTACTTCTCCCATATCAAGTTATGGTCTCTAGTCCAACACTACTTCTCCCATATCAAGTTATGATTACTAGTTTAACACTACTTCTCCCATATCAAGTTATGGTTACTAGTTCAACACTACTTCTCCCATATCAAGTTATGGTCACTAGTCCAACACTACTTCTCCCATATCAAGTTATGGTCACTAGTCCAACACTACTTCTCCCATATCAAGTTATGGTCTCTAGTCCAACACTACTTCTCCCATATCAAGTTATGGTTACTAGTCCAACACTACTTCTCCCATATCAAGTTATGGTCTCTAGTCCAACACTACTTCTCCCATATCAAGTTATGGTCACTAGTCCAACACTACTTCTCCCATATCAAGTTATGGTCACTAGTCCAGTCCAACACTACTTCTCCCATATCAAGTTAAGGTCTCTAGTCCAACACTACTTCTCCCATATCAAGTTATGGTCACTAGTCCAACACTACTTCTCCCATATCAAGTTATGGTCACTAGTCCAACACTACTTCTCCCATATCAAGTTATGGTCACTAGTCCAACACTACTTCTCCCATATCAAGTTATGGTTACTAGTTTAACACTACTTCTCCCATATCAAGTTATGGTCACTAATTAAACACTATTTCTCCCATATTAAGTTATGGTCACGAGTTCAACAATCTTATCCCGTATCATGTTATGGTCAATCTATCACGTATTTGTAGCGAGCGTTTGACTTGGTAAGCCACCTAAGCTCTTCGTGAATTTTAAGAAGTATATAACTTACTAGTCGACCGAAGGCGTAGCCTCGCCGCTATTTCGCAGGGCCGGTCTTAGGCCACTGCAACCTATGCGACCTCAGTGGACCCCACACTTTCATAGGACCCGCGCTAATTCTAGGTGTATAAATTATTAAATTAAACCATTTTATAACTTATAACAGATTTTCCGCGGCCTCCTGTTTTATTTATCCTGTAAATCTCCTGAAATTGCAAAATATACGAAGAAGTCCTGGAAATCTCTGGAAATTATTTAAATCTTTAGAAAACTCATACAAATCTCCTGAAATATATAGACACAAAATATGTAATTCAAAATGGAAAACGCCAATCCTACGCGCGATGAAAAAACAAAACTGCATTATGCAATACCCGTAATTGTGGAATCTGATGAAAGCAACTTCTCGCGCCTCAAACTAATGAGGAATTACTTGAGGTCAACAATTCTCAAAGATAGATTGAAACATTTGGTAATTCTTGCTATTGAGTATGATCTATGTAGGAAATAAAATTTTTATGATATACTGTATGACTTCGCTACACGCAAGGCTCGTAATATAATTCTGTACGTAGCAAAGAATTAAAAAAATGCAAAGACGAATTTATTTTCTAATACAAACCCCAAATTTTCACTTATAATCCGTATCTCTACCCAAGCTGGGCCCCGCAAATTCTGTTTCGCATAGAGCCCCACAATGGTTAAGTCCGGCCCTGCTATTTAGTGACGGGTGAATACAGAGTAGATTACTTGTTCTCCCCCCCCCCCCTCTTTTTTCGCCACTAAATTTACGTGAGGTAGAAATAAAAAAAGAGTGATCTTTCTTCGTCACAACGGTCCGGCCCTGCTATTTTCTGTAAGGGTGAATATTACTTGTTCTCCCCCCTCCCCCTTTTTTTTCGTAGGGTAACTCTAGTTCGTCCTACTTGCAGAAATAAAAGAGTGATCTTACCTTTACTTCTTCTTTGTGTCCAAACTCTTGAGCCATGAAGAGAATAATCTTATACTAGAAGTAGAATGTAAGGCGTATGGGTGTATGTATGTGCCAAATAGAAATCAAAACCGCTTGACCAATCTTGGTAAAACTTGACATAAATGTTCCTTGGGTACTAACTTAGACCGTAGTGTATGTATTGTAGCCCTAAAACAAACTTAAGACCCTTAAAAAATTTGACCAACTCTATGAAAGTATAAATCTAGGCCATGTTTACCAAGTTGACATGGGAAAAGATCGAAAGGATTTAGATCTCGATCTAATTTTAAGAACTACACTTTGCAGATAGTTTTTTACTTTAACACATACAAATTACAAAATATAGTCTATTGATATCATTTATTTAATAAAAGTAAGCTTCAAATTTGTGTTTCAAAAGCATTGATACATAAATCCGTTCCTTATATCAGCGAATTTAGAATTCCTGACGTACATTCTTTCATTACACATTATCCGAAAGGTTACACATCTCTCTATTTCTAGGCCTAAAACTCTAATTCAACTCTAAGATGATAGAACTTCTTTTCGCAAAGATAGTTTTAAACTTTAACACATGAACATACTAATTATAGTCCATTCATTTCATATTTTAATCAAATTAACATTCAAATTTGTTTTTTTCTAAAGCCTTTTTTCATACGTCTGTTCGCTAAAGCTGCGAAGCCGTGTTGAGAATATTGAGATCATAGACATATATATATATATAGACTGGACGATAAAGTAAAAATTATTATTGGAAACATTTGGGAAAAGATAAGTTTGTATGAGTTATACAGCAGTTATGAGCAGTGTAAAATTAAAAGTATTTATAGTTGTTTTTTTTCAGCCATAACCTATATACCCCTAGAACTCTAGATTTTATATATGCCATGTTTTTTTTTTACTATTAAATTTACATAATTAAAATAATTATAAATAGTTTTAAATACTAGATTTAGATCTAGTCCATATAAATACTATAGTAAAAAAAATACTACTTACTACTAGTACTATACTACTATACTATACTATAATCTATAATTGTAATCTGTATAGCCTAGTCTATAGTTAGTATATAAATAGTCTAGGACTAGATTGTCACTAGATCTATAATGGACCTCATTCACCAATCGTAAACAAACAAAATTTAGCCACGTGATTCTATATATCTTCTATACAAATTATGTAATCCATAGTGGCTGTCACGTGATACGTATTTTTCATTGTTTTGTCAATATTATGACGTGGCTAAATGTGTTTATTTACGATTGGTGAATGAGTCCATTAGTATAATCTATTCTTATACTAGATCTAGTCTATAGCCTGCATGCATAGATGTTAGACTGACTAGTTTAATAGTTAGTAGTAAAAAGTATGAAAAGTACTAGACCTAGTTATTACAAATATTAGTCATATTTATTAGATTTAGATCTATCAATATTAAATTAGTCACAGTCACAGTGATAGTGAATTTATCTGACTTACTGAAACTGAAAGTTACTGTGTATAATATTCTTTTTTTTTTCAACCTTTAGAATTTATCCTTGGCCTATCGTACTACGAACAATACAGCACGTTCTGCTAATTTTCTTTGACTTTTTTGACTAAAAACTAATTCTAACAATTTGAATCGATAAGACGACCGCCATACATTAATAAAGAAGCCATGTCAACAAACATAGATCCACATCACAAACCTATATATATTTGCCTATGTCTATGATTATGAAACAAAGGCAAAATATTGGGAATATGGCAGTTTTGTACTTTTCAAAACTAAAGATCATAATTATATATTGGCTGAAATGTTAGTCCTAGAATTTATAGCTCAATTGCCGCCATTTTTGTTTCACATAGATATAGTACATAAAACATATTTGACTCCCCCCAAATAAAAATAACTTCCTACTTCCAGTCTATATTTATTTATGCCTATGATTGAGATATATTCATTCATGAATCGCGTACTAAAAAAGGTCACGCATGCGCAGAGCAAAGCTTTCACGCAGCGCAGAATTAACTCTCCAAACCAATATTTAACTCTAGATTAGTCTAGATCTAGATCATAGACTTATATAAATAGTCACTATTGCGGAACAGTTTGCTGCTACTTTTAGTTTTAAATTTTTTGCTCCGTAATGGTTTGACCTATGGAAAAACTAAAAGTATCTAGGCATTGCCCATCTATTTTCCGATAAAAATAGACGCATTGTTTAGTTTTTCAACACATATCTAAATTTTGCATTCAAATCGACTGAGATATGGTCAGTCACATTTACGGAACAGGATTTTTTAAGAAGTCACATCGCGGAACACGATAAAAATGTCGGAACAAAGTCTATATAAAGAATATATTTATTATTCTTATATAATACGAACTCCTTATCCTTTACATTAATCTTATTTATTTATAAAGCTTAAGACAACACAATGTCACTTTCCGATTCTTTATCCCTTCTTTAATTTAATTGACGTCACACTACCCTGATTTTCCTTACAAGGTTTTATTTTTCATTCTAATTTTTTTGTTATATTAATATTATATTTATGATATTATTTGATATTATGATTTGTCCTCTTTTTGCTGGACGTCTGGTAATCATAAATTCTATATGTAATATTATTCTCTAAATGTTTTTTTTAATTTATATTACTCATAAACTCATTTAAACTCCAATACTATAAATCACTATGTAAATGCGCAGGTCAAATAAATAACATCTATAGTGTTCCACAATTGTGACTATCTTTAAAAAGGTAAAAACTGGGTAAACATCTCCCAATTTTTAAAAAATTGAATTTCTGATATATGGCTATGAAATGAAGTGTTTCCACATCCATGGCTGCCTGGTCGTGCGGTTTGCGCGCTGGACTGTCGTTCAGATTTATCGATGGTCCAGGGTTCAAACACTGCCCGCTCCCATCCCCCGTCGTCCTGCGGGAGGTTTGGACTAGGAAGTAATTATCTTCAACTCTGAAGAAACATCCGAAACATGTAAAACATTTTACAAACAATCCATTTATAAACCGAAAATTAGGTGTATCATGCAGGTGATATGTCATTATCATTTTTAAAAAGCCTTAAGCCATGGCCTATGCGGTTCTCCTAGTACGTGAAAAATAATGGACGATTCCACACTTGTCAACTTTAACCTGGAGTCAAAATGAATTCTCTGCTGTGAAAGGAAAACCTTTATATTGGAAATGTAGAGAGATGGACCATGCGCAGTACCGTTACAGTAGTTGAGCAGAACATGTCAAAATAAAGTAGATTTTAACTCATTTCGGCGAGCTGTTCCGCAAACATGCCTGCTCCGCAATAGTGACTCTACTATAATTGATTATCAAAAATACACACACAAAAATCACAATTTAGTGTTGCATTCAGTCTTTTGATAAAGAAGATTATGTATCTAAAAATTGCTAAATAATAATTATGAGACGAGAGTACTCTTATTTTTGATGTTCATTTACTAGATCTAGATCTAAAAATTAAATTATATGCTACATAGGTTAGGGTTGAAAAAAAATAGCCTCTAATTCTATTATCCACCCTACAAAACAACGCCTTGATCCAACTTTCTAAAAAATGTTCACGACATTTTTTGTAGTGTTAAAAAGTCTCCATGTCCAGTCTAGATATAGTATATATAAGTCTATGATCTAGATCTATGTCTACCTCAAGATCTACTTTATACTTAGAACACACGAACATACAAACTTAAGTCTATTCATTTCATATTTTAATCAAATATAGTAGGCAAACAAGCAAATGTTTTTATTTGAACAAATGGAGTTATGTTGATTAGCTCCATTCATGCTATTTTTACATTCACGCATTAACATTAACATTATTATTTCGTTTAATTGTCTATAAAACACTCTCAGTGACTATATCGACAGTGATATGCAAATTAAGACCCGCGGGCAGTGGATAATATATATATATATATATATATATATATATATATATATATATATATATATATATATGTTATATATATATATATATATATTTATATATATATATATAGAGAGAGAGAGATAGATAGATAGATAGATAGATAGATAGATAGATAGATAGATAGATAGATAGATAGATAGATAGATAGATACATAGATAGATAGATAGATAGATAGATAAATGAAGACTGGACAGTGAAAATACAAGGGAAATAATCCTTAAAAATATCAGCAATGGGTTTTTTGTGTGAATGTTTCATTATAATTCAACATGTTTTAGCAGAGCGAGACCCTGGTTGTAATGTGCATGTTATGAATGGGAAACACATGGCTACAAGAGTTCAACAATGAGTAGACAAGAAGACCAAGACTGGAGCAGCAAATAAAGGAATGAAATTTAAAAAAAATTCAGACCAGGGACAAACTCCTAAACTTTAGAAACAATCATTTCGAAGTCGAATGCTAGTGATAACCTTTATTCCTAAGTTAAGGAGACCATCTTCTTGAATACAAAAGTACGATGGGGGAAATGCTTGGTTAGGGTCACACTAAACACAAGCAAGTCAATCTTTCACTATAGAAACTCTTGCCTGCTACGTAGACCTGTGCTTCTTTCACTATAGAAACTCTGCTACGTAGACCTGTGCTTCTTTCACTATAGAAACTCTTGCCTGCTACGTAGACCTGTGCTTCTTTCACTATAGAAACTCTTGCCTGCTACGTAGACCTGTGCTTCATTCACTAAAGAAACTCTTGTCTGCTACGTAGACATGTCCTTCATTCACTAAAGAAACTCTTGTCTGCTACGTAGACATGTCCTTCATTCACTATAGAAACTCTGCTACGTAGACATGTGCTTCATTCACTATAGAAACTCTCGCCTGCTACGTAGACCCGAGCTAATGAGCTTAAGTTAAACATCGTCTGCTAAGTAGACATGTGCTTCAAAAGAAATTCGATTCAGTTGTCAACCCAAACAGAAAGCAGACATTTAGTTTTTGCATTAAATTGTAAAAATGCAGAAACAATTTTATTTTCCAATTTAATTAGAGAAGAAATTTAACAAAACAAATAATAAATATTTTCTAGTGCCTGACAATATTAAGTAGACGAGGTGACTATTTTGTTTTTATGTCGGCGATATTTTTAAAATTAGTTTTTCGTTCGTTGCAAATGTCTCTGTTTTTGTTGGTTTTTATTTGATCTAGCAAGCTAACATTTAATAAGAAGAGAGAACTGGACACCGTGTTCCCTGTAGACAGAAAACAGAACTCTCCATAGAATTGAGCTAAATGTCTAAACGCAGAAACACATCAAAGTGAATTTATCAACAAATAACTCTGCGACGATTGGACAGTTTTATGTGCTGCTAGAAATTGGTCTGAAACAGAACTACATCTAAGAGAAGTTTATTAGTTAAACTGGTCTGTAACAGAACTAGATCTCTGAAAAGTGTACTGTTTAAATTGGTCTCTAATAGAACTAGATTATGAGAAAAGTGTTAGTTAAATTGGTCTGTAATATATCTAGATCTATGAAAAGTGGTGTAATAGTGTATAGATTGTCTGTATAAGAATGAGACATCAAAGGATAAAAATGTTTGTCAAATGTTTTATATCTAATCTTATCTTATATAATACAGACGTTACTTCAAAAAAGAAGATGATTACGTCCTACGCGTCATGCATTTAGTCATGCATATTTACCAATGACTTAGATTCTGACAAGTCACTGGTTTTTCTGGCTAGCTCAGGCAACCCATTCCATGCTCTAATAGCACTAGGGAAGAAGGAGTATTTGTACAAATTTGTCCTAGCATATGGGACGAGGAATGTGCCTTTATTTTTGTGTCTTTCAGAGTATTTTATTAAATTTTGTTTTTGTATTTGAAGATTATGGTTTAGTGTTTTATGTATAATTGCTACTTTACTTTTGAGTCTTCTGTCCTGAAGGCTTTCTAAATTTAGTGATTTTACTAAAGGTGTTACTCTAGTCAAATGTAAATATTCGTTTATATTTTTTGGATGAGTGTCGTAGTCTAGGACAACGGGGGGGAGGGGGCAGGGTATGAACCCGGGACCATCGAGAAGACCAAAGACAATCCAGCGACCAGGCAGCAACTGTTTGTTATATAGGTTAGGTACATGATCCCATTCCACAACGTCGTTGTATTGAATGCTTACTACTTAAGTGATACTACACAGGTCAGTGTGTGTCTGTTGTATGCTCATCAAACTTAAAGCCTGCTCTACCTAATCCTAAGGCTAGACGCTCTGTGAACTTGTCACAGACAAGTATCACGTGAAGTATCCTGGCCTTTAGAGTTGACCCATTTAATTATTTTAGTTGTATGTATTCCAACTACAACTCTACCTAATTTTTCAATTAACATTCCATTTTTTACTTTTTTGAAATCGTTTCTCCTTGTTTTGTTTCGTTCATTCTTAAATTGCTTTTTCCTTTGTTGCGTTTTGTTTTCCTCATTTTGTCGTTACTTGTTTTGCAATTTCCAGAGCTTAGAATAAACTCGAGATAACTAATACGTTCCGGGCCAAATCGATTAGGGGTCAGATTGAAATCTGGGTTTCTTTCTGTCCTAACCTACATTGTCTTCTATATCATTACAACACAGGGCAGGGGCAGAGATAGCAAACATTTTGATAGAAACAGATCTTTTTTTTTTTTGTCTTTAAAATCAATATTGGGATATAGAAATACTAAAGATGAACACATAACTGAATACAGCGCTCAAGTTAGCAATGGTTTATATATTCTATTTTATCAAGGAATGTACACTTTGCAAACAAAATGTAGCTGAAAGATGGAGGCGGAGAAAAAGTGGGTGAAACATGTCCGGTCTTATAGCGTACAATTTCCAAGTCCATGTCAAGTTTTGTTTGACCTTTAGTTCCCTAAGTTCTTATGTAGAAAAAAACAAATCGACGTTTCACTCTCTATCGGTGATCTTTATTGTTTCTATTTTTATCTTTATTGTTTTTATTTTTATCTTTATTGTTTCTATTTTTATCTTTATTGTTTTTATTTTTATCTTCGTTGTTTCTATTTTTATCTTCATTGTTTTTATTTTTATCTTCATTGTTTCTATTTTTATCTTCATTGTTTTTATTTTTATCTTCGTTGTTTCTATTTTTATCTTCATTGTTTTTATTTTTATCTTCGTTGTTTCTATTTTTATCTTTATTGTTTTTATTTTTATCTTCATTGTTTCTATTTTTATCTTCATTGTTTTTATTTTTATCTTCATTGTTTCTATTTTTATCTTCATTGTTTTTGTTTTTATCTTTATTGTTTCTATTTTTATCTTTATTGTTTTTATTTGATCTTTATTGTTTTTATTTTTATCTTTATTGTTTCTATTTTTATCTTTATTGTTTTTATTTTTATCTTCATTGTTTCTATTTGTTCTTTATTGTTTTTATTTTATCTTTATTGTTTTTATTTTTATCTTTATTGTTTCTATTTTTATCTTTATTGTTTCTATTTTTATCTTTATTGTTTCTATTTGATCTTTATTGTTTCTATTTTATCTTTATTGTTTCTATTTTTATCTTTATTGTTTTTATTTTTATCTTTATTGTTTCTATTTTTATCTTTATTGTTTCTATTTTTATCTTTATTGTTTTTATTTTTATCTTTATTGTTTCTATTTTTATCTTTATTGTTTCTATTTTTATCTTTATTGTTTTTATTTTTATCTTTATTGTTTCTATTTGATCTTTATTGTTTTTATTTTTATCTTTATTGTTTCTATTTTTATCTTTATTGTTTTTATTTTTATCTTTATTGTTTGTATTTGATCTTTATTGTTTTTTTTTATCTTTATTGTTTCTATTTGATCTTTATTGTTTCTATTTGATCTTTATTGTTTCTATTTGATCTTTATTGTTTTTATTTTTATCTTTATTGTTTGTATTTGATCTTTATTGTTTGTATTTGATCTTTATTGTTTTTATTTTTATCTTTATTGTTTTTATTTTTATCTTTATTGTTTTTATTTTTATCTTTATTGTTTGTATTTGATCTTTATTGTTTTTATTTGATCTTTATTGTTTCTATTTGATCTTTATTGTTTCTATTTGATCTTTATTGTTTTTATTTGATCTTTATTGTTTCTATTTGATCTTTATTGTTTTTATTTGATCTTTATTGTTTCTATTTGATCTTTATTGTTTCTATTTGATCTTTATTGTTTTTATTTGATCTTTATTGTTTCTATTTGATCTTTATTGTTTCTATTTGATCTTTATTGTTTCTATTTGATCTTTATTGTTTCTATTTGATCTTTATTGTTTCTATTTGATCTTTATTGTTTCTATTTGATCTTTATTGTTTCTATTTGATCTTTATTGTTTCTATTTGATCTTTATTGTTTCTATTTGATCTTTATTGTTTCTATTTGATCTTTATTGTTTCTATTTGATCTTTATTGTTTTTATTTGATCTTTTTTGTTTCTATTTGATCTTTATTGTTTCTATTTGATCTTTATTGTTTCTATTTTATCTTTATTGTTTTTATTTTTATCTTTATTGTTTTTATTTTTATCTTTATTGTTTCTATTTTTATCTTTATTGTTTCTATTTGATCTTTATTGTCACGATAGAGGAGGGACAGAAGAAGTGGGTCACAAGAAATGTCCAGGTGAGCCACGAAAGATGGTCATGTGGTCAACAAAAGAAGGTTAGATGGGCTATGAGAGATGACCAGGTGGGCCACTAGAGATGACCAGGTGGGTCACTAGAGATGGCCAAGTGAGAAAATTGAGATTAGAGCAATTAGAGAATTGCTTAAAGTTTATAGTCTACTAGACAGTACTAGACATATAGTATAGATTTTTATTTTAAAATTCCAATCCATGTACTATCCAATAGTTTAGAAATAGAAATTCGACAGCTTATGTTTCTCTTTGGGAAACAAAAACTAGCTAATTGGGCACACAGTGAAAGCTCTGGTTTGATCCTTATAGTAAACAAAAATCATCTTAAAATAAAATTTGGCTTTTTTTGAGCACGCTTTCAGCGGGTATTCCCGCACTCGACCTCTGCACTATTACCAAACATACCTCTGCACTATTACCAAACATACCTCTGCACAATTACCAAACATACCTCTGCACAATAACCAAACATACCTCTGCACAATAACCAAACATACCTCTGCACTATTACCAAACATACCTCTGCACAATAACCAAACATACCTCTGCACTATTACCAAACATACCTCTGCACTATTACCAAACATACCTCTGCACAATAACCAAACATACCTCTGCACTATTACCAAACATACCTCTGCACTATTACCAAACATACCTCTGCACAATAACCAAACATACCTCTGCACAATAACCAAACATACCTCTGCACAATAACCAAACATACCTCTGCACTATTACCAAACATACCTCTGCACTATTACCAAACATACCTCTGCACTATTACCAAACATACCTCTGCACAATAACCAAACATACCTCTGCAATATAACCAAACATACCTCTGCACTATTACCAAACATACCTCTGCACTTTTACCAAACATACCTCTGCTATTTTTTTTTTTTTTCTTTCTTAGTTCCATAATAAATAAATCTACTAAGTGTTTGTACGAGTCTGTGCATTTTTTAAATACAAAATAAAAAGTTATGAATATTTATGAATTGCATTGTAATAATAATGTTATAACTTTTTTCAAAGTGCAACTTTCATGCGTTATAGCATAAACAGAGCGCTACAGTTCAAATTCTATGGTGGGAGGAAGGGGGTATCTGGAAGCAGGTTTCCTTGAGGCCTTTATACAAACCTTGTCTTCGAGTCCGATGATTAAGGAGGAGTGCAGTCTTTCACGTGGCTCTGAAGCACCAGCTGCGACCCACATAGTTTGCCACATCCAACGCAAACATAACCATCTTAGGCCGTTGGATCGATTTAGATTCTCTTTTCGCCGTCTGCACCTGTCCTTGGCAGTGGCTTTTCTTTTGTGTATCCGGCGACCTTTATAAACAAATCTCCAGCTGTCTCGTTCTAAAGCCGCCTTGCAGTCAGATACCCTCTTCTATGTCAGTTAAAGCAAGTTGGTGCCCAAGCTGGTCTTTAAAGCGT
Source organism: Biomphalaria sudanica (assembly GCA_036873155.1). NCBI lineage: Eukaryota > Metazoa > Mollusca > Gastropoda > Planorbidae > Biomphalaria > Biomphalaria sudanica. The sequence continues at coordinate 388,791 of JAZGLO010002833.1, forward strand.
TTCTGTAGGACATCTCTGTTACGTCTACCACTTTTCAGCTCACAAAAAAAGGACTGCCTCTTGCAAACGCTCGTCCCACCATACGGGATAGTGCTTTCTCCAGCGTAACTGTCGGACCATAAGAAGTCCCTCTATACCAGTGATGCCCAAAAATACGGGCCGCGAGCTGGTTCAATCCGGCCCACCGAAACGTCGGCACAAAGTGAATAAAATCTCCACACAAAAAAAAAAGTTTGGAAAAAAATATTTTCCTAAGTGTGTGTAATTGGATAGGTACTGATGATAAGCCAACATATTTGATTTATAGAGAAAGAGTGGCTCTTTTGAAAGAACATAAAACAGCTTTATGAAACTCATGAATAGATACATAGGTTTCTAATAAAAATGATTCATTGTCTATTTCCTTTTTTTCTTATAATTTTTTATTAATGTGGCCCGCGACACGAGTGTCTGAAATTAAAAGGACCCGCTGGCCGAATAAGGTTGAGCATCACTGCTCTATGCTGTCCCTACCGACGTGTTCTGTATGGGTACTTTCTTTTCTAATCGCTATGTACATTGATATTTAGAACTAAATGAAAACGAAAGCAACAATTCAAATTGGGAGTCTTTACCCGTTTTACCCGATCCAAAATAAGTAAATATAAATATAGACCTATATAGGGCTTCTTTTGTCTCGGAAGACAATGGATGCGCCCAGGTGAGTCACTGGCTTTGGTTTCGTCTTGAGACGGGGCAGATACTGGAGTGACTGATGCAGCTTCGTTCCTTTTGCTCTCGGCGAAGTTCGTACCAGCACGTACAGTCTGTCTCCATGCTGTCCGGTCTCGGGCTATCTCCTCCCACATACTTTGTTCGATGCCCGTGGTTCTCATGTCTCAATTGCAGACACTTCTGTATGTTAATTTTGGGCGGTCCTTGTGTCTGACTCCCTCTGCAAGCTCAGCGTAGGATGTCTTTAGGGATTCTTCCATCTGGCTACAATGCCTGCGTTTTGAGCACACTACTTCATGGCAGTGAGAATTGGGCAACTTACATGCGTCAAGAACACAGATTAAATAGCCTCCACCTACGGGCTGCCTGCGATGCATAACGTGCATCTCCTGGAGGGATCGTGTCACCTACCAGGACGTTTTGAAAGGGGCCAATGTGCACAGCATCTATAATTCCTCAACAAATTATTCAAACGGTCACCTGGTACTAAAAATAATCTATAGATCTTAGCTGGACTGTAATAGAAGAACTGGATTGTGTAAGCTCATTGAAAAGACTCATTGCAATAGTGAAACATCACAAGTTAATAAATGGGATGAGAAATCATAGACCACTAACAGCTTTATAAAAGAGAAATGAATTTTAAAAAAATACTTTTTTTTGTTATTTGTTTTATAAACTAAATGCATTCATTCATGAATCTACCTTTTCTCCTGTATGACTACAATAAGTAAGTTACTTATCCAAGGCATGATCTGTTCACATTTCTATGTCATCTAGCCCATTAAAACTATCGTACTACGCCACTGCTACAGAGCTGTTTCAATGGTACACACTTTACAAACTGTTTACTCAATAGTTGATGTACTGAAGTGATTCAGAACGACCAGGAGAGTAGATCACGTTTTATCACTACAACCAAAACTGAGTCGAGGAAGTTCCGCTCTGTAACAGCATCGATCATCTCCGGAACTAGAAACGAGGTAAACCGGAGAACGCCGAGAGTGGAACCAAGGTGTGAGAAGGCAAGAGTAAAAGAGAAAGTGGGACAATGGATGAAAATGCAAGTACACTGTAATTGAAAGACCTTGTTCAAACATAGGGAAATGGAGAGTAAAAAGAGACGGGGTGGGGAACCGATTGAGAATGTTTGCTGGAAAAAGAGATGTTTTAATTATATTTATGCCATCTAGAGCGACAGTGTAAAATACAATGGTATGAAGGATTTTGCGAATTCAATTTTAACCTCAAAGAAAATTGTGATCTTTAGTTTTAAGAATCTATAAACAACACAATTCCCATAGTCTGACAACGTAGAGCAGCAGCAGCAGAACCGTGCAATCTTTGAAATCAATCTGTTTTCGTTTATGACTTAGGTGAAAATCTTGGCACATATTGTCTCAACATCGCGTCTAAGTTTTATTAAACCAAGACTTTAGACCAAACTCTTGCGAGAAAATAATCAGGCTTTGACGTGCCCATTGTCGTGTGACACCAAAAACTACAAAAACATCAAGATATAGTTCTTTTTAGGTTGCTCATGTAAACATTTGGCTACATTGAAAGTCTAGATTTAAATTTAAACGTCTAGATCTAGTTAAAGTTTTGTCAGGGGCTCAAAGTTAAATTTCTGGTTGAATTTCTTATTTTTGTACAAATTTTGGGCATTTGGTAGAGAGAGTGTTTTTGAATCGTTGGTCATTTCGTAGTGACAAAGTAAGTCAATAGATCCCTCCTCATTCTTGAACCGCCCTGACATGTGGCGTCCACCCTATAGGCTTGTGGTAAATAGTTTTCGAGAAAGGGCCATTGGTCAGTTCTGTATTAAGATACAGAGGTCAAGGAAATACTAAACAAGAAGGATGGAGTGGTCATGACGTCATCGGTGATCCATAACTAGATGTCCACCATAAAACGGACCAGTACAGAGTGACAAAGGTCAACAAGGATTACATTCTATCAGATGAAGGTCAAAAGGTGGGGAGGGGGGAGAAGGAGAAACTTTTGAAGTAGAGACTTTATCCCCCGGGGGGTAATATCTGGTTTAAATCTAGTTCCGGTCAGGTCTTTCAACACATGGATTTACCTCTGGTTAGGTCACCCAAGATCAGATTCAGCTCTGTTTAGGTCACCCAAGATCAGATTTAGTTCTGGTTAGGTCACCCAAGATCAGATTTTTCTCTGTTTAGGTCACCCAAGATCAGATTTAGCTCTGGTTAGGTCACACAAGATCTGAATTTAGTTCTCGTTAGGCCATACAAGATCTAGTATTAGTTGAATGTAGTTCTGGTTAGGTCTGGCATTCTTTATGCCAATATCTCGCTATTAGTTCTATTAGTATTTGGGAGGGTGGTATCTGTTCGAATGTTTTCCGTGCTGCCTTTAGGCGCTCAGAAAACAACTCTGCTCGAATCGAGTGTCAAACCTCATTAAAGTTTAAAACCCCTACAGACGGTTTTGAGTTTAAAATCCCCCTACAGAGAGTTTTGAGGTTGAAAACCTCTCGCTTCAATATTATTCTAAAACAAACTACAGTCACCTAATACTATGAGAGTAGCTAAATGGGGTTTTAAATTTGTTTAAAAAAAAACTCCTGAGATTGTTTAGTTGAACCCCCCCCCCAACAGATGATTTTGACGATAAAACTTTCATTTTCGACATAAAATTTAAAGCAAACTACAGTCACCTAATTCCAAGAGCGTAGCTAAGAGAGGTTCCAAATTTCTACCAGTGGCAGGGCTCCATTAATAAAGTGCAGTGAATAGTCATCTACCGAAATTGAAAAAGACTAAATGTTACTCAACAAAGATGACTAACATGGAGACCATTACATGGAAAACGCAAACAGGGACATCCTAGTGCAACTTGGCGCCACATGGAGGTCCTCAGAGCAGGTGAGAAGAGGCTTCAGACATTGCCAGTGACAGATTTTTGTGGAAGCAACTTGCCGCCCAATGCGCCGAACGGTATGAAAGGAGCTAAGTCAGTAAGAAAAGCATATTTGGTTTTTAAAACAAACTTTTTAATAGCAGGATAATGCACTTTAGATACCTCAGAATAGGAATTTTGTTGACTTTCAATATTATCTTCGTCTTATCTTATATAATACAGACGTTACTTCAAAAAAGAAGATGATTACGTCCTACGTGTCATGCATTTAGTCATGCATATTAACCAATGACCTAAACTCCGCCAAGTCACTGGTTTTCCTGGCTAGCTCAGGCAACCCATTCCATGCTCTAATAGCGCTGGGGAAGAATGAGCATTTGTACAAATTTGTCCTAGCATTCTTTATGTCAATACCTCGCTATTCTTATTAGGTCTGGTATTCTTTATGCCAATATCCAGGCCAGGCTGGATAATGTATTAGTTCTTCTCATTATTTCATCTTGTCACAGCTGCTTACGATAAAAAACGTTTCCTACTTGATCCATGCTGTGTTCTATCTCCTATGACACCGAGCTAATATTACCCATCAGTATTACCTACCAGTTGAGAGCCACACATTCAATTACCAAAATAGATACAACAGTGTGTTTTTGTTTCTGTTCATAATTGCTAAATGTGTGTAAAGAATGGATGTGGGAGTGAAACATGTCCAGGTCAAGGAATGTCCAACATGTACATAGACATCAAAAAGTCAACTCATGGCTCTAAATTGAAACATTCAATTCAAAAAGACGAATTGGTGTGAAATGGAAAGATGAATTGGTGTGAAATTGAAAGATGAATTGGTCTAAAATAATTCACAAGAATGGACCAAGTTTTTTTGAGTTACAAAATGAAATTAATTCTTTTAATTCAAAGTCATCACCAGAAACATACAGAAACAGTTTTTTAGAGAACATTTTCTGTGGGTTGAGTGGCATATATTGTCTACTTACATTAGCTCTCGAGTTTGAATCTCCAATAAAAGGCTAATGTTGGTCAAAGTTGAGCTGTGTTTGTAAGGGCAGTAAGAAAACCTTCCACCCTCCCCCCCCCACCCACACATGACGTCAGAAAAGATTGGACCAGAACTCAAGGGATCATGATTGAGTAGTACTTGGAGACACACTTCACCAAAATAGAAAGAAAAAATGCACTTATAATAAAAACACTATGGAGTTTCAATAGAGTCTACGAAATCAATGATATGTATTTATGATTCCTCTTTGTTGCTAATCCACTTCACGTAATGTCTCTTAACTATTGCCTTTGGTCTTCAATTGCTATATCCTTTTGTTTTATTTGGTCAGGCCTCCCTATTCCCAGAATGCCATTGCCCCTGAAGGCCAAAAAACTTTTATTAATTTTTTTTTGGTCATCATTCACTTAGTGAACAATCTTCACTTTTAGAAGTCCCTCGTGAACCCAGACTCTGGTGAGTTGAAATGATATCTATTGAAATAGCCCTTTCAAATATTGAACGCACACCTTTGAGACCTTATAGCCTTAAGCTAACTCAAATAGTCATCAAATATGTAGGTCACTGCTGGGTCGAAGCAACCACGTTAAACACTGCGCTCTTACTAAATGTTCGTTCACGAAGACATTCGACTTTTAAGTGTCAAATAAAGCTCATAGAGTGAAGCATGTTCAAATAATGAATTCGTTCTTCCTAAAAAAATGGAAATTAAAGAATAATGTTGGGATGTTTCACGGAGAAACACACTACAAGTTTGTTTATATAAACACAATGAGACACACACCACGACTTTGTGTTTATATGAACACAATGGGACACACACCACGACTTTGTGTTTATATGAATGCAAGAGACACACACCACAACTTTGTGTTTATATGAACACAGGAGACACACACCACGACTTTGTGTTTATATGAACACAATGAGACACACACCACGTCTTTGTGTTTATATGAACACAATGGGACACACACCACGACTTTGTGTTTATATGAATGCAAGAGACACACACCACAACTTTGTGTTTATATGAACACAATGAGACACACACCACGACTTTGTGTTTATATGAATGCAAGAGACACACACCACGACTTTGTGTTTATATAAACACAATGAGACACACACCACGACTTTGTGTTTATATGAACACAATGGGACACACACCACGACTTTGTGTTTATATGAACACAATGGGACACACACCACGACTTTGTGTTTATATGAACACAATGGGACACACACCACGACTTTGTGTTTATATGAATGCAAGAGACACACACCACGACTTTGTGTTTATATAAACACAATTAGACACACACCACGACTTTGTGTTTATATGAACACAATGGGACACTCACTACGACTTTGTGTTTATATAAACACAATGGGACACACACCACGACTTTGTGTTTATATGAATGCAAGAGACACACACCACGACTTTGTGTTTATATAAACACAATGAGACACACACCACGACTTTGTGTGTATATGAATGCAAGAGACACACACCACGACTTTGTGTTTATATGAACACAAGAGACACACTCTAGTGCGTTGTGTTCATATGATGACACTCTCTAGGGCTTGTGTTCATATAAACACACCGAGGTAGACTTCTCAAAATAGATGTTAAACCAGTACTAAAGTTTTGAAGTCACCATCAAGAGAAAGAGTTTATTTCTCCTCTTGGTGAGCATAATATATTAACTTTCGAATTTATATTCGAAAGCAACCAATCAGTTGGTCTTGCAGACGTTACCCTGTTACACAGTAGTTCTGTGACTGGTACCCTGGGATATTGTCCCATCTCAGAATTCATCTCATTACTTTTCTTAACAAGGGCTCCCACAATTCAGGAAGGGGGGAGCAAAGTTGACCATTTCCTGCATCCCAGTCAGCACTGTGTGGGTGTGATCGGGGAGGAGGGGGTTAGTATTGGTAGAGACTTATTGATTGATTGACTTCGGAGTGATTTGTTCATCTTGGCATAACGCAAGACAGTGACGTCTGTAATTACATCTTAACACGCGCCCACGCAAGACAAATGTGAGTACTTGATGAACATGTTGGGCTCAACTTTTTGTTTAGCTGAACCAGTTTTAGTCGAGGGTCATGGTTTCATTTCTAGATTCATATAGCTGAACCAGTTTTAGTCGAGGGCTATGGTTTCATTTCTAGATTTATTTAGCTGAACCAGTTTTAGTCGAGGGTCATGGTTTCATTTCTAGATTCATTTAGCTGAACCAGTTTTAGTCGAGGGCTATGGTTTCATTTCTATATTCATTTAGCTGAACCAGTTTTAGTCGAGGGTCATGGTTTCATTTCTAGATTTATTTAGCTGAACCAGTTTTAGTCGAGGGTCATGGTTTCATTTCTAGATTCATTTAGCTGAACCAGTTTTAGTCGAGGGTCATGGTTTCATTTCTAGATTCATTTAGCTGAACCAGTTTAGTCGAGGGTCATGGTTTCATTTCTAGATTCATTTAGCTGATAGTTTTAGTCGAGGGTCATGGTTTCATTTCTAGATTCATTTAGCTGAACCAGTTTTAGTCGAGGGCCATGGTTTCATTTCTAGATTCATTTAGCTGAACCAGTTTTAGTCGAGGGCTATGGTTTCATTTCTAGATTCATTTAGCTGAACCAGTTTTAGTCGAGGGCTATGGTTTCATTTCTAGATTCATTTAGCTGAACCAGTTTTAGTCGAGGGCCATGGTTTCATTTCTAGATTCATTTAGCTGAACCAGTTTTAGTCGAGGGCCATGGTTTCATTTCTAGATTCATTTAGCTGAACTAGTTTTAGTCGAGGGCTATGGTTTCATTTCTAGATTCATTTAGCTGAACCAGTTTTAGTCGAGGGCCATGGTTTCATTTCTAGATTTATTTAGCTGAACCAGTTTTAGTCGAGGGTCATGGTTTCATTTCTAGATTCATTTAGCTGAACCAGTTTTAGTCGAGGGTCATGGTTTCATTTCTAGATTCATTTAGCTGAACCAGTTTTAGTCGAGGGCCATGGTTTCATTTCTAGATTCATTTAGCTGAACCAGTTTTAGTCGAGGGCCATGGTTTCATTTCTAGATTCATTTAGCTGAACCAGTTTTAGTCGAGGGCCATGGTTTCATTTCTTGATTCATTTAGCTGAACCAGTTTTAGTCGAGGGCTATGGTTTCATTTCTAGATTCATTTAGCTGAACCAGTTTTAGTCGAGGGCCATGGTTTCATTTCTAGATTCATTTAGCTCAACCAGTTTTAGTCGAGGGCCATGGTTTCATTTCTAGATTCATTTAGCTGAACCAGTTTTAGTCGAGGGCCATGGTTTCATTTCTAGATTCATTTAGCTGAACCAGTTTTAGTCGAGGGCCATGGTTTCATTTCTAGATTCATTTAGCTTAACCAGTTTTAGTCGAGGGCCATGGTTTCATTTCTAGATTCATTTAGCTGAACCAGTTTTAGTCGAGGGCCATGGTTTCATTTCTAGATTCATTTAGCTGAACCAGTTTTAGTCGAGGGCCATGGTTTCATTTCTAGATTCATTTAGCTGAACCAGTTATAGTCGAGGGCTATGGTTTCATTTCTTGATTCATTTAGCTGAACCAGTTTTAGTCGAGGGCTATGGTTTCATTTCTAGATTCATTTAGCTGAACCAGTTTTAGTCGAGGGCCATGGTTTCATTTCTAGATTCATTTAGCTCAACCAGTTTTAGTCGAGGGCTATGGTTTCATTTCTAGATTCATTTAGCTGAACCAGTTTTAGTCGAGGGCCATGGTTTCATTTCTAGATTCATTTAGCTGAACCAGTTTTAGTCGAGGGCCATGGTTTCATTTCTAGATTCATTTAGCTGAACCAGTTTTAGTCGAGGGCCATGGTTTCATTTCTAGATTCATTTAGCTGAACCAGTTTTAGTCGAGGGCCATGGTTTCATTTCTAGATTCATTTAGCTGAACCAGTTTTAGTCGAGGGCTATGGTTTCATTTCTTGATTCATTTAGCTGAACCAGTTTTAGTCGAGGGCCATGGTTTCATTTCTAGATTCATGTTTTGTTCATTCGTTAAAGTGTCTATTTTCTATGCCTATTACGTCCTGGCTCAGACCTGCTCGTTTGAATTCTAGACCATCGTGACAAAAGTCCGAAGCCCATATCACGTGACCAAGCAGACGTCATTTTTCGTCTTATTTGTCACTGTGTATAAATAGACGTATTTTGTTGTCTTTCTCCGTGTGTACCTAAAACTAAATACCTTGGGTTAAAGGTCAGGTCATGGATGATAGATTTGTCTCTCTAGTTGAAGGTCAGGTCATGAATGATAGATCTGTCTCTCTAGTTGAAGGTCAGGTCATGAATATCTGTCTCTAGTTGAATGTCAGATTCATGAATATCTGTCTCTAGTTGAATGTCAGATCATGAATATCTGTCTCTCGTTGAATGTCAGATCATGAATATCTGTCTCTAGTTGAAGGTCAGGTCATGAATATCTGTCTCTCGTTGAATGTCAGATCATGAATGATAGATCTGTCTCTGTCGTTGAATGTCAGGTCATGAATGATAGATCTGTCTCTCTAGTTGAATGTCAGATCATGAATATCTGTCTCTCTAGTTGAATGTCAGATCATGAATATCTGTCTCTAGTTAAATGTCAGATCATGAATATCTGTCTCTAGTTGAATGTCAGATCATGAATATCTGTCTCTAGTTGAATGTCAGGTCATGAATATCTGTCTCTAGTTGAATGTCAGATCATGAATATCTGTCTCTAGTTGAATGTCAGATCATGAATATCTGTCTCTAGTTGAAGGTCAGGTCATGAATATCTGTCTCTCGTTGAATGTCAGATCATGAATGATAGATCTGTCTCTCTAGTTGAATGTCATATCATGAATATCTGTCTCTCTAGTTGAATGTCAGATCATGAATATCTGTCTCTCTAGTTGAATGTCAGATCATGAATATCTGTCTCTCTAGTTGAATGTCAGATCATGAATATCTGTCTCTAGTTGAATGTCAGGTCATGAATATCTGTCTCTAGTTGAATGTCAGGTCATGAATATCTGTCTCTAGTTGAATGTCAGGTCATGAATATCTGTCTCTAGTTGAATGTCAGATCATGAATATCTGTCTCTCGTTGAATGTCAGATCATGAATATCTTTCTCTAGTTGAAGGTCAGGTCATGAATATCTGTCTCTCGTTGAATGTCAGATCATGAATGATAGATCTGTCTCTCTCGTTGAATGTCAGGTCATGAATGATAGATCTGTCTCTCTAGTTGAATGTCAGATCATGAATATCTGTCTCTCTAGTTGAATGTCAGATCATGAATATCTGTCTCTCTAGTTGAATGTCAGATCATGAATATCAGTCTCTAGTTGAATGTCAGGTCATGAATATCTGTCTCTAGTTGAATGTCAGGTCATGAATATCTGTCTCTAGTTGAATGTCAGGTCATGAATATCTGTCTCTAGTTGAATGTCAGGTCATGAATGATAGATCTGTCTCTCTAGTTACAAGGCTGTTTTTGAACAAGAACAATACAAGTAAAAAAATAAGCAAAATATGTTTCATTATGTGTGCCTCCATGTCCTCACAATTTCATGTCAAATCTTACATTTTGGTTTATTGCTTCTCATACTTTTACTTTACACTTCGGCACCAGAAAAAAGGATTATACGCGGGGCAACGATAAATGAAATACAAAGAATGAAATAGTCCTCTTGCCAGCACGTTAGCCCATTGTAAGGTGTGCCCCGCGATAGACCATTGTAAGGTGCGCCCCACGATAGTCCATTGTAAGGTGCGCCCCGCGATAGCCCATTGTAAGGTGCGCCCCGCGATAGTCCATTGTAAGGTGCGCCCCACAAGATGAGAAAAGCTGTCGACAGGTATACAATAAAACGATTCAAGCTCAAAAATGTTCACCACCTAATACTTTGATATATCGTTGTAAAGTTGTATGTCTCTTTTCTTTTAAATTCATTTCAATAATCAAGAGAATATGTATAGTGATTAAAATGATTCTGCGTTGCTGACCTCTAATTAATGCAATGCAAAACTCTCTCTCTCTCTCTCTCTCTCTCTCTCTCTCTTTTATGTACACGAGATAGGGATGAATTTAACAAGAACTTTTCTCTTTGTCAGACTTTGTCGTCTTAATGAAGAGAACAACGTCTAGATCAAACAATGGTAACTTCCAAAACAAGTTTAAGTTTCTATGTGAAGACAAATCTATGTATTTTATTTGGTACTTTATGAAGAGAATAACAAGCATCGCTGTTTAATTGGAGAAAAGCAAGTAGTGGACACAATTTATTGAGACTAACAAAGGAGACAACTTATCAAAAGATAAACAATGGCGACTGTTTCACAGAATTGACAACTTAAAGAGACTGTTCACAGAATTGACAACTTAAAGAGACTGTTTCACAGAATTGACAACTTAAAGAGACTGTTTCACAGAATTGACAACTTAAAGAGACTGTTTCACAGAATTGACAACTTAAAGAGACTGTTTCACAAAATCGACAACTTAAAGAGACTGTTTCACAGAATTGACAACTTAAAGAGACTGTTTCACAAAATCGACAACTTAAAGAGACTGTTTCACAAAATCGACAACTTAAAGAGACTGTTTCACAAAATCGACAACTTAAAGAGACTGTTTCACAGAATCGACAACTTAAAGAGACTGTTTCACAGAATTGACAACTTAAAGAGACTGTTTCACAAAATCGACAACTTAAAGAGACTGTTTCACAAAATCGACAACTTAAAGAGACTGTTTCACAGAATTGACAACTTAAAGAGACTGTTTCACAAAATCGGCAACTTAAAGAGACTGTTTCACAAAATCGACAACTTAAAGAGACTGTTCAATAAACTCGACAACTTAAAGAGACTGTTTCACAAAATCGGCAACTTAAAGAGACTGTTTCACAAAATCGACAACTTAAAGAGACTGTTCAATAAACTCGACAACTTAAAGAGACTGTTTCACAAAATCGACAACTTAAAGAGACTGTTTCACAAAATCGACAACTTAAAGAGACTGTTTTACAAAATCGACAACTTAAAGAGACTGTTTCACAAAATCGACAACTTAAAGAGACTGTTTCACAAAATCGACAACTTAAAGAGACTGTTTCACAAAATCGACAACTTAAAGAGACTGTTTCACAAAATCGACAACTTAAAGAGACTGTTTCACAGAATTGACAACTTAAAGAGACTGTTTCACAAAATCGACAACTTAAAGAGACTGTTTCACAAAATCGACAAAAAGAGACTGTTTCACAGAATTGACAACTTAAAGAGACTGTTTCACAAAATCGACAACTTAAAGAGACTGTTTCACAAAATCGACAACTTAAAGAGACTGTTTCACAAAATCGACAACTTAAAGAGACTGTTTCACAAAATCGACAACTTAAAGAGACTGTTTCACAGAATCGACAATTTAAAGAGACTGTTTCACAAAATCGACAACTTAAAGAGACTGTTTCACAAAATCGACAACTTAAAGAGACTGTTCAATAAAATCGACAACTTAAAGAGACTGTTTCACAAAATCGACAACTTAAAGAGACTGTTCAATAAAATCGACAACTTAAAGAGACTGTTCAATAAAATCGACAACTTATTGACGGTAGAAAGTATTTGTCGGCAAACTTTGGCATCAGCTTTGGCCCCAAGTTTTACATTTTATTTCCTACAAAAACTTTTAATTTATTTTGTTTCTAATTAATCTCCTGTCCCACCAAAAAAGTCCTTAGTGTATAAAAAAAAAAGTTGCTAGGGCATCATAGATGATTCTTTCACAACCTCACGTCATTTTTCTAGGTTTTCTGCTTTTTCTGATGCGTGTGCGAATGATGTGCCGGTCCACAAGCCAAACGTCCTGAGAGTTCTTCAACTGTGACGACAATGTTGACCTAATGATGAAAGGTTTCAAGTTGATTCACTTGGAGATATACAGTATATGTTCATGGTTCACTGTTCACACCGTGACAAGAAAACTAAAATAGTTTTCCTACTAAAAAACAAAATTGGGAGATCTTTGTCTGTAACAGTGTTACTCCACTTTGGATGATAGATTTATGTTGGAAGATGGGACAAAGAAACGGGAAATACAAATGTGAGAGAAAGATAGGCCTACTTAGAAGATCACGTTTTAGACTATCTTAGAAGATCACGTCATTAGACTACCTTAGAAGATCACGTAATTAGACTACCTTAGAAGATCACGTAATTAGACTGTCTTAAAAGATCACGTTTTAGACTTTCTTAGAAGATCACGTCATTAGACTATCTTAGAAGATCACGTAATTAGACTATCTTAGAAGATCCCGTAACTAGACTATCTTAGAAGATCATGTAATTAGACTATCTTAGAAGATCACGTCATTAGACTATCTTAGAAGATCACGTAACTAGACTCTCTTAGAAGATCACGTAACTAGACTATCTTAGAAGATCATGTAAATAATTATCTTTGTAGCTACGTAAATTGTTTTGTTTTTTAAATATGGACAGGCTTACAGAATATTTCACTTTTAAAATTTCTTGCAAAGTAACTTGGGGAGGGAAGAGTTTAGATATCGGTAGGTTTTGTTTTGTTGAGGACATTATGTCAACTGAAATATGACAGTTTTAGCAGTATAACATGAAAAAAAAAACAAGGTTACAAAGATAGTTGGTGTGGAAACACAAACTCAAAATCGGCCCCCGAAGTGGTCCACCCAGGCAGGTAAAAAGGCAAGTTTCAATATTTTCAGAAAGAACATTAGAATAAAATTCTATGACAGAGAAGAATGGAGAAAGAAGGATGACAGATCTTGTGTGGTGCCCCAGCGGTCCAGCAGACCAAAGGATAGGTGAAAGTGAATGTGAAGTTAGATGTGAACCTGGCCTAACTAATGTCTTATAATAAATATCTAATTGTTTTGTAAAGGGTCATTCTCTTATTCAAAGCCTTAAGAAAAAAATATTTCCGTAAAAAAAAAAATTCCTTTAGTTAGGTGTTCTGCACTACTATTAATGGTGGCCTTGCAGTTCACCCGGATATATGAAAAACTACTTATTGATTGTTATATTAAATAGATTTTTTCTCTTTAAAAAAAAAAGGAAACATTTTTTTGTGTAAAACTAGTAATTAGTATGACAGAACGTATTTTACTTACCAATAGATTTATAAAAAAAAAAAAATTGGGGGGGACAAAATCCTTAAACCATTTGCATAAATGTGTTAAAAATATGGTATATAGATATCACCCCTACTAAAGAAACTCCAATATATGTTGCTATTACTAGTGAATAGTTGTAAAAGTGGTGTATTTTTATGAAAAAAAAACTGCTTGCATAAGTGATTTTAAAAATTAGATTTTTCACTTTTAGAAAAGAGAAGAAAAAAGTAGCCGTTGTATCAGAACTTTGAATGGCCTAAAATATTACGATGTCGGATTTTCACTAACTTTTCTAGTTTCTGAGATCTAACGGGACGAACGGACAGACAGACTGGCCACACAAAACTAATAGCGTCTTTTCCCCTTTTGGGGGCCGCTAAAAAATTAAAAAAAAAATATAAGGCTAAATACCGAAACTTACCCTGGAGAACTAGAAGAAGACAAAAGATGAACTATTTAGTCCCACGGTAGCTAAGTGTTGACAACTAGGAGCACTTTAGACGTCCACACAAATTCTCTTGACTTTTGGTTGGCACTACAACACTGTCAGCTACGTCAGTTGTAGTGTTAAGTTTATCCAGTTTATTATTCAACTAAAACAAACAAGAACAACTGGAATACAAAATGATATTCTACCAACAAAAACAGGTACATAATAGATTTCAAAAACACAATTTTAATTTATACTTTAGAAAATATTTCTATTATATTTTTTTTTTTGTAATACACTTGTAAAAACAAAACTTTACAATGTTTCAAAAAGAAGAATTTGTGAGGACATTAATTCTAAACTAATGTGTGAGTACAATGTGCAGTCAACTACTCACACTAAATAGCAGTAGTTTCCCTATATAGTATGTGTCTATGTGTCTAGATGTGTGTGTGGCTCGCCTGGGATATACAGCGGGATCTGGGGTGAGTGAGGCCAGATATTACACCGAAAAAGGACGCGCGTGGAGGAAGGGGGGCCACGTGGTCAAAAGAAAAAAAGGAGGGGGGGTAGGGTAGGACAAACTACCTCCACAAGAATAACGGGAGGGGGGGTCCACGGTGCCAATGCGGTGCGAGAGAGAAGGCGAGCGCGTGGCGTGGATGGGGAAGTGAGTTGTGCTGGCTAGCTCCCGCACTGCATCCTGGGAAAGAGGTGGGAAGTAGAAGTGCTCAGCATGAGCATTGTTGCACATTGATTTTATGATTAGAGGAGGAGAAGGGGGGGGTGGACTTGACTGTTTTACAAACCTACGGTACATTGGCGGAACTGGATGGTTCAATATTGTTACAGTCATGTCACACTCATGTCACACTCATGCCACATTCATGTCACACTCATGTCACACTCTGTCAGTCATGTCACACTCTCACGCAGTCGTGTCACACTCTCCCACAGTCGTGTCACACTCTCCCACAGCCGTGTCACACTCTCTCACAGTCGTGTCGTGTCACACTAAGCTACTGTCATGTGACACAGTGACACTATTCTGTTACACTATGACGCTATCATGTCACACTCTGTTACTGTCGAGTCACATTATCATAATCGCGTCACACTCTCCCACAGTAGTGTCACATTTTGTCCAGTCATGTAACACTTTGTCACACTCATAATAACACTCAGAAATGACAGTCAGTGTTACACATCAGTAACACACCTTTTTTATTTCCCCCTTCACATTCCTGTGCAGACGATATAGGGGCCAACCTAATGCGTCTGAAGTGCCTGCCACACAGAAGGCTGTCCTAGCCCATTCAGTGGGAGTTAACTTTGATTTGGGCCAAGTTCTCTTTTAGCGTCAAGCGCACCTTTGAGCCTATAACATCGTAGTAATGTGTCAAATGAATCTGGACATAGAAATTTGGACATAACTATGTTGGACATAACTAAGCTGGACATAACTAAGCTGGACATAACTAAACTGGACATAACTAAATTGGACATAACTAAACTGGACATAACTAAACTGGACATAACTAAATTGGACATAACTAAACTGGACATAACTAAATTGGACATAACTAAACTGGACATAACAAAACTGGACATAACTAAATTGGACATTAAGTAAAGAATCACAACAACAAAGAAAAGCTGGACATAACTAAACTGGACATAACTAAATTGGACATAACTAAGCTGGACATATCTAAACTGGACATTAAGTAAAGAATCACAACAACAAAGAAAAGCTGGACATAACTAAGTTGGAAACTACATAAGCAATCACAGGAATCCAATTATGTACAACTCAACCTAATTACATAATATTCGAATTTCACTAATTGACCGTGTGGTCGGACGTCTAGCGTTGTAATAATCTTCGCTTTCAAGAAACTCAACATTTTTCTTAACAACACTGGGGGGGGGGGGGGGGGGTTAAAGAAAACAAAAACAAACTGGAGTGGCAGGGGGAAATAACACATAATTGAAACGCATTAACTCCCTTGACAAATAAACAGTGTTTTCTTTTCAACTAATACAATTAGGAAGCCAGTGAAAACGTGAAGGGAAAACAAAAAGCTCATTAGTTGGGGGGGGGGGGGCGGGGGAGGACATAGCAACGGAACAAATACAATAATTAAAAAGCTTGACTACACAGTCGAGTTATCTGGATAACTGAGAAAAGATCTCTAAGTGGATTTTCTTAGTGAAAATAGCTACATCACAAGCTGGACATTTTAGCCTACGCGTACAGAAATGTCCCAATAATGTGTGGAGGAATGCGTAACAGAGAAAACTGTTAGACACAACTTTAACTGAAATAAAAATTTGTAGTAAAATTGAAGATTTAAAGAAAATTTTACAAATGTGCAAACCCAATACGTCAACCTCCTGCTTCTCAACACATCTAGTCAACCACTGTAGAACTGCAGCCACACTGCATCTACTGCTTCTAGTTGAACGTGATAGGACGGCCCAGAAAGCCGAGGTTCTCCTGGATCTGGGCAACTCTTCATATTAAAATTTTAAACTTCATCATGCCTCACTTCTGGTGACAGACCGTCAGTTCCACTTCCCCGCGATAGCTTCTGTTACATACAGAAAGTAATTTAAAAGCTATAAACTCAATACTGTAATATAGATCTAAGTATGTCAAACAATGAACTCATTAGTCGAGTATCAGCTCTCTTGTAGAGCTAGAGTATGCTAGAGTGATCTACCCATGTCATTTCTGCACCTTTATTTTTTTGTAGATATTTTTTTTGAATTGCAAAATAAAAGTAGACCAAAAAATGGAAATAACAATTTGGCTTTTCTTCTCAAACCAAAAATGTGCTATCACGAACAAAACGACCAGCCAATCCGGCATTTTCTTCGTTTTCCTGAAGTTGTCTATTCAAGATGTCAGCCAGGAAGTATGTGTTTCCTGCCTCCCTACATGGGAGATCACCAAACAGCCAGGGACAACTCCCCGGGAACCATCTTGCCAGAGTGGATTGATCCTTTCTGACCGCTGTTACCCGTTCTATACAGAATGAAAAACTGGAGCCATTTTGACAGATCGTACTATGGTGGTGCGCGTGAGTGTGTGTGTGGGTGTGTGTGTTTTAATGGGTTTTCTTATTCATCTCTTGTGCATTCAACCAGAAGCAAATTTTGGTACTTCTCAAAATCATAAATTTAACACCGAAGGCATAGAATCAGCATTAGAACTAATTTGGTAAGGCAATGTGACATACTCACAAGTGACTGATTCTGTCTTTACGAGGACATAGATTAAATACACTCACTGGAGTGGAAGATGTAGATGTAGAATAATAACATGCAGTGAGCATTTATGAATATAAAACTTCTATTGTCTCAACACTATAAAGAGGGTGGGGTGCGGTGGTATTATAGGAAAATATGAAACATTTTATCGTCATATTTTGTATAGAACAATTTCATTGAAGACTCACAGCTTGAAAAGTTCAATACAAGTTGTAGGTGTTGTGTTTCATCTTTTTAGCCGTGCCCCGCCCCCCCCTCCAAAGTATAACCAACCTTAATATAATCATCTCTACCCTCCCAGTAAAAACCATCTATATATTAATATATCACCATACAATTATAACCCATAACCCATCATAATATATGTTAATATAAAATCTATAAATATAATCAAGTCATTCTAAAAATCAAATAAGAACATAAAACTAAAATGTTATTTAACCTTGGTTAGGCCAATAATAGAATATGCATCCTCTGTTTGGGACCCCTCAACTCAAGAAAACATTAAGAAACTGGAATCCTGAGATTAAGAATGAATGCAGTGTTTTACATGACTACGCCAACCCAGTTGCGATGTACATATTTGTCCGCTTTTAGTGCAGACAAAGCCATTGTCCGCCGGAGGTTTTTTTAAATTTAAGTAGCTTTTTCTTTACTTCTGCGCCAGTGTGTCCCGTTGCCTTCATGAGAGCTCTCCAACTGTTTCAGAGGCCAATCGCTGCCAGTGAGAGTGAATTGGCGCCTGAGTTTATCTTCAGAGCGCTTACGGGGACACCTCTGTTACGCTGTTGTCCTTTAAGCTCTCAAAAAAGAAGATTGCTTTTGGCGTGAGGTCGTCTCATGTGGGATAAATGTCCGATCCAGCGCAACTGTCGCGTGGTAAGTACTGTCCACATTGACCTCCAGCAGAACATGGTTACTTGTCAGGTAGTCCTGCCTCCCCTGGTTACTTGTCAGGTAGTTCTGCCTCCCCTGGTTACTTGTCAGGTAGTCCTGCCTCCCTGGTTACTTCTCAGATAGTCCTGCCTCCCTGGTTACTTGTCAGGTAGTCCTGCCTCCCCTGGTTACTTGTCAGGTTGTCCTGCCCCCCTGGTGGGACCAAGGCACTTCAATGAATGAATTGATACCTTCTATAGAGTACCAAGGTGTCAGCCATATATAAGTGTGATAGGAACCACTGCTTGGTAGACACTGATTTTTGTAGACAGGCGGAGCGATTTATTCCGCCACACTCTCGCTTGGAGTCGTCCAGAAGAAATTTTTGACTTAGCAAGACGGTTATCAACTTCTCTTGAGACTACTTGAGAGTGATGCGTCATTGGATACTAAGATATGTAAAGTGGGTGTTCATTCATGTTAATCTTTGAGACAAAGTAGAATTTATTGGTTGACTTCTGAAACACTTGTCTTTCCGAGGCGCATTGTTAAACCAGAAGAGGCGTAAGTGTTAGCTAATTCATTAACCGCGAGCAAGTGTAAGCAAGTATGGTGCAATCATCGGCATTGAGAAGCTCTCTGACAGCAGGCGCCGAAGGTTGAAAACAGTGCCGTTTGAGCGCCCATACAATTTGGGATCAGCGGACTGTCATCCTCCTAACGTTTCTCTATGCCTTCAAAACGTGGACAGTATACAGAAGGCATGCAAAAAACTGAACCACTTCCGCGTGATCTGTCTCAAACATGGGTGCACGAAGGATTTTTTTTGCAGGGGTAGTGCAAGTTGACACCTATGGCTCAAAGTCGTAGCATCAACTTTTTTATTACAGAGAATATTAAAGAAAAGAATTGGTGACCCCTCGCCACCCATACCTGCGCGATTTTAAGTTCACTGTAAATAGGGTAGTTGTTTCATGAAATTAAAAAAAATAACTAACATGTGAACAATCTATTTACAGTTTTGTTGCTTGTTGAACGCTTATCTGGCAGTGCTGATATTCTTCTTTACGTTGCAGCTCTTGCATCGTTTTAGGATGTTGACTGAAGAGGTTGAACTGGCCATTACTATTACTGGAAAAGCAAGACGCTAAAGATCAAACTAACGAATCAAGATACGGAATGTAAAGCAGTGTTCTGTAATAATTCCAAAATCCAAACATGTGGTTTTAGCTCGGTGTGTCTGTTGGCTGCAAATTCTCAGCAGCACTAACTCAATACCAAGTTTGTCTTACAGCAGTGCCATCCCTGAAGTGTTCCTTGGCATGGTTAATTTATTTTTTGATTATGTTATTAATGTGACTGCTGATGTGCTGATAAGCATCGAATTACACTAAGATGGACAGACTGCAACACCATGGAAACTGGTGCATAAACAGATGAACAATTGACGACAATTAAAAGACAAATCAGAAACAGATGAGAAGTAGGCATTGATTACACATATTGCAGTTTGTCTGATTTCACTTACAGCCGTTATCTTAAAATCCACCAACAGTCAAAGATCTTCTCAAAGTTGTGACTTAAAGCGCAAATGAATTATTATTTCCCAGTCCATCGTGTCTCACACAAAAGAGGTAAATTTATCACTAAAGAAATCTTGTGGATGACACCAGCAACATTACATATATCTGAAACGTCATTCAGGTCAACGATAACAAGTTTAAAGGGAAACCCCGATGGTTGTTCAAATTTGAGTTATTGACATATTTAAATTCTGCGTAAAAAGTTGTAATAGTAAACATTTTAACATTTTGTATTTAAATGCTTAGAAACATTTATATTTAACAAATTAGACAGTAAATTGTTGACATCTCCAAAAAAGGGGGTTCTTTGAGATTTTTTTTAAGGTTAGGCATATATCACTTCCCTCAACAATACTGAAAGAGAAACTACATTTAACCAATCGTATCGCTTCAATCTTACAGTAGCT